>OU015499.1:141794909-142092409 GCA_907164885.2 Dolomedes plantarius | reverse complement strand
TTACCTGCTAAAATACATGTTCTAGAGGATGACTTGATTCCTTTTGATGTGATTATCGGAATCGACTTTTTGCAGCAAACCCAATTTACATTTGATGAAGACGGTATTCGTTTTACTCTCGATAATAACATCTTCGTTAATATTGCTAATATTCCTGATGACGAAGCTTTCCCATTTGATCTTTCACACATTTTGAATTCTGAAATTCGTGAGGAAGTTCAAAATATCGTTACTTCCTACAAACCCCATAAAGTTCAAGACACTGAAATTAAAAGGACTATTTTATTACAAGATGAAATCCCCGTAAATCAACGTTCTCGACGACTCCCTTTTGCGGAACAGAAAATTGTAGAAAAACAAATTCAAGATCAGGGCCAAATATGCATGTCTGAAAAACCTCTAACATCTACTCAAGATAAGATTTCTAGGGTAGAGAAAATGGATAATCCAATTGATTTTGAACGTGATGATGATGATGATGATGCCAATGATTTAGATTTGTTTCATGATAATGATGATGGAAAATATTTAGATGATGCTGATGCCAGTGATTTAGATTTGCTTCATGATAACGATGATGATAATGCTTTTGATATTGGAACTATCAAAGCAACTCTTGAACCAAAAATATTTGATGCCGATGATGATGCCCTTGAGAATGAATCCGTCAAAAGTGAAAAGGTTGAACCAAAATTTCAAGTTATTGAAGCTCCCAAACCCCCTGAACAAATAGCAGCTTTTCAACAACAGAAAAACATTCTTTCACAAAACCCAGTTCTTCATGTTTTTCAACAGGGATACCCATTAGAACTCCACACTGATGCCAGCTCCTTAGGTTTTGGCGCTGTGCTCTTGCAACAATCCGATGATGGACAGTTTCATCCTATTCATTATTTTAGCCGTAAAACTACAGTTCAACAAGAAAAATATCATAGTTATGAACTGGAAGTTCTTGCCGTTATTGAAGCGCTAAAAAAATTTCGAAACTACTTGTTGGGAACAAAATTTAAAATTATCACCGATTGTGATGCTTTCCAAAAACCGATGCACAAAAAAGACCTACCAGCTAAAATTGCTCGATGGGCATTGATGTTAGAAGACTTTGATTATGAAGTTTGTCATCGACCCGGTAGACAGATGAAACATGTTGATGCTTTAAGTCGTAACCCCATTCTTGTAATTACCTCAAATGATATCACTCAAAAGGTGAAAAATGCCCAAGACCAGGATGAATTTATATCTCAAATTAAATCTATGCTTGAATCTACACCTTCTGATGAATTTTTTGTTAAAAACGGAATTCTTTATAAACTTCATCAGGATGCCGAACTTTTAGTAGTACCACAAATGATGCAGAAAGAAATAGTGCTAAACGCCCATTCACAAGGTCATTTTGCTTCACAAAAAACCGAATTAATTGTTTCTCGTGAATTTTTCATTCCTCAACTTAAGAAATTAGTTCAAGAAATTATTTCGAACTGTATTCCTTGCATTTTGTCCTCGCGAAAATCTGGAAAACAAGAAGGATACCTTCACCCCATTCCAAAAGGTGATGCACCCCTTGAATGTTACCATTGCGACTTTTTAGGACCTTTACCATCTACAAAAAAATGTTATAAGTATCTTTTTACAGTAATTGATGCCTTTTCCAAATTTGTATGGATCTATCCCGTGAAGTCCACCTCTACGAAAGATGCCTTAGACAAATTATCCTTGCAACAAACTACATTTGGCAACCCTTCAAAAATCATTACTGACAAAGGTAGCGCATTCACATCTTCAGAATTTCAAAGTTACTGCCAGGAACAGTCAATTGAACACATTTCAATAGCAACAGGTGTGCCACGTGGCAACGGTCAGGTTGAGCGTGTTCATGGCACAATTATTCCCGTTTTAACTAAGTTAGCTCTAGATGAACCTGACAAATGGTTTAAATATGTCCCAAGATTGCAACGTATCTTAAATAGTACCACCACACGCAGTACAAAATTCACACCCTTTCAACTTTTAATTGGTGTTAAAATGAAACAACAAGAGGATCTACAGATTAAAAATCTTCTTGACGAGGAACACCACCAAAGAATTCTTGATGACAAAGAAGCGTTACGTATCGAAGCTAAACGAAATATCCTCCGTTTACAGGAAGAAAACATACGACAATATAACAAACGGCGTAAACCGGCTTGTAAATACAAGATCGGTGACAAAGTGGCAATACAACGAACTCAATTTGGAACCGGATTAAAGCTCCGACCAAAGTTCTTCGGACCATATGAGATCACGAACATCAACCCCAACGATCGTTACGAAGTTCGAAAGTTAGGGCATCACGATGGTCCAACCATAACATCAACTGCAGCGGACAAAATGAAACAGTGGTGCAGAAACTGAACACCAATACCACTGTGTTGAACACTGCTTGATTTTTTGAAATATTTTTCCTTTTTCTGCTTTTTTTTTTTTAATCTTTTCAGAATTATTGTTGACAACCCAGCCGCGGACGTCTGGAAAGTCAGAACGGCCGTGTGAGAATGAGTTTGGCAACACAACTGAACTATTACTACAACTTCCACTCCTCACTACTGCGGCACGAAGGACTTTAAGCGGATGTGTTGTTCTGCAAGCTCCCGATGTTTAGCTCTTTTGATGCTTCTGTGTTTATTTTTTAATTTCATACTAAGTGTTAGTCCTGTCTTGTAAACATCGTCTAGTTTAATTAAATGTTCAAAATAATTAAGTCTAATGATTCACTTCTAAAGGAAGGAGTACTAACTCCTTCCTACATATATATATATATATATTTATATATATATATATATATATATATATATATATATATATATATATATATATATATATATATATATATATATATATATATATATATATATATATATATATATATATATATATATATATATATATTTATATATATATATATATACAAAACATTAGTAAAACATTAAGCACAAAATGAAGCAAATAAAATGAAAGATCCTGAAATGAAACTAAGATTAAATTCGGCAATGGAAGTTGAATCTGCAAAGAAAAAAAAGTGAGTTACCAAAACAAAAAATTATTGAAAAATAAACACATTAAAACAATGCACAAATTGAATTCAGTTAGGGCCCTCCTCAGCACATTGACTGCCGGACGGTTCTTAAAATATGAAATATTATGATTTTTTTTAATTGAATAACAGTAGAATTGATATTTCAGTAGTATTCAAAAGTTATACAATGAGAAAAATCAATATAAGATAAATAAAATGAGAAAAAAATAATAGCATCGACATTTTGTTATGGATCATATCATTGTTAAAAACTATGTGAAGACTAAAGGCAAAATCGGAATCATCAGTTTCACAGTTTGAAAAAGCGTAAAAATCCAACTTTCTTAAAAGTTGTCTACAAATTTCCGATTTTAACTGAACTTCTATTAACGTAAGGAAAAATAGTTATGTGAAACTATACGAAAACATAAATTTCTGTAAACATAAGAAATTAATTAACGTCATTTAAAACTGTACAAGTGAAACAAATAATATAAATACCAAATTCAAACTCTAAATTTCTTTCATTTCTCAAGCAATATAATAATAACATTTTGTTTAAAAAATTATAACACGTATTCTACAGCTTAAAACTACATAGATTTTTTAATGAAAAAAACATTTCTACATACAGAGAGGGATGTAATTTTTAAAGTCATTGGTGTTGGGTTTCTCAATCTTATCTTTAATTCTGTTCTGAAGTAATGGAAATTCACATCTTTTAATCAGGATTTTTTAGAATCAGCGTTATAGTGAAATTAGCAATGATTATAATTTTTTTGGCTGAGCTCCCACTACGCCTTAACAACATATATTTATGATTACAGGTAATGATAACATTCCTTACATAGGTTACTTTCAGTTGAGTTGTTTTGCAAAAGAAAATATAAAACTAAAAGCGACCATGCTGGTCACGCAGCGGCTAGTTTTTAAAAAAAGTTATGTTCTCAAAATATGGCAATTAAGAAAAAGATATCGAGAAAAAATAAATCATGCTACTTAAAAAAGTCATACCACAAATTTCTATAAAATTGATCTGCAACTATATTTGACGTACAAAATAATGCATATGTCACATAACTATTTTTTCTTATTTATGTAAAAAAATTATTGAAAAAATAAACACATTAAAACAATGCACAAATTGAATTCAGTTAGTGCCCTCCTCAGCACATTGACTGCCGGACGGTCCTTAAAATATGAAATATTATGATTTTTTTAAAATTGAATAACAGTAGAATTGATATTTCAGTAGTATTCAAAAGTTATACAATGAGAAAACTAAATATAATATAAATTTAAAAAAAATAATAGCATCGACTTTTTGTTATGGATCATATCATTGTTAAAAACTATATAAAGACTAAAGGCATAATCGGAATCTTCAGTTTCACAGTTTGAAAAAGCGTAAAAATCCAGCTTTCTTAAAAAGTTGTCTACAAATTTCCGATTTTAACTGAACTTCTATTAACGTAAGGGAAAATAGTTATGTGAAATGATACTGAAACATAAATTACTGTAAACATAAGAAATTAATTAACGTCATTTAAAACTGTACAAATGAAACTAATAATATACATAAATACCACATTAAAACTCTAAATTTCTTTCATTTCTCAAGCAATATAACAATAAAATTTTGTTTAAAATATTATAACACGTATTCTACAGCTTAAAACTACATAGATTGTTTAATAAAAAAGACATTTCTACATACTGAGAGGGATGTAATTTTTAAAATCATTGGTGTTGGGTTTCTCAGTCTTATCTTAAACTCTGTTCTGAAGTAATGGAAATTCACATTTTTTAATCACGATGTTCGAGAATCAGCCTTATAGTGAATTTAGCAATGATTTTAACACACGTAAGTAAACACACACACAAACAAACACTTGAAAACAATTATATTAAAAAATGAAAACAATTATATTAAAAAATAATAGTTTATAAAAATTTCAACTTACGTTTCAACATCAAGCAGCCGTTTTGCAAATTTGAAAATGGTACGAAGTCAACCCAAAGTGAATCGATTCCCATTCGAATTTTCACTTTTAACTGGCAAAATATCCCAAAAAATCAGTACATCTTGAAATGATTTAATTATGATTAAAAATTTTGAATTAAAAGTTTTTGAAGATCTTTCTAAGTATGTAACATTTAATCAAAAGGTCTGTTTGTTTGCGTTTTTAACGTAAACAAACGAAATTTAAAAAATAATATGACGAAAAACTGTTTAACTGTGAAGAAGATTTAATCAATTCAAGATCTCTAATTAAATTTTTCTTACATTAAGGGCGATGAATGAATCAGGTGAATGAATGACTCATTGTTGTTTACAACCCAAGGGAAGAATTGCCGTTCTTCTTCCGCATTGAAGAACCGCGCAGCAAAATTTGTGTTGAAGTACCGTTCTTTAAAATTCAATTAAAAATCGAAATTTTAAGATAGACTTGAAATGAGGTTTGGGACATGATATGAATGACATGATAGGAACATGATATGAATGAGAAAGCTTTCATCTTCTAGATGATGTAAATATTTTCTTTGTAAGATAAAAACACGAAGAGCATCGACTGTAGATGCTAAAAAGGGCATAAATTTCTCGAAAAAGTTGGTTTATTATTTTGATGAAAATATTAGTCTGTTTTAAATTTTTTAAAACACATGAGGTCTTGTTTGAAGGAGAAATGTCTGTAGTCTTAGATTGTAAAAAGATCAAAATCCTACGATCATTTTTTGTCGAGATATCGTAATCTGAAGTTAAAAAAACATAAAATATCGCACAAAACATAAAATAAAAAATTTTCTAGAATAAAATTTAAAATTCGAGCTTCGAGTTGCACCTTCCCATAGTCTGCACTACCCGTGTGCCAAATTTCAGAGCTGTAAGTTTCACAGATTCGCCTGGGGGCCGCATACACACGCACGCACGCATGCAAACACTCTCTTTTATTAATAAGATATATATATATATATATATATATATATATATATATATATATATATATATATACACTGCTCAAAACAATTAGGAGAACACATGGTTTTAACGAAATTACGCAAATACTTACCGATAAGTAACATAAAATAAATAATCCATAATTTAAAGCCTAGCAGGAAACAGAAGAAAACTTCATATGCAAATCAAAGTTCATGACGTCAAAAACCAGAAAAAGAACATAAGGGCGGAAATCGGGATGTTTCAGAAACGTCTGTTTCACTGCCGTAACTGTGAAATTCGATTGCTCAGTTATTCTTTTTGAGAAAAGGTGACTTGAAAATATCTCAACAGCGTGATTTACCGGAATCCATGGCATGGTGTATTATAGGCAGACTTGAATCCCGGCAAACACAACGTAGTGTCGCGGACGCTGTTGGAGTCGCCAGAAGTGTCGTTGCAAAGCTGTGGAATCGATTCCAAGAAACAGGGAATATTAGACGTCGACCAGGGCAAGGTCGGCTACGCGCCACTACAGCAACTGATGACCGGTATATACTGCTAACAGCTCGTCGAAACAGAACAGACAATGCTACTCAGCAGCAAAGACAGTTGCTCTTGGCAACAGGACGAAGGGTGTCCAGCCAAAAAGTACGTAATAGGCTTCATCATGGAGGTCTCTATGCACGTAGGCCAATGGTCTGCATTCCGTTGATCTCACGCCACCGTGCGGCCCGAAGAAGATGGGCTGTTGAACATCGAGATTGGGAGCAACATGATTGGAGCCAAGTGCTGTTTACAGACGAGTCCCGATTCAGTGTGGAGTGTGACACCCGACGTGTTTTTGTATGGAGATAAAGGGACACTCGAAATAACCCCACATTCGTTCGTGAAAGGTCACAATACAGACGAGCTGGTTTTATGGTATGAGGTGGAATCAGCATAGGTGGACGTACGGACCTGCATATCATTTGGAATGGCACTTTGACGGCCCGAAGGTATGCAGACGAGATACTGAGACCTCATGTCATGCCTTACGCTGCAGCCATTGGAGATTCCTTTGTTTTCCAGCATGATAATACCAGACCGCATACAGCTCGTCTTGTGGAGAACATGCTTGAAGCTGAAACAATACAGCGTATGGAATAGGCAGAGTACTCTCTTGACGTGAATACAATCGAGCATATTTGGGACATGCTCGGACGACGTATTGCTGCGAGACCAAGGCCTCCTTTTACTCTCCGAGACTTGGAGATTTCACTTCTGGAGGAGTGGAACAGTATTCCCCAAAGTCTTATCGATAACATCATCGCATCCATGGAAAACAGGTGTGCGGCAGTCTTAGCTGTTCGAGGAGACCACACGCCATATTATAAATCTTACATCATTTCTAATCAATACTTTTTTTATCGTTTACATGTTATGTGGTTCTATTTCTTAATTACCCTGCAATCATCTAACGGTCCAGGCACACTATAAAGTAAGAGGCATAAACATAAATAATTCCTTTTTTATTCTACGTAGAGGTAGACTAACATAGACCGATCTGGGGCTTCAAATAATAACACAACAGTACCGCAACTTGCGGTACTAAGAAACTGAACTTTAAAGTCGTAATGTACCCTTTCAGGCAGAATATACGTTCACTAACAATACCCGTAACCACCGGGCTCTGAAATAACTATCGAAATCGTGCAGCCACCTAGGCTAAATACTAATACGTGCTCTATCAGTTAAATACCGATATCACCTTCAATCTAACTGTTCTCGCCTCTCCGTATCCCTACTAATAGCGTAACGTACTACCGTACAAATCTCCACTCCCTTCTTGGGCTCTTGCCAACTCAGCGTGTGTCACTTAAATAGACCAGACACCTGCTCCGAACTCACTTCGACTGGCCTGCACTGCGCAGCTACCAGAAATTTGCATCTGAGCGAACCCTACACTCTCCCTGACCCAACAAAAAAAATTTTAGACCGCCACCCCCCTAACGGGGTGCGGGCGTGGATTTTTAATAAAACCCCCACGCGATTGGGAGTCGCTGCAATTTCCTACACTCCCCTAGAAACTACTCTCTGCCTGAACTGATCCCTTACTCCCTTTAACATTCGCTCGTCTTGAGTAACATAACATAGAAGCAACGTTTATTACACAAAGTCTGTGCACTTGATCACCGGCAGGTTGTTCTTAATTCGGATTCAATAATCGGAAAAACTCCCCTCCGGCCACAGGGTAGAAAACCATTACTTGCATTCTAAAGAACAATAGCCCTTCTTTGCCGTACAGTGTGTGATCGGCAGCATTTCATCTGAACCTGTCTTTCGGCCTCTGGCCATTGCTGGTGCGTCCATCTCATTCTGTAGCCAGCGCTTCCTCCTTCTGGCATCCCTCAATTGCAAGTATACCTCCGTCCACTTAAACAGAAAATTTAATTTAAACGTAGAGCTGCACTTATATCTGACCGACCGGAATCCCGTTCAGACGTCCAAAATACAAGTTTCATAGTAATCTTATTCACGTACCAACATATAATCCACGTGCAATCTTAAAAATTCTAAAACTACAATTTCAATTTCTAAGTATTTCTAACTGAATGCCATGGATACTAAATATCTACACTCTCTAATACATCATATACAAATACACAGCAAAACAATCTATATATCTATTTACAATACTAAAGCAATCTGTTTGTGCGTGGAATGTGTAACGCGTGCGTGTTGTTAGGGATTAATTAGTTAGTTAAATGTGTCGGCACGTGTCGGAGAACCGTTAGGGATTTACAATTTCAGCGACCATGGTTTTCCTTCGACGTTCAATTGCGAATTCCTCCGTGCGACCTTCGTCGCTCTGAGAGAGGCCCGTCAGGGAGATAACAGCTTAGTGACGACACGTGTTTAACCTTAATTATTGCAATTCGAAATACGCATCCAACATCAAATATTTCGCAAGAAATATTACACATTCAAGTCAAACTTTGATACAAAATTACATTATATTCCCCCAAAAAATTACATTTTTATGCAGTAGAATCACATTATAGTAAAAAAAATTACATTTTTATGCCATAAAATTACATTTTTATCACAAGTTACGCTTACTACAATTCCAGAGTTCTACATGACATACTTTCTTGAAAATACCTCGCGTCAAAAATTATTACAAAGCCATCATTAAAAGTTATTACTTACCGATCAGAATTCCGATTGTATAACAGAATCAAATATATCATTATAGACTCATAGCACTGATCACTCAAAGTATCAGAGATATGTTCCAAACCGTTACTACCAAGAATTTTGACTCAATAATATTTACAACTAATTTTACTATTTAAGTATTTTTACAAAAAAAGTTCGACTTTGGAAGACTCTGAAGTCCGGCTCCCATCTGAAAATCAAGAATGTTAAATTGATACTTCACCATACATCTGGGTTCGCACTGTATCCAACCAAACTGTCCATCGAACATCAGAGTGTGGCATAAACCATTCCTTCCTGATTTGAGGCTTCCGTCTAGACTTTCCCGAATTCATTCTGCCTTTTGGGTGTTGTTTATTGTCTGGAATAACCGCCGAAATGCGTTGCTTCCTTTGCGAAGTCCCCATCTGCGTCTTCGCCATCCTCTTTCTGAGCTCGTACAGTGGTTGTTTATCATACTGCCCAGATACACCGTCTGCCAACTGCCGTTTCTGAGCAACTGGAGAGGTCACCGCTGGTTGTGTTTGTCTATGCTGTTCTTTCTGAAGCGGTTGCTTTTGCGTGTTATGGCTGCTGGATTTCGGGTGTCCTTTTGCTGGCCCCTCCTCCTTGCATTTTTTTTCTAGAATTGCATTACCGTTCGAAAACTTTCGTTTTCCCCTTATATGAGGCACTGGGATTCTAAATTGGACTTTTTTTTGCTGTCTGATCTCCATTTTCAAGCATGATTGTGGAGGGCTACGTTCATTTTTAAATGCGGATTCTGCTGTTTCTTTTCGAAATTCTCAATCGGTGTGTCTGCAACACGTTTTTGTGATTTTGAGGGGCCTGCTTCATTTTGACCCTGCAGTTCAGGACTTTGTGTAGATTTCGATTTTCGTTCTAATTTCTGATCTAAATCCACCATGGTTTGTCGATTAATATATACTCGACACTGATCCACATTTACCGAGATCTGCTTTCCGTGCTTTTGAATCGTCTGAACGTTATTTCGGGAACTTTGCACTAGATATGGGCCCTCAAACTTTGGTGCAAATTTACTTACAAACTGCTTTTGAGCACTGGATAAATGGTGTGTTGCTATGAGTACCCAATCTCCAACTTGAACATTATTTTCTCGCCTTTTGGTATCATAGTATTTCTTTTGGGTCTTTCGAGCGGCATCATTCCATTTACGCGTTTCGTGTAATAACTGTTCTATATCTTTCATTTGCAATTCAGCCTCTCGCTGCTGTACAAAAAACATTCTATCTAAGGGTGTCATTAATTTTCGTCCCAAAAAAACTTCAGCTGGTGTTTTTCCCGTGGAGTCGTGCTGAGCCGTGCGAAGTGCATATGTAAATTCTTGAATATACTTATCCCAATTTTGGTGGTATTTCTCAATATAAGCTACGATCATCCGCACAATATTTCGATTTACTCGCTCCGCGATATTAGATTGCGCTCGGTATGTGACCATTTTGCAGTGCTTTATGTTTAACTTTTCACACATATCCTCAAATATCTTACTTACAAATTGTTGGCCATTGTCACTAATTAATTGTACTGGTGCCGAATATTGAAACACATATTTATGCATGAACGCGTTTGTGATTGCCTGAGCTGATGCGCGCCGCAGGGGTACAATTTCCACCCATTTTGAAAAATGATCAGCGATTACCAAGAAATATCTAAACTTTTCATGGGCACTGCTGGGATATGGGCCTAATAAATCCACTCCGACGATAGCATTAGGGAATGTCGCTACAATGTTTGTGAGGTACCCTGCGGGCTTGTGATTCACATAATTTATTCTTTGACATGTGTCACAGCTTCGAACATATTGTGTGACCCATTCTTTCAATTTAGGCGAATATACTGCTTCTCTTGCTCGCGCAAACGTTTTTCGGATCCCCATGTGGCCACAAATTGGCAAATCATGCAAATCATGTAATATTTCCATTCTCATAGATTCTGGAATCACGGGTCGAAGTTCCCCAAACTCGTTTCGATGTAGGGTATAGAACAAGATTTCATCGATGAGTTCATAGTTTTTGCTACGATTTTGAATTTCAATTTTATTGGGGGAATGATAATTGGCCGGATCCTTCAAATAAGTATAGATATCTGCAAACTTTGGATCCCTTTTTAACTCGGTCGCCAACTTCTCTCGATTGTCCAACAGCGCTGTAGTGAGTAGTGCACATCGAATTTGACCCGACTCAGTATGATATGGTGCGCGGGATAACGCATCAGCCACCCTATTTTCCTTCCCACTTTTAAACTGGATATCTAAATTATACTCTTGCAGCTTAAGTGCCCGGCGAATAACTCTTGGGGTTAAATTTTTCCCCGTGTATATTTTCGTGAGTGCAGCAAGATCGGTATAAACCACTACTGGTCTTTCTGTAAAATATCCCTTGAATTTATTCACAGCAAACACAATTGCCAAAATTTCGCGTTCTGTTGTGGAACAATTTCTTTCTGCTGCATTTAACGTTCGGGACACATATGCAATGGGTCGCCCTTCCTGTGACATAACTGCGCCAATTCCCACTTCTGAACTATCCGTATGTATTATAAATGGTTTTTGCGGGTCTGGATGACCAAGTACGGGGGCTTGAATCAGGGCATTTTTCAATTTCTCAAAAGCGTCCTGTGCTTCTGATGACCAACAAAATTTAGTATATTGTCTACGAAGCGTATACAATGGTTCAGCTATTTCTGAAAATGATGGGATAAAAGTTCTGTAATATGAACACAGCCCCAAAAACGATGCAAGTTGCCGTGCTGATTTCTGAATCTTAAAATCCTTTACCGCTTGAATTTTTGAATCGTCAGCTTTTCTCCCATTTTGCGAAATTTTGACCCAAGATACTGCAGCTCTTTCCGTGCAAATTTACACTTCTTCAAATTTACTGTGAGCCCACTTTCTTTTAGCACTGTTAATACCTTCGCTAATAACTCGGTATGCTCTTCAAATGTTTCTGAGGATAGAATAATATCATCCAGATAAACACATACATTTTGGCCTAACACTGGTTTGAGGATTGTGTCCATCGTACGTTGAAAAGTCGCGGGGGCTCCTGATAACCCAAAAGGCATCCTCACGAAGGCATACGCCCCTTTTTTTGAAATGAAGGTCGTTTTTGGTATGTCACTTTTATTCACCGCTACTTGATAATACCCCGATGTCAGGTCCAAAGTTGTTAAATAATTAACTGCTTTAAAACTATGTAAGATGTCTTCGATTAGCGGCATCGGGTAGGCTTAGTGACTTTATTTAATGCGCGATAGTCAATCGCAAATCTCCATGCTTTAGGGTCTGTTAACGGTAAATCCCCTTTCTTTTTACAAAGCACTATTGGACTTGCCCACGGGCTATTAATGGGCTTCATAATATTTTGCTTGAGCATCTCCTCAATATGTTGTTCGATGATCCGTTCTTTTACCTGGTCATATCTATGTGGTCGACTTTTAATTGGCGTACCTTCGCCCGTATCGATTGTATGAGTACTAACATGAGTCAATCCAGGATTTTCAGAAAAAAGTTCGGAAAAGCCCTCTAATACATGCATTAATTTTTCTTTTTGGTTATGGGCTAAAACGGAGCCCTCCCACTTTATATCCAATTGTTTCGTTCCCTTTTTACTTTCTTGGTTCATTTGCACGGAAATTGACTCTCTCGGAAAATCCATAACTACTTTAGCCCGTTGCAGATAATCCATCCCCAAAATGACATCTTCCTGCAGATCCTGTACTGTATGAAAATGTGTATGGAGTGTTTCCGTTTGAATACGCACCATGGCTGCAAATTGGCCCCATACTGTGCAATCCTTACCATTCGCCGACAAAGCCTGGATCTGGTTATTTCTATACACAGTTTTATTCCGAAATGTATCACGAAACCATTTTTTACTTACGAAATTTTTCGTAGCCCCGGTGTCAAATAAACTTCGAACTGGGATTTGATCCAGCTGCACAACCACATATGGTAACTCAACATTTCTTAATGTTAAACTTTTGATTTCTTTCCTAGGCGTTTTTCCACCCGTGTTGGACAACGAGCCCCTCTTGTTGCCCCTCCCTAGTTTAAATTGCACTCATTCTGAACGGCAGGGTATCTAGGGTTTGTAATGGCCTGTGGCCGATTATACCTAGGAGGATATGACCAACTTCCACTCTGTCGGATCCCTCTATCCATTTGTGGCCTTCTATAAAATCCCCCAACATTGTCCGGAACCGCTTTTCGTATACTCGGTGGGTGTCTTTGGTCGTACTTTATCACCCCCTCAATTAGCTCTGTTAGATCTTTCGGCCTAATAATCTCTAAAAAATCTTGCACATTAGGGATTAATCGATCTGTGATTAATTTAACCTTCCTTTCCTCCGTTTGGTTTTCATTGAGTTTCTTCAATAACTCGCATTTCCGAATGACCACCCCGTACGCGGTTTGCTCTGGCTTTTGACATACTCCATATAATTCCTGCTCCAACTTAAGAGTATCCCTTACTTCTGGAAATGTTTTCTTTAGCTTTTCAGCAAACTGCTCAAATGTAGTGACCCCACTGGACCCAATAACATCATACCATTGCTTAGCCGCTCCCCGCAGCCCTCTTTTTGCAATCACCAACTTATGTGTGTCTGAGGCAGTATAGCTGACGCAATGTTCCTCAACTGCCTCTAAATATCTAATGACAGATCCTTCCCCCGAAAACCAAGCAGTTTGTGGTGCAGTCATGGCCACAAAATTAGCCAAATGCTGCCACCCTGCAGTCTGGCCAGTTTGGTGTCCTTCCGGGCCATTTAATGCTAATTGTTCCAACTGTTCGCGTAGCTGAGCTACTTCCTCTGCTGACATGCTAGTGCCGTAGATTTTATACTTTTAGACAAAACTCAGAGTTTTACTACATAGAATAACACAATACACAATTATTTTACAACGTACAAGCACTCACCTCTCTTTCGGTCGAAATTTTCGGGCGCCAGTTATGTGGTTCTATTTCTTAATTACCCTGCAATCCTCTAACGGTCCAGGCACACTATAAAGTAAGAGGCATAAACATAAATGATTCCTTTTTTATTCTACGTAGAGGTAGACTAACATAGATCGACCTGGGGCTTCAAATAATAACACAACAGTACCGCAACTTGCGGTACTAAGAAACTGAACTTTAAAGTCGTAATGTACCCTTTCAAGCAGAATATACGTTCACTAACAATACCCGTAACCACCGGGCTCTGAAATAACTATCGAAATCGTGCAGCCACCTAGGCTAAATACTAATACGTGCTCTATCAGTTAAATACCGCTATCACCTTCAATCTAACTTTTCTCGCCTCTCCGTATCCCTACTAATAGCGTAACGTACTACCGTACAAATCTCCACTCCCTTCTTGGGCTCTTGCCAACTCAGCGTGTGTCACTTAAATAGACCAGACAACTGCTCTGAACTCACTTCGACTGGCCTGCCCTGCGCAGCTACCAGAAATTTGCATCTGAGAAACACGTGAACCCTACAATGTAACCAAATTGTTGCCCTAAATCATCTTTTCATGTTTTTTCCATATTTTCAAAGAATTAAAGCTTAATTACAAAATTTTTACGTCTTTTTTTCCGTATTGCGCATTGATACGCGTGTACTATCCATTTTATGCCAATACGTGGCTGTCTCGCACGGTTTTCTTAACTCCTTTGCTTGCTCCCCTAATTTTTTTTAGCAGTGTATATATATCTAATATATAAAAATGAAAATTTGTCTGTCTGTCTATAATTGTATAGAAATCCACAGTTTAGGAGCAACGAACGTGAAATTTTACATACAGGCGTCTTTAAAAACAGCCGAGGGACTAAAGAACTTCCAAAATCGAAATTAATTACCGTTAATTTTTAATTAATAAAAAACCAACAATTTTTGAAACTAAATGTAAGCTGTTACTCTTTGTGAAATCACCCCTCTGAATATGGCGTCCACGTTAGGGTTAGCTGGCAAACAGCGAGTGAAAAAATAAAAATAGATAAAATCAAAAAGTTTCAAGTCATATATTAAACCAGAATAATAAATGAAAATAATAATCTTTCAAGTCAGATTTTATACTCTAAAATAAATAGGATCCAGCGGTATATTGACACTCTCACACGCGATGGAAAATTCGAATCAACCACGCTAAGTGTCACGAGATCTTTTTTAATCGCTACTGCAATCCCCTCGCTTATGTCTTTGTGTCTATTGAAGAGTTAAAGACTAAGCTTCTATCCTGCTAACTTATTTCTGACTTAAAACTCCTCTTACTCCATAAATACATGTATATTTACCAATCCATAGCAACTTTCCAGTAATCTTAGTACGAATATTTTCTATTTACTCAATAAAGCAGCATATCATCGTGGCGCATTCGGTAAAATCGCGCATTTACTACGCTCCACGACTCGGGTTCGAATAGGGATTGTACAAATTTTGCTAAACCTGTATTTTCAGCTTTTTTATGGAGGCTTTTTTATTTCAGCTTTTATTTTATTATTTTTTAAATTATTATTATTATTATTATTTATTATTTTTTTAATTATTTTTATTTTATTTTATTATTTTTAAAAATTATTATTTTTATTTTATTTTATTATTTTTAAAAATTATTATTTTTATTTTATTTTATATTTCATATTATTAATGTGTATAACATTTCGTATACTTTTTTTCTATGTTATTTATACTGTGTTTAGTTTTTTAATGGATTTTGATAGGTTTATTATAAATTTATATATTTTATGTTTTACTTTTCAGGATTTTTTGCTCCAATGATAAAGGCTAAATCTTTTTTATGTTATATATACTGTGTTTAGTTTTTAAATTGATTTTGGTTAACAAACATTCGACAATTTGACATTTTTACTTTACAGCTTTACTTTTCAAAATTCTTTACTTTCCTAAAGACAATTTGACATTTTTCCTTTTCAGTTTTTAGTGGTTTATTATAAATGTATATATTTTATGTTTTACTTTTCAGGGGTTTTTTTGCTCCAATGATGAAACGCTAAATCTAGCTGAATTCTGAAGAAATTATTGTAAATTTATGGTTTTTTATGTTGGGTATTCTTTTTTATTCATGCGTATAACATTTCACATGCTTTTATTCCATGTTATTTATACTGTGTTTAGGTTTTAAATTTATTTTGGTTAACAAACATTCTTAAAATCCCGGGCAACGCCGGATAAATTATCACCTGTGTAGGTTGATAATTTATAAATTTTAAAACTGTTACCACATGTATATTTACAGATCCAAAAGAACTTTCCAATATTTTTAATTAATGAATAACCAACAACTTGTGAAGAATGCGACTCTCGATTCACAAACGTTCAGTAGATGGAGCCACTATTTTAAACTTTTAGTATTCCAACCATGAAGCTACAGATGCTTCATGATTCTGTAGCTTCATGATTCCTACCCATCTGAAAACCCGCACTTCGCTACGGAATACATTCAAATTCAATACAACGTCAATGTATGCAATTAATGCCAATATATGTATATATAATAAATACGACGATCAATGTATACAAATGATGTAAAAAAACAAAAAAATATATATTTTTTTAAAAATCGTAAGGGATATTTTTATAGACAAAATAATGTAGAAGAAAATATTCAAATTGAATCTAATAGGACATACTAAAGAATATAGTACAATTTGAGGAACATATCTTTTACTGTATTTTAATATTTTTTTTTGGGTAATGTCCAATCGTCTGCCGCATTAGCAAGAAAAATTTTTTTTTTTGTCTATTTCGTTGTTACGTGACGATAAATCTATTTAAAGTACCAGAAAAAGAAATCACATGATTAGCGTTTAATAAATTAAATTGTAAAAATTAATCTTTAAAAATTCACCAAAAATCAGAAAATGGAGGTAAAGATTCGAAAAAAATTTCATTTTAAAGGAATTTTTAAAATCTTATTTGTGATATAAATTTTACAACCCTCAAATTATTATTTTAAATGCAAACTTGAAAAAAGTTAAAAAAAACAGCTTAAAAATTTAATTTAAAAAAATCTAAGAAGAATTTTTCAAAAATCTTTCTTAGTGCACCCCTACATTATAAGAAGAATCGCCATGCAAAATTTCATAGTTCATTTCAAGTTTCCTTTAGGTTCAGCGGTTTGGTCTGTACTTTGCATGTCAGTCAGTCAATCAGTCAGTCAGTCAGTTACGGAACTGTTTTATATATATAGATTTTTATTACTATCTTTATATCGTAACGTTAACTTCATGCGCACGCATTATTTTCCTATGCTTTTTTTATTATCTTTATAATAGCGTAATTTTCATATGATTTTAAACAACAATCGTTTTTAACTGGCATTCAATTGGCTGTTAAAACTTTATATTTACATCCTATTTAAAAGAAGTAGGGTGTAAATTGTAGGGTAGAAAGTTGGTAAAATTAAAATTTTGTGCAATGTATTTAATTTCTCGATTAAAAGTAGTTTTTTTCTAAAAATTAATTTATTTCGCTTTAAAAGCTAAATATTTTATGCGCGCGGTTTATATTATTATTACTATCTTTATATCGTAACGTTAACTTTATGCGCGAGCATTATTTTCTTATGCTTTTTTTATTATTATCTTTATAATAGCTTTATTTTCATATGGTTTTAAACAACTATCGTTTTTATTCATATTATGTTGGTTTTTTATTAATTAAAAATTAAGGGTAATTAATTTCGATTCCGGAAGTTCTTATTTTTTTTTTTTCCGATTTCTAATTTTCTCTTGAAATATTTTGTAATATCATCATTGTTTTCATTAAATTTTAACCCTACAAAATCACTAAAGGCGGTTAAGGTAGGGGTGAAAAATGCTCTTTAAACACAGTTACTAATTCTGTAAAATTATTAACTTGATAACAATTTTGAATATAAACGTTAAGTGCCTTTCCCTTTACAAATCGTGAAAAAATTTTTAGTTTCCATTCATTATCTTTGTTTCCTTCGATACATTTTTTGTTGAAGTAGGATAACCATGAATCTATATCTATAATGCCGTCTTCAAAGGGCACAATGTTAATTTCGTTTTCAACATTCGAAACACTAAAAGAGTCATCACAATGAACATTTACTTTGGCAGTGTTCATCTTGCTTCACTTATATTAGAAATTACAAAAAAAAAAAATAATATAATAACTGACCTGCTTAAAGCACCAACTTTTGTGGCATAAAATACAATACTAAATAAGAACATTTTTAAGAGTGATGGTGATCTTGAAAATTTGCTTATATGAAATTCTTTGATTTCCGAGCAGCGTTCAGCGTTCACCCGGAAATCGTAATTATTTTCTTGAAATGATTTTTTTTTTTTGAGGCCTAGTTCAATCGGATGCTGCAGCACTGGTACTTTACACAAAGATGGCGTAGTCCGAGACGGGAAAAAAAATGATGAGGTCAGGCGGGAAACAGAATTCGAAAACCAAACTGGAACGAACCGGAACAATGGCATCTTTACTTGCTGTGATGTAGTCGACTTCTGTAGCAATTTCATGGTGTTGGATGAGGAATGTTTTAGCTTTCGTCATTTTCTTTCAAGATGGCGCATTCAGGAACGCATGCGGGAATCGAAAGCTAAAGTCCTGTAGAACAGAGACCTCCTCACTTTCTCACAATGCAGTCGTAATTTCCGTTGTATTTCTTAAAAGGTCAACGTCCTGTCGAGCTCTCTGAAATGTCCGGATGGACATCTCATGAAATAGGAGCATACATCGTGGCCGGAAAATAATAAAATCAGCTTCAGGAACAAACTAATTTATTAAACAGTAAAGCAACACATCTTACTCTCTTCGAGCCAGTCCAGCATCTCCCACAAAGAGCGCCAAAATAGAATTAGGTCAGAGAGGTTGCCAGAATTGGCGGAGGAAGTTAGTATGTGGAAAGGCGAAGCGTTTACGCCAAGACAAGAAGGAGGGGTTACCAGGGCAGAGATGAAGCACAGAATGGACGATTACAGGTAGTTAGTAATATTAACTAACACACACACACACACACACACACACACACACATATATATATATATATATATATGACATAGTTGAAAGAGAAATCCAGTATGAGCACTAAAGCTACTTGCAGCCAGGAACTAAAAACATGAAAAGATAAGTATGAAAGAGGTTTTTGACAGAGGAATGAAATATATATATATCCTTGGGATCCTTGATCCTATAGATCACTTTTTTTCTTTCTGGTTCAGATACAAATCGTTTGACTATTAATATATCTATTCTGTTCGGAGATATTTAAATAGGAGCAAACAGGATACATTCCTGGGATAGATAACATGTATAATGGAACGTACCATGTATATCACCACAAAAGCTATTTTTAGAAGAACATTTTTTGTATGCTTCTAAAAAATTCTGTTTTGTGCTAAGTATGAAAATAATGTATCAGAAAATCTAAATATGTAATGTATAGTAATATATAAAAATATATATACAATATATAATAATATATATACAAATCCAAAAGTATCTGCTACCAAAAGTATTCTATGCTACAGATAAAATCGGCCAGTTTTTTAATTCACCTCTATAAGCTACCTTTAAAATAGGCCGGACATTTAGTCCACAATGCTAAGCAGCTGGCAAAACCAGACGGACGTTTAGTCCTCAAAGCTACGCAACCGGCAAAACCAGCCGGTCATTTAATTCCGAAACCTAAGTTACCGGCTGATCGAATTTCCAAACATGATGCGCAGTGACGTACTGCGTCGGCTGGTCGCTGGTTGCCTAGCCACAGCCGTGTAGTGGCGTTCATTTTTCTGTATTTTTAAATCCGTGAAGCTAAAGATTCTGTAGCTTCATGCTTAAACCTCAGTAATTAAATCTTAGTGAAGAAAGTGGTGCCCGTAACGACAAAATTTTGCAGCTCTTTGAATGGATCACGGGTTGAAATGACATTGATCTAGATCGTAGAAAAATAAACGGGTTTTCGAGTAAGTTTAATTTACAGGTTATTTAATTTTTAAATTTTTTTTTTGTATTGTATAACAGAACTGTTTTTTGTTAAGAAATTGAAAATGATGTACAGGATTTCTACATTTTACGCTATCCTTTGTGAGTGAAGCTAAATGTTAATACAATACGTATAACTATTAAACTGTTAAAAACTTTATGTTCAGCCATAGTATGTTGTTTTCAGCAGATTAGTAGATTATTACTTTCTGGTCGATGTTGGTGTGCTATTATAAATATACGCTCGTCGATTTCAAGAGATTGTAAAAAGCTGCCAATCTGATTTCTCTGATAATTTTATTTACAATTTTTATCCAAAATTTATAAATATATCCCATACAAGTCAGACATAACGTGTTTAGCAAAATTGCTGGTAGTGAGTTATACAAATGTTTTTGAACTGTTAATAATTGCGGTAAAAGATAAGATTTTTTTTTTAAAATCTTAAACACTATGAAATAAACATGTAAATACTTCAAGATGGACACATAAAAATACAAAAAATAAATAAAGTACATAAATCGAAAAGTTTGTAGGAAGATAATATCAATGACATAGAAGAATGAAAAAAGAATATTCTGACAATAGTATTACTGGTGAAATTTTAGAAAGAAAATTTAAATTTCGAATGTTTTTTAAGTATAAAAATCAATTTAACAATACTAAAAACAAAATTAAAATATTTTTGGAAAGGGTACCAACTAAACACAAAAATTATGGATCTTCAGTTGAAAAAATTGGAATTCAGAATCACTCATCAAGGTGAAGTGATGTACCAGGTGCACTCAGGCCTGGAGTGAGACTAATAATCTAGATAAGAATAACCAAGGGTAAGCTCTCATCTTCTGGATTGAATTCCTTGAAATGGAGGAAAATAAAGGTACAGATGTAGTATACGCAACGAACGCCCAGGGGTGATTTTTCGCCAAATCTGATGGTGGTTTGGCGGTTTTTATATTCTGGCAGGGAGGATTTTAAGATCGGATGGTATTTTTAAAAATTTTTTTGCGATAAGCTTTGTTTTACTGACCGCTACAGCCAGCAGAAGCTTTTTTTTACTGTACAACAGCCAGCGGTATGTAGCAAAGCCAGCGGCTGTTGATTTTCTGTAATGTTTTTGGACGGATGCGTAGCGGAGTGAAGCAAGGGTATCTGAGCGAAGCGAAGATCCCGTGTGCACCTACGAGTTTCATAAAGCCAGCAGTAAGTTTGTTTTCCAATTTATTGTTTACATTTCGCAGTTTAAGCCTAACAGGTCTCCAAACGGGATTTTGGCGCCAAATTGGCGATGGCCCGTTGCGTATACTACATCTGTTCCAAAATAAAAGCGTTATGAAAAGAATTCAAAGTATTTTTCATTCACTGAACATATAATTCATTATATGAAGGTCATATTTCATTGGCTAAAAACATCTAACTGATCATCATTCAAATTCAATTAGTTGAAACTGAAAAAAATCCAAAGGACATTTCTGAGGTATGGTATAATCACTGACCTTTGGTAATGTAAGAGCAAAGTGAAGCTTCATCAGGTTTGCAGCATATTAAGCCATTAAACTTAATAATAAAAGCATTTATTATAAAGATTACAACCTAATTATAGCAGAACATAAACAAAGAAACCACTTATATAATCACCCAATTCAAGGCCATAAAAAAAAATTCCATTTCCCTTGCCGGTACAGATGTGTTAGACGCACCTCATTGCCAAGTTGGCGATTTTTTGAAGTTTGGTGAGTTTTTACAGCTTGGCACTAAGAGCAATAATCTGCAGTTAAGGTGTTGCTTTCTTATATCATTCATGCTTTCTTTTATCAGAGAATTTTCTATTTATGATTGCATTTAATATCATTTTTTATGTTATTTGTTTCCATATTCATTCAGTGTTAAAATTTTTTATTACAAGATTTACTAAATAACATCCATGCTCATCTCTCATTGCAGCAAAGATAACAGCAACAGCATTTAATTTAATTCTCCTAAATATTCGTTATTTTAGCTTCATCACTCATTATAATATGCTTGTGTAAAGTTTTAAATCAGTGTATTTCAAAGAGGAGGATTTAAAAGTAATACCTGATATTTAAAACTGAAATTCTTATTAAAGGAAAAATAAATTATTTAACCTTGAAAACTTTACACAAGTATTAATACATTATATATAAAAATATTTAATTTTCTGTGAACCATGCTTTTTAAAGATTTCTTCATTAGCAACATGTCACGATTTAAAAAATCTATATTAACTGATATTTATGACAACCTTGATATGATTTTTTAAACATTGTACTTGGGTCAGTTTAGAAGTAGATTTTAATTATCTGCTCTCTTACCTGTATATTCTTTATACTTAATAGATTATTTGGTTAATTCCCAATATACGGTGCCCCTTGTATTTCACTCCATTGGAACCGCCATCTTGGTTCCGTCTCCCGTCGCCAATTTGGCGATGGGAGACGGAACCAAGATGGCGGTTCCAATGCAGTGAAATAATATAAATGACAATATGCAGAACTTTCATTGAAAATTTATCCAGAAAATAAAAAAATGAAGTTAAATAAGGGCAGTCGATTTTATTTTTTTAAATTTTTTGTCGCCCAAGCAGAACACGTATTTTTGGAATGGGAAGTCCGAAAAGTCCCAAAAATATGCATTTTTTAAACTGTATGACCACAATAAAACACAAAACCACACAAATACAAAAAATGAAAGCTGAAAAATATTGAGAAATTTGTTATGTGTTGGGGGGCTGCTGCCCCCCCCCCCCCAACCCCCCGCTAAAAAAAGTCAGTATATGGCAAATAATTCATTTAAATAAATATAAAATACATCTTGGTTAAATATATCAGCAAGTAAAAAAATGAAAGTTCTGCATGTTGTCATTTATATTATTTCATGTTAAAATTAAAAAAAAAACCACTTACCGGTTATTCACTTTCGGTTTAGCTTCTTTTACGTTTAGTTGATTTTTCGGTGTTTTTGGATACCCCCAATTCGTCTGTAATCCAAGAACACAACGTTTTTTTTACCCATAAATAAGTTAATTTTAAAACCGTAATTAAATCCAATTTACTCGCTTCGATCCGGGAACCACATCTAATGGATCTTTTAACGCAATGTTCAGATCTTTCCTCTCAGTTATAGTCATTTGCAAATTACAATTAAGACAATAATAAATATTAGCTATTAACTCAACATAAATACAATAATCTATAATAGTTCTCTTACCCTTATTTTGTAAATCCTGAAAAAAATCCAAATAAACCCTCCCATTCGTAAAAGAAGCCATACCTCGCAAATAAAAGTACGTCCGAGCGCTGGAACTGCAATCCCGAAAAGAACATTCAACGGTTTAATTTTTTGAAACAGGCGCGTTATATAAAATCCAGATAACCCTCGTTTACAAGTAAATCACAAGCTCTGATTGGCTGCTAATTATTCAAATCGGAAGCTATACTAAACAGAACTATACTATTGGAAGCTTTAACTTAAAAGTATTTAACAACACAAACCACATTTGGCATTTTATCGTCAACTTGGCAAAAATCTAAAAAATATCGCCATCTTATTGAAATTGAGAGCAATATATGGTTACCTTAAAAGCATTTTACAAACACAAACCACATTTAGCGTTTCATCGCCAAATTGGCAAAAATCTAAAAAATCTAAAAAACTTATCGCCAAGCTGCAGCACCGTGTATTGGGAATGAGCCGATTATTTTGTACTGGCTAAATTTATAGCTGTTTTCTTGCTGTTCATGTCTTGGGTAATTTTTTAATATGTATAGTTTCTGTCCTTAAGTTCAGTGTTAGTAAATTGATGTTTGTTGTTTTAGGATTTATGTATCCTACCATTTTACCTCCTTGGTGTAAAAAATATTTAATGAATTGAAAGTAACTATAGTAAAAGTGTCAAAAATTTAGTTTTGAAAATTCATGGCATTTTATTTTCCCCAGTGCTCCAGAAATATGTTGTATAATTATGATGTGATGGAATATGCATGAAATGAACATTTCTAGATGGATAAAAATTAAAACAGGTGTTAGAGTAAGAGGATCATATTAAACTCTTTGTATAAACCCAAAACATGAAAATATAGGCTGGTAAGTTTTCATTTTGCATGAGGGAAATATACCTAAACATTCTGTACAAGTTCTTCTAAGAAAACTGATTGCAAAAATAGAAGTAAATCATTTACTAGAAGATTTTTTCTTTCCTTAACAGTCATTTTGATAGCATTGCATTTCATGTTGTAGTTTGTTACTCACTGTCTGTTTTGTTGACAGTTACATATAATTTTGTTTTAAACATAATTTATAGAAATCTGATAAATAAAAAATTTGAAGATTTCATTTGAATTCTACATTTTAACATTTAAAAATTTGGAAATTTCTACATTAACTTAATATATATGAAGGTAACAGAGTTTACCAGTTAATTACTTTGCACTGGAAAATTTGACATCTGAATTCTTGTCATTCATACCTTTGATCAGGACCAGCCTGAGTCACTGCGGGGCCCAGTTGCAGAAAGTTTGGCGGGGTTCTTCAAAATTCTTCTATACATTAAATGATAAACATCTAATGTGAAGCATAAAAGAAAAATTAGGAAGATGGTAATATTTCCTCTTTTTACCTACAAGAAAAGAAAAACTAACAAGTAGCTAAACTTCATATAATTTATTCACAGAAAAAAAAATACACAATCAAATTTTGCTGGATTTTTCATCCGTAAGATTATTTATAAAATGAGGAAATTTTATTTTCCTTGTTTCTACATGCACTATAGACAGTAGTGCAAGGTTGTCGAGTCTCTCCTGGGATATTGTTGACCTAAGGTTTGTTTTAATTAATTTTTAATCTAGAAAAGCTTTTTCCCAATGCTACAGTTACATAAATTGTTAAAAAGTATCCTTAAAGGTATAAATGCATTTCAAAAGCTAGTTACTGTCATTTGTAGCAATTATAGAATTTTTAAAGGGTTTCCAAAACAATTGGTTTTATTACTTCTATTTCTTCGACCAACGTCAGCCGGACAATGGCCGAATGGCTAGGGTGCTGGCATTTGGTTCAAAAGTCTGTGAGTTCAAATCTCGCTGTTGGTATGGATATTTGTAGCAGTTCAGAATTGGCTTTAAGCAGTAGTTCCTTGTCTAATTAATTAGCCCTTGTGTAGCAAAAATTGACCATAGTGCTCCAAACCGAAATATTTGACCAATGTATAGCTATCTACATCTACATCGTTTATAGACTTCATTTTGTGATTATTCTGAATAATTTTTATATCTGTCAAGGCAATTTCTAGTACCAAAACATGTTTTTGATGTTTGTTTTGTAGAATCATCTTTAATAAACTTGTCTAGCTTTGTACAATATATGTTAAAAGCAATGCACCTCAAACCTTTCTATCCAGTTACTTATTGGTTCATCCACTTACACATAATTAAATATCCTTTTTTATTTTCGTAAATGTGTTTTCTGAAATTCTAGTGTGACTTCTAACTAAGTCACAAGCACTGTAGCTTGGACTAAATCTTATTCAAACCACAGTCTATATTTTATCAGGCATTCTAGAAGGTTTCTAAATGATCACAGTACTTTCATTCAGACATATTTTAAATTTTTCTTCGTGTTGTGCTCTGTACCAGCACAGGGCCCGATTGCATCCAATAAGTCCAATCAGATTAGAGCCAGCCCTGCCGTTGATAATTAATTGTTTACATATTTTCTATCCTTTTATGTATAGTATTCCTAAGGCTGTCTTATGATTATTCATATCATTTTAATTCTGTGGTGAATTGCGGTGAGTTTGGTTTCCCAGACTTTTTGAAATTTTATAGAGAACACTGACTAGTAGTCAAAATATGTTGTCTTGATTTAGACATGTAAATCTACTCAGGGAAGAAAAATTGGGGGTATTTTGTATCTTTCACATTGCATGTTATCTCATTGAATCATTAATTTGGAAAGTCAAGTTTCAGTAGGTATTTAGCCTCTATTAAACCATCTAACTATTTAAAAGAGTTTTTCAGAAACTTTCAAAATTTGCAGGCCTCTTTTCACAAGAGAATCTCTGTGGTGAATCTTCTATTTCAGCTTCTTGTTTTAATTGCTCTTTACTTGCTACAAGAATAAGCAACAGATTTTTAGCCTGAAAAAACTTTGACATAGTCTCCACATTTCTTTGTACTCTGAATACAATGATTTATGATTCACCAAGTCTGTTAAGAAATATGTCTGAAGTATAATATTCATACTGTTAGTGAGATTTCACTCCAAAAGGTCAATTTGGCATTTTCTCCCTTTAATTCTTCAGTTTGTGCTGTACAGAAGCTATACACTGCAGGCATGCAAGATACTTTACATGCATAGCAGTAAAAATGCCGGTGCTGGGATAGCACCCAATTACTTTAGGTTTTTAGTAGATTTCTATTTTTAGATTTTTGCAAATATTATAAATCTCCTCTCACTTCTCACTAATATGTTAGAATTATTTCTCGCTTTCGTTCTGTAGAAATAAATATAGATGACAGAGGGCCTCTAAGATGTATAAAACTAAGGGGGGGAAAAAAAGAAGTAGTAGTAATATTTTGTCAGATAATCGAATAATTCCAAATTATGTTTAGTTCCTCCTTGAAAAATCTAACATGTCTTGAGCATTATAATTAAAGATGGTCAGAATGTGATTTTTGTATTCCTAGGTATATATGCAGTTGTGTTAACTTAATGCAAATTTATATTAACATATTCATGGTGTTGTGTGGCATTTTCTCGCACCTCATTTACCACTTATATATCCTTATCTACTTTTATGTGATAAGTTTGTTGAGGTACCTTAAAGTGTCTCTGAATTTTATCAAAATCTTTTTTAATAAGTTGGTAGATAAAGTTAATAAAATTTGATTAAAATTGCTTTAAATTCTCTGATGAAATGTATGAACGAGTGTATTGATATATGTGCCGGTAAAGTTATAGATGACAAAGAGCCACATCCTCCTCTGGCACCTTCTATTGATCTCGTCTGTGCTGAACTTTCTCATAAATTCACTTCCAGTGAAGACAGATAATAACTAGCCCCTTCTACTGTCTAATTCAATCACAAATGTTATTGATTGTAACTCTCTATCTGAAGAAATGGGTAGATATGTTTTGAAAGTTCGAAATGTGCCTAATCCAAACCCTAAACCTGAGATATCTGGAGTTTTTAAATTTTTAATTTTTTTTCATTCTGGTTTCAGATCGACAATCCATTGTCAACTGCCTTATACCAGTCTGTAAATATTTTACACTCCAGTGAGATTTATATGAAAAGAATTTTGCCTTGCAATTTATTTTGAAAGTAACAACTCGTATGGTAGGCAATATTTTTTTTCTTTAAAAAAAAAAATTGCTTGAAATAAAAACAATAAATGTTTTGCCAGTATCCTCACATGGGATTATGTGTACAAAATAGAGAAAAATTGCTTTTTCTTATTCCTGTCAAGTGTATGAGTTCTAAGGATTTAAATTTATCGTTGTATATAATATGTTTGAAATTTACTTAATTTGGTAGGAGGTGGGAAAGGGAAAACAGTTTATGGGAAGTAATTTATAAAAAGACCATAAAATATTTGTATATGAGCTAAATAGTTTAAATTTCATCATGTAGGGAATTTTATATGACTGTACATTTTGTTTTTAACTTAATTATCCTTAAATAAATTTCATTCATGTGAGCAGAGCCGGGCTGACCAATTGTGGCCCCTGATGCAAGTTTTGAAAACGGTGCCTTTTCAAATTTTTGAAGAGACTCTTAAGTAATTAATGTATTTCTATTGGAAATAGTCTACTTAATAGAATAATGGACATTTTTGGAAAAATATGTATTTATGTAAAAAAAACAAAAATTTTAAAAATTACAGACCTTTAGAAAATTAAAGAAATTTGAATATTTGTTATGTCATAAAAATAATTTTTTAATCATTCTTGGAGTCTTTATTGCAGCAAATTGCTTGATTGCATCTCTATAATTTATTGTTTTACATTCCGTCTTTTCTCTAGAAATTATTGCTATGTCTTTCAATTGCTCTTGAGCTTTTCTTTATAGACAGTTCTTAAAACTTTTCAGTTTTGAAAAACCGCCCTTAGCTGCTATTACAGTTACACATAGAGTTAGTAGAATTATTAGAGCTACAACAATGTTTGGAAATAGGCATTCAAAATTTAATTCTCACAATGTCAAATTCAGAAAATAGTAAAGAAATTAACTATATATTCGATTATATTTGTATATTTTTATGAATTTCTCCGTTCATTATATTAAACTATTAATCTTTGTACGTTATTTGTTAAAATTCTTGTTTTTTTACTGTCTCATTTTGGTGCCTATTTCAATTTGGCACCTGAGGCGTTCGCTTCACCGCTTCACCTATGGGACCAGCTCTGTATGTGAGTATTACTGTCTTGTATACTATGTATATATGTTTCTTTAGTCACTGTTTTGTGAAATATGGTATTACACTTTTGCAGTTTCTCTCAGTGCATACATTTATGACTGAAGAATAAAATATTTCATACTCTATCATGAAAAACTATTTAAATTGACAATTGCTCTTCTATCTCATTGTTTATCTTCATCTGATTTCCTGTAGCAAGAACTGTATTGTCTAGATTTCTGACTCCGAAAGAATTCCAGTCTATGTGGATATCCTGAAATCATTTGACTTGATATGAAAAATGTTACAAGAGTAGCTTATCCTGTAAGAACAAAATGGTTTTCCAATATTCTCTAAATCACACAATCATTTTAATTATTTTATTATCCAGTATAAAGGTGACTAAGATAATCAGAATGCAATTCGAATTATTCTTTATCTGTTTTAATTTTTATAATTTTAACTTTAAAGTTTTCTAGATTTATAGCAAAAGTCTTCAATTATTATTATCGACAACAAGTTTGAAGAGTGTTTAAAACAGGGTGTAAATAATATTAATCAAATGATCTAAATCGAATTATTTTTTTTAATCATCGATTTTAATAAAAAAAATGCAATTTAATCAAAATGCTTTGAACATTTTTTGTATATTTTCTTAAGGGTATTAAATTTAAATATAAACAGGAAAGAAAGGAGGCTTTTATGTTTATCTTACATCTCATTCATATAATTCAACTTACTCCTTGTATAACTCATTTGCTTCTTGGAAAATTTTCCATTGTGTGTATTGGTCTTCTTTACTTATCAATCTGGTCACTGTGATAGTACACTTACTTTATCTTGATTGGCCAGATTTGTTTCTGAGAATAAGTCAGACAACAGTGGGGGAAATCAATAGCAATCCTAAAGAACTGTATGGATCAGAAAGAGTTTGATATAATTCAGATGTATATTACAAATTATTTTATTGATAATGATCACTTTTGAATTTGAAAATGTTTACTTCCTGCATTAGTTATATAGTAGTATAGTATATAATTTAAATCTATGGTATATATAATAGTTTATATCACATAAAATTGAAATATAAAATATGATTAAAATTTTAAAAAATCTGATTTTTTATTTTTAAAAAAATCATGATTTTTATATAACCTGGTTTAAAAGATAATATAAGTCAATTAACATTTTTGGTTCCAGTGTACATTTTATACGAATGCCTATTTATATAAAAGAAATTTACAATTTTATTTTGAAAGTAAAAATAACCCGTTCGCTACGCCTTATCTAGAAATAGATCCTTAATTTCTAGTATACTTATTATGTAGCAGTCCCCTTTGTACTTACATATCTCTGTGAGTGGATGTATGCAAATCAGAATTGGAAAAAGGTTTAAGGTTCTAATCATTCAATCTTAAAGAATATCATAAATCGCTAGCATTTCTCTTTAGTTAGACTTTGTTAAGGGCTGTTTGGCCCAACATCAACTGTGAATACAGTAGAAAATAAAGACATTTTATCCATGGAAATGCATAAAGGAGCATTTATAAGAATAAACTTTAATTTAGAAGCTTTCGCAACCTAGAATATCCATTCTGCAAAATACAGAAATTTTAAAAATTAATGGTAAATGAGAAATACGTGCTAAAATCAGGGTATATAAAATTGTTCGCAAAGTTTTGTAGAAATGCAAAAACATAATTTTTAAAAAATTTGAACTTTAATTACAAATCTTACATAAATTTAAACACACACCCCCATCCCCCAAAATAGTAAATTTAAAAAAAATTAAAATAAATCATGATAAAATTAGAATATACCAATATTTTTTAATGTAGAAATATCAAGAAATACCAGATTTTTTCTTCAAAAATTTCTTTATTTATATTACACTTTAATTAGCAGCAATTACCCAGCACTCCCTCTTGAAGCCTTTTTTTTAATTCTGAAAAATAAAGATTTACAATAGGAAAAGATCTTTGAAATATACAAAAAAAAAGCGTTAAAACAATTGTTATCCATTTGTTAATCCTTTATTACGAAGCGATAAAGACGATACTCCAGTACGAAAAAACATCATGAAACGAGCCACACTTCATGCATTGGTATGAGTATCGTTCTTCAGCCAAAATTTTAATTAGAAATATATGTAATGTAATTATTTTTCTACCGAAGTGTATATATGTAACTTTTTCTTTCTGTTACGGCAGTGAAATTGTTTCTTTACTGTAATACCGAGCTGTGTCACATCAGTGACTCGTTGAGATTCAAGTCACACCCCACATTCATACGGCATATTTAATTTACAACCCGGTGAGTCTAAAAGAAAAATACAAAAATAAATTGCGTGAGAGGTATCAGGGGTTAAACTTCTTTAAGCAGTTCTGAATTAGTATAACTGACTATGGAAATTTAAATTTGTTATCACAAGTTATTTTTAAGGAGCATCGCATTGTAACTGTGTATATTTTGTTTAGAATTTTTAATTACGTGTTTATAATCTCGTAATACAGTATCTAAAAAGTGTTGGCCTGAAAAAGACCTTTGCCGTGTATTCTCGACGTACTGGGTGACCATAATTGAAACACCCCTACTCCGACCTCTATATATCGAACTACTTAGTGGATAAGCTTCAAATTATGTACACATACTATTCAAGACAGGGGGAAGCGGATTACGCGTAAAAAAAATTAGTTCCAGATACTCCGATAGGCGGCGCTGTACAACAGAAAATATGAAAAAGACCAACAATAATTTTTAAACAACTTATGCGGAGTAAAATTTTTGGTATATTCTGGGGAATGACGAGGCCCATTTCCACATCGGGAACAGTGAACACCCATAACTGTCGCATTTGGGACACGGAAAATCCCCGTGCCTTCCAAGAGATTCTACTCCACTCACCGAAAGTTACAGTCTGGTGTGGATTTACAGCCACATTCATTCTTGGACATTTCTTTTTCGAAGAGGCTGCTCGCAGTGTCCCTGAGACATGAACCGTGATGGCCAACAGGTAAAAAAGCATGCTCGAAACTTGTTGTACCTCATTTGCATCACGGCAATGTCTTGACTCAATTACTTTAATGCAAAATGCAGCGCCTCCACTTATAGGACTCTGTGTACAGCAGTTTCTTCGGCAACGTTTCACTAATGGCAGAATAATCAGTCGTACGTTTCCGAAAACCTGGCCATCTTGTTCTCCAGATCTTAATCCGTGTGATTTTTGCCTGTAGGGACACTTAAAAAATCTTGTTTATCCAGGACATCTGGTAACCGTGGCAGACTTGAAAGAAGGTATCATTTTGCGTTTGAGAAGATTTTCAGTCGACCAGTTACGATCTGCAGTCGAACAAGCCCTCCACAGACAGTTTTTGACATGTTTTTACATCTTCAAGAAGGGAACTATATTGAGCAGCATTCCCTCCGTCAATAAGGTCCATGTCACATGAATGTTTGATAACTTTGAATGAAATGTGTTTAAAATGTATTGTGTCTCTTTTCAGTCATGTCCAGTTGTACAGCGCCACCTATCGGAGTTTCTGGAACTAAGTTTTTTTTTCTCGTAATCCATTTACCCATGTCTTGAATAGTATGTGTACAAAATTTGAAGCGTATAATCTGAGTAGTTCAATATATAGAGAGGTCGGAGTAGGGTTGTTTTATCCCATTTAGGACCGCTCCATGTTTCCTTAATTGGAAATGCACCAAACAATTTTTTAACACTTCTTAGAGTATTAATTACACATAAGTTGTTTCCATAAAATTAAATTTATTTTTACGAGACTTACAAAATGTTGCGTTTTCGCAACATCAGTCCAAAGCGGTATAAAAAATTTAAAAATATAAAAAGTTAAAATTATAAAAATTTTTAACAAAATTTTAAAATCTTTGAAACATTTCGCATGAAGAGGTACATTGCACTTATTACATACAGTAATTGTTTGACATTTGCAGTGTTTACATTTTTTTGTTTATTTTTACTATTTTTAGTAATAATATGGCCCACACGGTCTTTCCGAATTTCGTTGGGAATTAGATATTTAATTGAAGATGGTCTTCCAATATGTGAAGTTTCAGGTAAAACAGAATTCATCTGCATTTCTTCAAGCCTTTTTATCAAAGACATGTCTCTCTCAAAGATATAGATCTCTGAAACTCTAATAAACTTATTTTAGAATTCATTACATCGATGTAGAGTATCCATTTTTCCCATACAATATGCTCCTTTTTCTTACTATATTGCTTACTTTTACATTTATTAGAAAAAATGTCGATTTCACCTGCAATGTCTTTAGGTGATTCGACATTTTCACATAAAATATTATCATCAATAGCTTCATCCGTCAAATCATCCGGATCTGGAGGGATAATGACGAATTATGGTTCATCATTAGCTTTTGTTGAGGACGATTTTGAAATATCATCTAGCCCATGAAAATACTCCAATGTCTCTTCCAATGTCAAAAATCGCTTTTTCCTAGAGACAAACTTATCTGAAATGAAAAAATACCAATCTACTGCATAAAAACTAGGCAGCACTAATAATACACATTGGAATTAAGTTATACACATTGGACTGATGTTGCGTTTTCGCAACATTTTTAAAAATATGAATTGAGAAACATAAAAACAAAAATTATGCCATACCTGTTGAAGCCATTTTGTTCTTTAGTCTCTAGTAAACTCGGAACAAGCTTCAAATCGGAAATTTAACATGTGCTGCTATCTAAGGTTATTATTTGAAATTAGTCATTTTTTCCCTTTCAAAACACCAGAAAAAAACAATTTTTTGCAAGTGCTAAAAGCGGGCAAATGTGGAAATAAAAAATTTATTATGATCAATTAAAGTATAGAGAATAAAATAAAAATGTTACTTCAGACGTACAAAGCTTAGAACATACCTTTAAAAAATACAGAAATTAATGTTGCGTTTTCTCAACGCCAGTCTTAAATGGGTTAATTATGGTCACCCGGTATATCTCGTAAACTACAAGATGTCCACAGATACCTGTTTTGAAATGTTTTGATTCACATTATGTCAGTAATCGCATAAAAGCACTATTGTACAGTAGATGAACGAAAAGAAATTTGCAGAATTTATATTTTCAATTGTAATGTATTAAATACACAACATACAGGTTAAAATGTGTAGAGAGTGTGGTGTAAAATATCTGTAGCCACCAAACTACAGTCCAAGCAAATATGCCTAAACAAACCCATCAGCCACTTTGTTATTTCTTATAATGATTTGATATATTTTATTAGCTTTATGAACTTTTTAATGTGATTTTAACCAAGCTTTTTCTTCAGATGTTAATCTCTGGAATTTCTAGGAGCATTAGGGTTGATTTATACAGGCACGTAAAGGTAACGTAACGGGAACGAGCCGAGCCCGAGCGCCGGATGCATCTGTTTATACAGAGACGGGAGTAGAAAGTGGCGGGAACGTGTTTCATTAGTTGTGAAAGATTTGTAACGTCATGGCGCGGTTTCATTTTTCAGTTAAAGATTTAGCCATTATCACACTTTTTTTAGAGGAGGAGGAAGAGGAGAGCCAGGGCCGTGCTTAGGGGTGGACAAACTGGGTAACCGCCCAGGGCCACCATTTTTATTTCTCATGGCAACACTTTTCTAAATGTTACGGGTTTTTAAAGAAATCCCTCATTTTTCGCGGTTTCTATAATTCAACTTATAAAAATATATATGTTTCGATTTTTTCTAAAGAATCGCAGAAAGAATCTTAATTGACAAACAACCTTTTGGTTCGAAAAATTTCTCGGTTTTAAAAAAACATGATTTATCTTCAATTCAGTTATAGTAAACCCTTGATTATCAATCCTTTTTTTCAATATCAGTTTCTACTATCTGTCAGTCACTACATACAGTCATTTGAAGAATTATAAACCGTTTTGTCGGACTTTGTTCGTTTTCACGGAATAGTTACAAACTGAGAAAAACGTGAACATATCCTTGTGAACGAATACTAATACCATTTGGTCAAATGTTTGCTCTATTCAAAGCAAACAATAGACAAGACATTTCTCCGGGGTTGTGTAAGACAAATAAATAAATGCACTCCAAACAGGGCCGCCCAGAGACTTTACGGGGCCTGGGGCAAACTTCTGTTGGGGGCCCCAAGAAATCTGATTAATCGAGTAATTTTTTTTATTTTTTTTTTTGGGAGGGGGCGCCCTTTTATCAGGAGATTATTTTGAATTTTGAAGTACGGTACAAGTTTCAGAATTTTCTTTCGGAGGAAATCTAATAAATAATTTGTAAAAAAATTTTTGGGCCCCTCCGGCAGTTGGGGGCCTGGGGCAAAGTGCCCCAGTTGCCCCCCCCCCTTTCTGGGCGACCCTGGCTCCAAACCTGTTGGGAAGAAAGGGGTTTGAAGGCTAAAGGAGTGAGGTAAATAAAAAATGGCTTTTACTTGCTCTCCCTATCATTATAATGGATTTTATTTCCCACTTTTCCCACAAGAATTTAAAATATTACAAAGCAGGTACAATCAGAATGCTTTGAATACGGATTGTACGCCTGTCCTCCTTGGCACTTATTTCTAATGAAAATGATCTCTCATCATCTTTGGACTTTTCACTTTTAATATTCAATTTTGCTGCTCATAAAACAAGAAAAATTGCTTTATAACCAACAAATCCATACATGTAAGTATTTGTTTTTAACAATTTACACTTTCTCATTCGTGTAAATAATTTTTCCATTGTTTCATTATTCATATAAATTTTATATTTTAGTGGACAAATTGTAATTTGAAGTTTAATTTTCTCCTATTGCCTTCCGAATTGTCATTTTGAACTTTGGATTCATGTATTTTGATGGGCCAAATCGTACAAAACCTCTCACCAGCTCAATGAGTTTTAATCATCCATATTAAATATCAAACATAAATAACAGTATGTAAATTATATCTTGAATAGCCACTTTTTACTTTCTGCCATGAACGAGAGACGGCAGTGGAGTGAACGACTTCCTGCTTCGAATCGTTGGCGCCGATTCTCGGCCGGGAATCAGCCGAGAATCGGACGTTTTACGGCGCAGTATAAACAGTTCCATTGAAAAACAGAGAGGAAATGATTACGACGACTCGTCGCGCGCTCGGCTCGTTCTCGTTACGTTCCCTTCACGTGCCTGTATAAATCAACCCTTAATGGTGAAATTCTTTTGAATTACGGACATCTAAAATGAATATAAAGTGGGAAAATATTAATATTGCTTTACCATTATAGATCGGGCATAGCAGTAGTTTTATGGAGATTCCTACAAACCGAAACATATAAAATCTCTGCACGTCCTTATGATCCGCCGGGACGCATATTACCTTTCCTTACATGAATTCACACCATTACAGCGTTTGGCGGCTGCTGATTGGTCAGTTGAGTTTACATCGGTATTTGTGTATTTGGTGCGCTGTTGCTTATGAAATCTATTTTTCAAGTTTGAGTTTGCATCGGCGATTGCCATAATATTTTATCCTAATCTCATTTCAAATGAGATAAATGCTAAATTATATTTCTTAGTTGCTTTCATTTCGATAATTTCGTAATATTTGATCCTAAGCGTATTTTAAATGAGATAAAATCTATTACTTAGGTGCTTTCATTTTATATATTTTTTTAAGTGGCGCCACCTATTAATGTAAAAGTAATTTAATTTGACAAGCTATTTGTAAAAGAAATTTTCGCTATAAATGCCTTTATTTTTTGTGCATGGAAAATTTTAAGAAATTACCAATTTCCGTAGTAATTTCACTGTAAAATTTTATTTATTTACTTTTAAATTTAAATGTTGAATTTTTTTAAAAAATTATTTTTTAAATTAAAATCTTGCAAGATGCAAATTATATATTTTTTGCTGTTTTGCACACTTTAGTTTTTTAACCTTACTCTTAAAATATAAAAATTATAAATACTTTTCTAAAAATTACCAAAAATAGACTGAAAATAAAATGACTTTATTGTATAAATGCATACATTTTATAATGCACAAATATATAATTTAATGCCGTTTTGCATTAGGCTGATTAAGGCATATATTTGCTGCTAGGGAATGTTTTCTCTCTTTACTTGGTGGCACACCAGTTGGTCGTCCTGCTGGCAAACGTTTGCTACCCTTAGTAATGTGGGGAGAGCGTCTTGCAATAGAAGTTGGTTGAACTCTAATTGCAGCACCACTTCTTCGTTTTATAGGTATGTAACTACCAGCTGTGTGCAGAAAAGTTTCCCAGCTTCCTGTCGACTTAACATTTTTAATTCTTTTTAAAAAGGTGTTTAGCCCATTTATTGAAGATTTATAAAGTTCATTTTTCTGAGAAAAAACATCAAAAATCTCCTTAAGGAGTTCTTCGCGTCTTTCACCGGAATATGTAGATTCAACATCTTTGTGAGAATGTTTTCATGTTTTGGGAAATTTCTTCTGAAGAAGTTGAAGGAATATCTTCTATAGTACGAGTGTCATGAATCTGAAATCGTAATGGCTCAAATGAATCTGAAATGGCGTCATGAATCTGAAATCGTAAATTCCTTAGGAGGTGCCTTTTCTCCTAAAGCCAAAACTGCTATTTCGTGTTTATCCTTCGGTCTCACTGGTGGAAAATTGCTTGTCACAATGTCAAAATGTTCAAATATTGAAAATTGATGCTTGCAAAATCGACCATATAAACCAAAAGGACACGAGCAGCAACCACTTCTTATATTAACGAAATAATAATCGTTATTGACTTTAACGGAAAATGTATTATCATTTTCCATTTTTATGTCTTCTTTTTTTATTATGGAGGCTTTATTTTTTAGTGAAAGTAGAAATAGTCGAGCACTTGCACACCTATTAGCAAAGTCTCTCAATTATCTTACGTAGTGCGCCTCTAAATGTGTGGCTACAAAATCTAAAAGGGTCAAAACATTGTATGCTTTGACCCGACATAAAACTTCATCCTTAAAAATACGCACACACACTTCTGAAAAATTGTTGGTGTGATGGCCTTTCACTTCCTGATTCCTATATGCCAGACACCACACTTTTCTTCTTTCCCAATATGATTGCAAATATTTGTTCCAATTTGCATATGTTGGCAGATAGGCCCCAACATAGCCACATGCATTTTTGTATGCTTCATCAGCTTCTGCAATAGTCCGCGCATATAGAATGGGCTGAAAAAATTGCATCTGTATACCCCTGTGCTCTTTCGGAATTTCATGTTTTGCCTCCCACAGCCATCTCCATACTGATTGGGCTACATGAAAAATGCACAATAAATTTTTGGAAAATGGCCAAATTTTTTGCAGTGCTTTAATTTCCGCTTCAGAGTCATCTGTCATAAAAATATTTGGAAATCCTCTACCGCAAAATGCCTTCTCTAAAGCTTCATTTACAAGCTGAAAACCTTTTCGATATGATTCTTCTGTCTGTCCTTTTGTAATTAGGACAGCAATTGGTACAGCACCAGCAGCACACGGACATAGCATAAATGTTATACTGTGATTTTCAGGATCACAGGAAGAAGTAGAATCCACGAAAATTATTTCACCTGCGGATTTCAATTGATGGGCTCTTTTCATGATTGGTGTCACAATCACCACAGCAAATGGTTCTTCACTAAATCGAACAATAATACCATTATTTTCATATACTTTTAACTTCTCTTTTAATTTCTAAAAAAAAAAAATAAATAAAATAAAAAAGCATTATTATATTTTATCATGAATATTTTAAGTTTCAAAGAATATAAATTTATTAAAACACCAGGTACTGCCTTAAATTTTCAGGTTTAACTCTAATGCACAAAATTTTGTTTCACGCACAAACATAAAATTATTTATATCTACGAACTAAAGGATGCCATTAAAATTGAAAACAGTTATTTGAAAATCTTTTAGTAATTACCATTACAGTGCTGAGGTGGTATACATATTATACCATCGTGCTATTAATGCATATATAGATTCAAATGAACATACACATATGTTTTACACTGATTAATTGTTTCTCGTCTTTAAATTCTTTTTACAACACTGTAGAACATCTAAAATAATAAACGCAGTAATACGTTTTCGGAAGAATATGTTATGCAATCTTTTAATTGCAGTAAGCCCTCACTTATAAGTACTTCAAGGGACCTCGAACAAGAAACGCATAATTGAGAAAACATATTACTAATATAACATTAAAACTTAATGAAAATGAAATGGATGGAATGAAAATAAATAAAAAGTGAGAAATTGTTTTCAAAATGTCCCCTAAAAGATTATGTATAATTACAAAAAAATAATGTAGAAGCATATGCTGAAATGAAATTTACCATTTTGCATACAATTATAGAAATCTACAAATGTAGTAAACGTATGAGGTTTTACAGTACATATTAATAAATTATTTATATTCACTTGTCCGTTTATCTACTTTAATATTAATGTTTTTCAAGTTTGCATGTTTGAATATACATACTTGGATAAATGCATGATGGCATGGCTTTATTACCATCTCATGTTTAACAACGTAATATAATTATTATTGTAATTAAATTAATACATCAAATGTGCATACCTTTTATCAACTTATCTTGATATGATATCAATAAAAATAAGCCTGTGTAACAATCAATTTAAGTAAAATATACCAATTTATTCAGACCCGAGTACACAAGGGCGACAATATGACAGTCTCAAAAGAATTTTGAAAAGCATCTGCAGAAATGGACAACTATCGCCAACTATACTTGAAAAATAGAAGTATTTGAACTTTGATAACAATTGGTAGCAAAAATATACCAACATGCAATAACCCAGAAAAAGCCTGAATATATGGTATGCTTTTCATACCACTATGCTCTAAAGAGTTAAATAATTGATGACAGCCTGGGTGATTCAATATCTCTTATTTTACAAAGGGATCAAAGTGAATCAACACAAACAGTGACAGCTCGTGGATATGAAAAGTGTGTTTGTGTGAGGGGAGGGGGGACTCTTTATGGTAACATTCCTCCATTACTATAAATTCCTTAAATGTAATTTCTACCTGAAACAAACAAATATCTAGTCTGGGCTCAATAGGAAACTTCCTTCTCACTTAACATGAAATTTCAAGAATAACATTATATCATTGTTTTTTATAACTTACCTCAATCACACCTTGACCACTTCTTGGACCTAAGTGTTGAAGACGCCACTGGTCATACCAAAAGTGAACAGATCTGTAAGGAGGGTTGATTCTACTGTTGGCCATATCTTCCTCGGTAATGTTTTCTTCCAACTGTAATATTCCTTCGTGGTATTTGCATGCTTCAGCAATGCCCATGCCATCATTGAAATATTCAATGAATTTTTCCCTACAGTTACTTGCAGAAAGACTCTTCAATGCTTCTGCTGTATTGAGGCTATGGTTATGTACACCATTAATTGTAATGACAGCAAAAAGTCCTTTCTGAAAATAAATATAATTTAGAATTTTTGTTTTATAAATACATCACTAAAGTAAACTGCTGAATCACATCACTAAAAAAAAAACTGTATTTTCAATTGTGATTTTTAAGTTTATAACTTACATTGAATAAATACTTGACATCTTTATTATATTTATAAACTTTTTTAAAAATTATTTTGAATAAAATTATTATTGGCAAAACTACATGTTCATGCACATAAAAAGTTAATGGAATAATTAGTACAAAGTTCATTAGTCACATTCATTATGTACATTTTTATTACTTACTTTTACAAAAGAATCCTCTTAGTACTAGCTGTGTTTAATTTCACTTTGATCTTAATTGTAGCTTGGCAGCCTGAATTTTTCGAGAAACTTCTTTTATTTACACTAGGTGATAATTTCATAAAAGCACTGTGATGACAAACAAATATTTTGCTACAATTGAGATAGAGAAACATAAAATTAGCAACATCAAAATTAAAAGTACAAGAAAATTGGAAAATATATGGCTGTTGGTAATAATAATAATTGGGTATTTAATAGAAAAATTTGGTTTGATACTTTTAGAGAATAAAACCTAACTTCTTTCATTTAAATATTCGGTATATTCTCTTATGAAATTCATACATGAGAAGTTTTGCTTCAATTAATTAGTTGTATCAACCAGTTTCTATTTAACTGTATTTCATACACATCAAACCTCCACATCAGTATAATTTTAAAATTTAATAATACATAAATATAATCAGAAATCATGCAAATTGCTTTAAAAGAAAATTTTGATTTAAAATGCTTAGTTACATGGAACTATGAAAGAATTTCAGTCAAAATTTTTAATATGCAAATAGCTTGTCATTTTAATGTATACATGAATGCATATGCTTTTGCTTTTACATTAACAGACGGCGTCACTTAAAAATTGAAATAATCAACGTTCCTTGTCATTCAAGATGAAACATTTTATTATTTTAAACGTATAAGAAATAAAACTATATTTGAATAATGAAAACAACTTAATAATATAGCAAAGTAATACTTACGAGCAAACAAAACGGGTACCAGATGGATTTGACGATCTTGAGTTCCATTGAGTATTTGTCAATTCGCCAAATTGCTTGACCCATTTATTGCAATCCGTTATATTTTGAACGTTACTGCGTACTACGATACTATTATTTGAAATAGATTCTATTTCGTTCAAAAATAGTGATGGAAGTTTTGATTGTTGAATAGACATCATTCTTGAAAAATAGATTTCATAAACAACAGCTCACCGAATACACAAATACCGATGTAAACTCAACTGACGAACTGATCAATCAGCAGCCGCCAAACGCTGTAATGGTGTGAATTCATGTAAGGAAAGGTAATATGCCGCCGGGACAAGAAAATAAGGATGGCTAAAGAACCTCGTGCTCTAATTAGAAAAAAAAATTATAATGTTCAGTAGTTTAATTAATTCAGAACACATCTATAAACTAAGACGTTATAAATTATCTCATTTCCAAGCACAAAATTTTGTATATTGCTATTGATTTCACGTGAAAAATACGAATACAAACATTATGGAGCATTGTTAATATATCATTCAAATTCCTTTTCCCTCTTTTTGCAGGTACTCCGTTCAGATTGTTAGAAGCAAAAAAAAAATTATGGCGTCCACAAATTTAGAAGTTCAATGTTTTGTTGGCAATTACAGTTTTCTCATCGTGTAAAGAAATGTCGGCATGCCAGAAGAGCCAAATTTGTGTATTTACAATATATATAGACTTTCCAATGAATGTCATTCCTGCGAGCCCCAAATGAATGCACTTCATGTGAGACGTGTAGAATTGGTCTAAATGTAAAAAGTTCCAGAGCGCAGATTCCTCCTCGCACCGAAGGAATTTTCAAACGTAATTTATGTGAAGGAACATTTTCACTTTGGCCGCCTTAAGTATGCATAATTCATACCACATTATAGATAATCCTCCCTATATCCATACAGAAAAACCTGTCACCTGCACTTTATGCGAGCAAGAATTTTCTCGACATGTTGATTTAGAAATGCATCTCCGCAACCATACGGGAGATAAACCTTTCGCATGCACTGTATGTAAGAAAATATTTTCTGAGAAGGGTAGTTTAAAAAGACATCTTCGTACCCACACAAAACAGAAACCTTTCGCCTGTACTGTATGCGAGAAAAGTTTTTCTAAACAGAGTCACTTAAAATCACATCTCCACACCCACACGGGAGAGAAGCCTTTCGCCTGCACTATATATGAGAGAAGATTTTTAAAACAGGGTGACTTAAAAATACATCTCCGCAACCACACGGGAGAGAAACCTTTCCCCTGCACTGTATGTGAGAAAGGATTTTCTACCCGAAGTAAATTAGAAAAACATTTCCGTACCTATACTAGAGAGAAACCTTTCGCCTGCACTGTATGTAAGAAAAGATTTTCTGAGCAGGGTACTTTAAAACGTCATCTCCGTACCCACACAGGAGAGAAAACTTTTGCCTGCACTGTATGTAAGAAAGGATTTTCTGAGCAGGGTACTTTAAAAAGTCATCTTCGTACCCACACAGGAGAGAAACCTTTCTCCTGCACTGTGTGTAAGAAAGGATTTTCTAAACACGGTGATTTAAAGTCACATCTCCGCACCCACACAGGAGAGAAACCTTTCGTCTGCACTATATGTAAGAGAAGATTTTCTCACCAGGGTACTTTAAAACGTCATCTTCGTACCCACACAGGAGAGAAACCTTTCGCCTGCATTGTATGTAAGAAAGGATTTTCTCAGCAGGGTACTTTAAAAAGTCATCTTCGTACCCACACAGGAGAGAAACCTTTCTCCTGCACTGTGTGTAAGAAAGGATTTTCTAAACACGGTGATTTAAAGTCACATCTCCGCACCCACACAGGAGAGAAACCTTTCGCCTGCATTGTATGTAAGAAAAGATTTTCTGAGCAGAGTACTTTAAAACGTCATCTTCGTACCCACACAGGAGAGAAACCTTTCGCCTGCATTGTATGTAAGAAAGGATTTTCTGAGCAGGGTACTTTAAAACGTCATCTCCGTACCCACACAGGAGAGAAACCTTTCTCCTGCACTGTGTGTAAGAAAGGATTTTCTAAACACGGTGATTTAAAGGCACATCTCCGCACCCACATAGGAGAGAAACCTTTAGCCTGCACTGTATGTGAGAAAAGATTTTCTCACCAGGGTACTTTAAAAAGGCATCATCGTACTCACACTGGAGAGAAACCTTTCTCCTGCACTGTATGTAAGAAAATATTTTCTGATCAGAGTAATTTTAAAAGACATCTCCGCACCCACACAGGAGAAAAGCCTCCCGAAAGTACTGTATGTAAGAAAAGATTGTCTGAGCATTTTAGTTTAAAAAGACATCTTCGTACTTACACAGAAGAGAAACCTTTCGCCTGTAGTATATGTAAGAAAAGATTTTCTAAACTCATTAGTTTAAAGACTCATTTACGCATCCACACGGGAGAGAAACCTTTCATCTGCACTGTATGTAACAGAAGATTTTCTCACCAGGGTAGTTTAAAGAAACATCTTCGTACCCACACAGGAGAGAAACCTTTCGCCTGCACTGAATGTGACATGAGATTTTCTGAACAGGGTAGCTTAAAAAATCATCTGCGCACCCACACAGGAGAGAAACCTTTCGCCTGCACTGTATGTGAGAAAAGATTTTCTCAACAGGGTAGTTTAGATAGACATCTCCGCACCCACACAGGAGAGAAACCTTTCGCTTGCACTGTATGTAGGAAAAGGTTTTCTGTACAGAATGTCTTAAAAATACATCACCGCACCCACACAGGAGAGAAACCTTTCGCCTGCACTGTATGCAAGAAAAGATTTTCTGAACAGGGTACTTTAAAAAGACATCTCCGTACCCACACAGAAGAGAAACCTTTCGCTTGTGTTGTTTGTAAGACAAGATTTTCTCACCAGAGTAGTGTAAAAAGACATCTCCGCACCCACACAGGAGAGAAACCTTTCGCTTGCACTGTATGTAAGAAAAGATTTTCTGTGCAGAATGCTTTAAAAACACACCACCGCACCCACACAGGAGAGAAACCCTTCGCCTGCAATGCATATAAGATTCTCTGAACAGGGTCACTTAGAACACATCTCCACACCCACACGGGAGAGAAACCTTTCGCCTGCAGTGTATGTGAGAAAGGGTTTTCTGAACATGGTAACTTAGAAACACATCTCCGCACCCACATGTGAGAGAGACCTTTCGTCTGCATTATATGTAAGAAAAGATTTTCTGGGGAGGGTACTTTAAAAAGACATCTCCGTACCCACACAGGAGAGAAGCCTTATGCCTGCACCGTATGTAAGAAAAGATTTTCTGGACTGGGTACTTTAAAAAGTCATCTCCGTACCCACACAGATGAGAAACCCTTCGGCTGTACAATATGTAAGAAAAGATTTTCTAATCTCAGTAATTTAAAGACACCTGCTCAGACCTCTCTGCACCCACACAGGAGAGAAACGTTTCGCCTGCACTGTATATGAGAAAAGATTTTCTGAACAGGGTACTTTGTAAAGCCATCTCCGTATCCACACAGGAAAGAAACCTTTCGCCTGCACTGAATGTAAAGAATGATTTTCTGAACAGTAAAATTTTAAAAGGCATCTCCGTATCCACACAGGATAAAATCCTCTCGCCTGCACTATTTAAAAAAAGATTTTCTAAACACTTCAGTTTAAAGCTACATTTCCGCATCCACTCAGGAGAGAAACCTTTTCGCCTGCACTGTATGTAAGAGAAGATTTTCTCAGCAGCTAAGTTTAAAAAAGACATCTCCGCACTCACACGGGAGAAAAGCCTTTCACATGCACTGTAAGAAAAGGTTTTGAAGAGAAATTTAAAAACGTATCTCCTCATCCATGGAGGAAAGACTTTTGGTCTGGACTATATGTGAGAAATAGCTTTCTATACTGGATCATTTAAAAAAAAGTTTGTACTCACAGATGAGAAATGTTTCGTCCTGACTGTATGAGAGAAAAGATTTTCTTTCCAGTGTGCTTTAGAAACACAGTTCTGTATCCATACATAAGAGAAACCTTTCGATTGTACTATATTTTAGAAAAAAATTCCGGAGAGTTTAATTTAAAATGAAAACCCTTTCATCTGCATGGTATGAGAGATAGGTTTATGGCTTGAGAATATATAAAAAATGCACGTGCTTACCCATTCAGGGATGTAACTAACTCTGCTATCCTACGAAATGGAATTTTTTGGCGCAACGAAATATTTACGTCTCCGTGGGAAAAATGTCCTTGAAAGTCGAATTCAAACTCTGGTTTCACTGTGTTTATTTAAAAGAGATATAGCACGTAATTATGTGTTGGAATTAAGTGTTTTATGTCATTTATCTTTGAAATTTTTTTTAAACATATCAATGCGATTAAACTGATTTTTGTACATCTGCGTTCTGTAAATGAGGAAATAAATAGTATAAAGAAGTATAAATAAATATTTTATTGCTGAATTAATTTTTGATTTTGCCATTCTTTTAATTATTTTAAATTAATTAAGCTTTCATTTTTTATTAGGAGGGTTTTTTTGTAATGTGCAGCCAAAGTAATATTTAACGCATGGATTATCTAATTATACTTTTACATTAGATATCGTCTCAAATTTTTATTTCTTAAATATATAATTAAATTGTGAACTCAACTCTTGGAAAAGTTTAAGTTTATAAATTACACCAAGTCTCGTCTATTGAATAATGGACTCTTTGCTGAGTCTTGCAAGATTTTTAGACAGGAAATGTGATTATCTGCTTTCACTCCGACAGGGCCATCGATAATACTAGATCTCTTGAAGTGACGTTTTACTTTATATGACGAAGTCTGATTGGTATTTAAAACAAGTTTTTATGAATTTGTTTAGCAATTTGCTGTGCTGCTAACATATGCAATAAATTTTGTATTAGTCAAATTATATTTAATCTTGTCGTACTCGAAAATTCGAGTGCATTGCGACGACCCATCATCTTCCGCACCAATAACGACACCTGAATTCAGTCCAGAGAAGTTTCCTCTATGGCGAGAGTAATTCCGGGCTGAAAAGTAACTTCAACTTTTACTCAAGACTTCCTCGGCAGCGCGCACTCTCGAAAGACTTCGGAAGTTGTTCTATAAACTTTTGACATGCTGTACTAGTTTTATATGAATCGAAGTGTCCATGCATATGTTGTACATATTCAGCTGTATGTTGAAATAAATTTTCCTGAACGCAACTTATCTGATTTATTGGCATACCTTGCTCGTACGGCTTATCTCCGAAGTTACAAATCGTAACTCCGGCAAAGTCTTACATAACTCAGCCGTAGTATCTAAAATTCATACAAATATGGGCGCGTCAGTTAGAAAATTTATTTTGCAGAAACGACGTGGTCTAAAAGAAAATACTATCTCCTTTGGAGGAATTTCTAAACTAAGAATATCATTTCGAACTTGCAGTAATGCTTATTCCTCAGCAACAAAAGACAAAAACGTTTTGTCGCTTTTCTCTGTTGGCTGTCACAAAAGCCTTCAAACCGCTAGGAAACGGGGAAAAGAGACACTTTATTTGCGCATAAGCTTCTTTTTCGAAAGCAAAACATTTTTCCGCTTCTGATTCTGCATGATGGCTGACAGATCGCATCCGTATTTGTTAAAGCTCCTACAGCGAAGACGATTGCTTTTAAAACTTCTGTCTACTGATGAAAGAATGCATTGGGTTAAAAACAGCAACAGAAATCGGATTAGCAAGGTGCTCGGAAAAACTTGTTTGCTGAGGTGTGATTGAGCTATGTTGAAGGTTTCTTCAGCTATTTCAGAATGAATCCAGCTGGGTTTGACGAATTTTTAAGTTTGGTCGGACCCAATTTCGAAGATTGGATACAAATAATTTCAGTATTCAATGACAAAAAAAAATTATACTTTGTCACATGGTTGGAACATTAGTTTTTGCGATACGAAAAACAAGCAAAGCTTTCCATCGAAGTTTAAAATTGTAGCTATTTTTTTCTAGGAATTTTCCTTTTTTCCCTTATCCCTGAAATCGGCTTTTGGATAGTCATATATCCATGTATATTCTCGGACGAAATTTATTGAAATTTCTTTCATAGTATTGATATATGTCACCACTGAAATAGTTTTTCTGGAACGCAATCTGCAAGTCCACAAAAATCACGTGTATCGGTTCGGTCAGCGATCGAGAGCCACAGTCTTTCTATTCTGATTGACTGTCGAGCATGGCTACAGAGACAAAAGTTGAACTTTTTCCAAGACTTATAAGCGTAGAGACGAGACGAAAGTTGTTTGTTATGCGCATGCGATATTACGGAGATGCTTTTCGTCTTTATCGCCGTTGGTGTGGAGTAAGCATTAGACACGTTAGACAGAAACCTCTGAGTTTGTAAAAGATTTAATTGAATGTTTTTTAAACTCATACAAACGGAATGTGGATAAGAGGTGAATAATCGGTCTTAAAAAGGAATTGACGAAATGATACATTCAGGTGAACTAGAAGAGGATTCATCAATAGAACTTTAAGCTTGCAATTTGTGAGGAGTTTAATTTTTTGGAATATTGATTAAGGTAGGATTTCGCTTTTTGAAATTCCGCCCCACCACTGGAAGCATTTCGTGGGCTTGACACTGACAGGTTGGGGGGGGGAGATGATCCCTATTACGCCATGCAGACAATACGCCGCTCATCTCGTGAAGTGTGGGAAAAAATATGCATGACGTATGTAAATCAGCATCACCAGAAAAGTGAGTGTACGGAGAACACTGGCTCAGTTGAATAAATAAATAAAAAAAATTATTTTCGCAGGCTGCATATGTAGGTGGAGGAGAATGTAAACGGTTGGATTTACGACTTCTGATTCGTTCATCTCGCCGGATTGGTCTGGTGAAGGCCGGAGGTGAAAGTTCGATCTCCTGTGAGACTCATACTCGTAGTAGAAAATTTTTGCAACTTAAAATTTCCTTACCGCGGTTACAACGTGCCCAAGGGATTTCCCCCAAACATATTTCTGCATATCAGAGGCTCGTATCCACACAAAATTCCTTCAGATGTGCCTTGCAAGTGGGGTTATCGTTTATTCCCATGGAGATGACAAAGACCAAGTTCACTTTTACTGTCCCGATTAACCTATTACTTTAACGTTAAACTCGAGTGATGGTTAAAATATTACCCTGGATTCTTAATTCAAGCGAAAACACCGTCAATGGAGCTAATGAAAATATGAGCAACTTAGAAAATAGCACCACTCTCTGTGGCCAGGAATCGTAATTAAGTACTAGGTCTAGCTAAAGATAATAATAGGGCGACGAGCTGTACGTTGAAGAGATCCTAGCCACGGTTTACAGACCTTGAGAAGCGTTTGCTGTTGTTCTGGTGTGCATATTCATATTGGATTAGTGGGTATATACGGACGTAAACGTGGTCACTGTCAGTTTGTTTGCTTCCATGGGAATAATTGATAATCACACTCGCATGGCATGGCCAACGGAATTTTGTCTCGATACCAGATAACGTTTTCCAGCTGTCCCTCAAATACACTCATGTCGATAAATTAAGGATAATTCAGAATCAAACGAAAATCGAACTCTAAAGTAAAAATTTCACCTGTAGAATTATCACACACATCTTCAAGAATAATATGCAAAATACAGGAAGCCACCAGATGACGCCGATAGATAGTTCGTCTCAATGACGAGAGCGTAAGAGAGGGTTATATATGGAATGGTGGCAAAGAAGTAAAATTGTTTACAAGCGCTCTGTAAGCCGCTCAGTGCCATGACCGAATAGTTATGACACAGAGGACGCATGTGGATGATTTTTTACGTGGTAGAATTATCGGCCGCTTGGAATGTGGGCGTACTCAGATGGAAGTATCCGAGGAACTTGGAATTTCCCAAAGTGTCATCTCTAGGCTTTGGCAACGATTCCAAGATGATGGAAATGTCAGTAGACGTTACAGTACAGTTCGCCCCCGAGTTACAACGCCGAATGAAGACCGGTATTTGGCAGTAACTGCCAAAAAATGCAAACGGAGCACAGCATCCGACCTGTCTCGTCAGCTGTCTGCACCCACGGATACCACAGTTTCAAGGCAAACCGTGTACAGACGTTTGGGAAATATTGGTCTATATGCTCACAGGCCTGTCAGATGTGTCCCGCTCACGGTAACTCACTGTCGGCAGTGATTAGCCTGGAGTAGAGAACATGCAATGTGGACATCGTCACAGTGGGCTTGTGTGATTTTTTCCGACGAGTCCAGGTGTAGCTTGCAGTCTGATTCGCGTCGGACTTTCATATGGTGAGCGCCAGGTACCCGTTACCACCAAAACAACATCATTGAACGACACCGTTACGGTGGTGCAGGATTGCTCGTTTGGGGTGGAATTATACTGGGCTCCAGAACAGATCTGCATGTTGAAATCGGAACCATGAACGGCCACATTTATAGGGACATCCTTCTGGAACAACATAGACGTTTGTTTAGCGGTGCCATGGGTGCAGAATTTGTGTTTATGGATGACAATGCCCGTCCTCACCGAGCAATCATCGTAAACGAATGCCTTCAATCTGAGGATATCACCCGTATGGAATGGCCAGCATTCTCACCTGACTTGAATCCGATGAGCATGTTTGGGACATGCTTCGCCGACGATGACCACCGAGGTGCAGCCCGTCAACCACCTCCTACACGTGTACCGGAACTTGGGAGAGCATTGCTTGCTGAGGGGAATAATCTTCCCCAAGATCAGCTCGATAATTTGATACTCAGCATGCCCAGGAGTTGTACGGACTGTGTTTCATCGCATGGGAGACATATAATGTATTAATTATCATACCAACCATGTAATGTTAAGTTTTTGTAGAGGAGATAATTTTTACAATTGCTCCAGGGAGCAAAAATCGTAGTTTTTATGAATGGTATCATACATACACCATCTTTTTTGTTCTTTATCCTTTGTTTATTAAATGGGCTTTATGAATAATCCACGTTTGTTTTGTTTCTGAACCTTTATTTGCCGGAGCTGGCATTATCCTTAATGTATGGACATGAATGTAAATACGTCAGGAAATTTATTCATTAGCAGTGCAGAATACTCTTTGCTGTGAGCACGGGGTAAATGTGTGATTTTAGAAAATAGAAGAAATGTTCTCGGACACACATCCGCACACTTCGCTGTCTTGGATGGGAATGGGCCTTAAGTAAAAGATATCGTTTCGTGTGTATTTGGTGAAGAGTATGCTGAACAAGTTAATTTTGTGTCTCTTTACAACACTACTACATCAAGGCGTATTAACGATTTTGCTGATGATGTGATGCATATGCATTACGACTAGATGAGTCTATAGATGTTGCTGGATTAGCAATTTTACTTTTTTTTATTATTTCAAGAAAAACATTGCAGAAGATTTGCTATTTTGTGAAAGTGTGAAAATAAATCGCACGAAGAAAATATATTTCCTTGCATAGATAATTTTATGACAACGCATGAAATTAACTGGAGAAAATGTATTGAAGTATAGTAGCGATGTAGTAAAAGCAATGAGAGGAAAGGGGGTAGCACTTTAGCACAGATTAAAAATTTTGCACAAAACTGCAGTAGTTGTGAAAAAGAACTGAAGCGAATTCATAGCGCGAGCTAGCCTTGAAACCAGTTCTGTTATGTCTTTCTGTTCTGTGTCGGTTAGTACACTGGTGAAATAAATTAAGATAATTTGCATATTTTATCGAATTTCATGAAAAGAACTGAACTGAATGCAAAACCACTTCTTCTAGACAAAAATGCAAATCTTGTACGTCAAATACGTAAGCGTACAGGTATATATAGGTGGAACCAGTAGAGAAACAGGCTTTATAAGCTCGCGTAAGTTAAGACGCATTTCGTTCGCTAGCACACCTCGGCGAATTTCTTGGTGTTATTTTGCAGCAATCGGTTAATTTCAAATTGTAACAGTAAAAATGAGTAACTACCAACGTTTAGATGATGGAATGAGGTGGCGAATTGTGGGGAGGCTAGAAGCAGGCCAATCTCAATTCCAAATTTGTAGAGTTTAATTTAACGCCCAACGTCGTGTGTAACTTATGGAAAGAGTTCCAGGATACCAGATCTATCGAGAGAAAGCCTGTGCAAGGTCGTCCAAGAGCCACGATGGCCAGAGAAGATCACCATTTGTCGATTATAGCGAGGCGTAACAGGAGTGCTACAGCTTCTCAGCTCTCTCGTGACTTGTATGCAACCACAGGAATCCGCGTATCAAGGGTGACTGTTTCCAAAAGACTTCATGAGAGAGGGTTGTTTGCAAGAAGACCTGCTGTTTGCATCCCGCTCACTTCTACGAACAGGATACTCCGTTTATCATGGTGCAGAGAGTATAGAGATTGGAGTATGGATCAATGGGCGAACGTTCTCTTCACTGATGAGTCCCAGTTCAGCCTAAACACCGATTCTCGCCGTACGTTCATATGGAGAGAACCAGGAACCCGCTACCTACCCTCCAATGTCCGCGAAATTGACCATTATGGCGGAGGAGGTTTAATGGTCTGGGCAGGCATCATGTTGGGTGGCCGCACATCTCTCCATGTCTTTGAAAGAGGCACTGTGGCTGGTGTGAGGTATAGGCATGAGATCTTGGAGTCCTATGTTCACCTTTTCAGGGGTGCAGTTGGCCCCGAGCTCATTTTAATGGACGATAACGCGTGGCCACATAGAGCTCTTCTGGTCGACGAATTTCTAGAGAGTGAGGATATTCGCCGGATGGATTGGCCAGCCCGATCTCCAGACCTTAACCCTATAGAGCATGTCTGGGACGCTCTGGGGAGGGAAATTGCAACTCGCAACCCTCCTCCGAGAACCATCCAGGGAATGAAAACAACGTTGCTGAACGAGTGGGACCAATTGCCACAGGAAATGATAAACTGTCTTATTTCAAGTATGAAACCACGCAGCGAGACCTGTATATCTGTAAGAGGGGACCATACCCCCTATTAACCCATCTATTAACCTATTTTTTGTTTATTCTGCAACCGCTGTTTCATACCTTCCGACTTCAACGAGTGTTACGCACGATCATGCGTGTGTATTACAATTATTGAATGGTTATTTGTTTGTATTGTATCAATGTATGTACATATCAAATTTCATTAAAATAGGTACAGTAGTTCTAGAGATAATTGAGTCTGCAAATTCTCTTAATTTCTTACACCAGTGTACATTAAATGTGCAAAATTGATTATATACAGCATTATTTTTTGTATTATAATGTAATATATTAAAGAGGTTAATACCGTATTCCTCTTACCATGGATGAGTTATGAAAGTACCTTCGTTATTAGAATGAGCCTTGTCAGCAAGCTGTTGTTTCTCATGTGTAAAGAAACTGTATAAAAATCCGCATGTCTCTTTATAATATGCACATGTTGACCTTAAGTAGTATGGTTTAAAGTTTAATGCAGTGCTAATAATAAAATGAGCTAGCAATTCTCCATGCCTCAGAATTCATCAGAAGTTGTGTTGTAAATTGTTGTAAAAACATTAGATTTGCTATTAAGGAATGTTAAACTATAAGGTTTTATCGGTTTACTAATCTTGCCTTAGATTAAATGGAAATCATATGTTAATCATATGTAAGACTTCTTTAGTTTATACTGGTGTGAAAAAATTATTTTTAAGAGTTGGTTTGTTATTAAATTGTTTTTAAGTTGTAATGGAGGAATAGTTTATGTTAAATTTTGTTTTTTTTATTATAATTCAAAAGTTTACATTATTTTGAAAAAATAATTAGATCAAGGTAATTTAAATGTTTAGCGTGGTTAAAATTAATAATTCATTGTTTTAATAATTTATTAAGATTATTTCAAAATTTATAATTAATTGTTTTTGGAATATTAAAAGAGTTAATTTGTCAAGTGCATAGTTACAGATTATATCTAAAGCTAAACAGCCTTTGAAAAATGAAATTCATTATCAAACATAACCTAAATATGCAATTAATGCCCCCCAAAAAGTTATAAAAAAATCGTAACGCATATTTTTATAGATAAAATAATGTAGAAGAAAATATTCAAATTAAATACAACGGTCAATGTATGCAATTAATTTGTATGTTTAATATCCATAGAACATACTGATTTGAATTAAATTCTTTGAAAACTTCCTTCTCAATGAGTCTAGTGGTTAAATTTTATCTTTTATCTTATTTTAATAGTTTTTTTGTCAATTTATTTCGTTGTTATGCGCGTGACGCAAAATTAAATTAAAGTATCACAAAGAGAAAAAAACCACGTGATCAGCATTTAATAAATTAAATTCTAAAAATGAATCTTTAAAAATTCACCAAAAATTTTAATATATTTATGTATCATAGTAATAGGCTGTTATTGTATAAGTTGATTTTTTGCTATATATGTTGATTTTTTGCAAAAAGAAAACCTCGATCGAAAACGTGTAAGCATTTAGTCTGAAGATGTTCCTGATTCTTCTCATAATTGCGTGTCAAAACCTGAAGAAATTTTCATGCTTATGAAATGTCCTAGTCTCCCAAAAGTCTGAGTTGCAGCAATCTAAGAATTATGTAAAGAATTACATAGATCTTTGCCAAAATTATTGCCAGTAAATAGAAAATTTAAAAGCGCCCCCCCCCAGAATAAAATAGATGAGTGTGATACTTTGAATATTACCTATTCTAGTCTAGAAAACAAGAAATATGACTTAGAAATTGAAAATAAAATTCTTAGATATGAATTGATGATTTATAAAAACATTTTCGTAAGATTTTAATCTATGTAAATTTGTAAACTCTTGATTATAAATATTTAATACATTTGAAAATAAAATGTATGTTTATTGTATGCGTTTATTTGCAGAAAGAATAAGTTACATTCTTTTTTAATTTTTCATATCTAATTTAAATGCTTTTGAAAGCATACATTACTGCTTTAAGCTTCGTAATTAAACTCAATCAAGATACACTGTTTCTTCTAATATTTTATTCATATGAAAAATAAGTCCGTCGATTAAGACAAAAATTCCTTTCTTGCCAAAATTCTTTCGGGTTTCTAAACAGCTGCAAATGGCTTGCTTTTGGCCCGTTGCACACACGGCGTTTTTATCAATGGCGGAAATTTTTCCATCGGACGTCGTTCTAAAAGTAGAGCTTACACACACGGCGAAAAACTCCGTCGCCGGGGAAAAGGCCCACCCCTCCTTTTCGAATCCTGCACGTGTTCAAGAAAACCAGAGGGGTCGCACCTACGCCCCCCTCCCCCCAGCCGGGATCGGAGGAGCCCTCCTTTTCGAATCCCCTTTACGATTCCAAGAAAACCAGCGCGCCCCCCACCAGCAAACCCCCAAACACCCCTCTCGCAAATGACCCTACGACGGTAGAACCCGCTGTGTGTGTACGCGTGCATAGGGTCCCATGGATAACTAGTTCAATCTGGCGTCAAAAAATCCGCCAGCGCACAGTGGCACTCGACAGCTGCACAAGCTACCGTCGAAGAAAAATTTCATTTTCCGCTGTGTGTGCAAGCTCCAATTGACTTCTGTGGTCTACTGTTGGAACGACGTCCGATGGAAAATTTCCGCTAGAGATAAAAACGCTGTGTGTGCAACGGGCCTTAGGCTACGGCCACACGAGCGATTTTTCCCGCTACGGCTTCTCCCCGAGCTTGAAAATCTACACCAGCCGGCCACACGTGCATGTGACATATTTTTCCCGCTGGGTCTTTTCCCTCAGCTTGAAAATCTACACAAACCGCGAGAAAAATAGGTCTCGTTCTATCCTCCAGCGGGCGACCTTGAGACAGCGGCAGATAACTGCCTCGCTAGCGAGAAAAACAGCTGCGTTTGGCCACCCCTATGTTACAGAAGCTTATGTATATTTTGGTGCTTGTTTTCCCGTTGCGGTTGTGAGGGAAAAATCGCTCGTGTGGCCGTAGCCTTAGGCCCGTTGCACACACGGCGTTCTTATCAATGGCGGAAATTCTCCATCGGACGTCGTTCCAACAGTAGACCACAGAAGTCAATTGGAGCTTGCACACTGGGCGGAAAATTAAATTTTTCGTCGACGGTAGATTGTGCAGCTGTCGAGTGCCACTGTGCGCTGGCGGATTTTTTGACGCCAGATTGAAGTAGTTATCCATGGGACCCTATGCACGCGTACACACACAGCGGGTTCTACCGTCGTAGGGTCATTTGCGAGAGGGGTGTTTGGGGGTTTGCTGGTGGGGGGCGCGCTGGTTTTCTTGGAATCGTAAAGGGGATTCGAAAAGGAGGACTCCTCCGATCCCGGCTGGGGGGAGGGGGGCGTAGGTGCGACCCCTCTGGTTTTCTTGGACACGTGCAGGGTTCGAAAAGGAGGGGTGGGCCTTTTCCCCGGTGACAGAGTTTTCCGCTGTGTGTGTAAGCTCTACTTTTAGAACGACGTCCGATGAAAAATTTCCGCCATTGATAAAAACGCCGTGTGTGCAACGGGCCTTATTGCGAATTTTTATCGCAAACAATCCGCAGGCAATCTCTCTCCCTCCCTCAATAAATTCCCGACCACCCATAGAAGAATACCCCTCGGTTGTTTGACATCAGGATAATTGACCACTTCCACACAGAAAGGAGCCTTGGTTTCGAAGGTCACGATTTCCACGAATTGCGACACAGCAGAAGGAACAGTTTCGTTCCAAGAAAAACATCTAGGGTTGGTAAACGGGGACGCAGGGCCCGATTTAGAAATTTCTTGACTATAGGCACAACTCGGGATTTGAGCCCCCTAACACTGATGTGGGCGTAAAGTTTCCAAAACTGACACACAAAAAAAAATAATCATGAATCATTGTGAAAGTATCATTTTACCAAGAATTGGCTATTGGAAGCGTAGAAGCCTAGAACATTATCAAATAACAAAAAGCAATATAACATATTAACTTCATTAAAACACCAATACAATGCAACCAGAAAAACTTATTAATCCCTTATATACACTATAACATACATATGATGAACTATATATGTAACTATACATATGATGAACCAATCAATCAAATTTGAAAGGATATATTTTTAAAAAATTTGAATTGGGAATTTTTTTTTCTTTTAAAATAAAAATTTGGGGGGGGGGGCAACATTCGGGGGCCCCTAGGTCCGGGCCTAATGGAAAATCAGGGCCTGGGGGGACCTTTTTTTTGGGGGGGGTTCACATTCATTTCAAGCCCTGCTTAAAATGCGGTACGAATTAATCACATTATAGGAGAGTTGACTGTATGCATATATATACATACATATATGTCATACATATAATATATATACATACATACATACATATATACATGCATATATCTGTGGCTTGGTACAAGTGCCTTAGTCAGTTTTCTCCCAGATGACTTCGTTTGCTTAAGTCTCATTAAAATAAAATATTATTTTCAATGTAAGAAGTACCCAAGTCTGTACAATGGTTTAGAAAACACTTTTAAAGCATCGGACAGACTTGGGCACTTCTTGTACCAAGCCACAGAATATATATATATATATATTTTGTGTTTTTCTTGTGGTTTTTTCAAAAAAATGATCAATTATGCCTCGTCGAAAACAGCGATCATCTTTTGATCAAGTATCCGAGTTCGACAGAGGAAGGATAGTGGCCTACCGAGATTGTGGATTATCTTTCAGGGAAATTGGTAGTCGTGTTGGACGAAACCAAACAACTGTAATGCGGATATGTGATCGTTGGATGCAGGAGGGTACGACGGACCGGCGTGTTCGATCGCATCCACCTCAGCGCACCACTTCACGTGATGACAGGCAAATTATGCGCATGGCAGTGACGGATCGCTCAGTCACATCACGAACCATAGCACAGAACATGTAGTCTATAACGCATCATCCAGTGTCTGCGCGTACCATTCGACGCCGTTTACAGCAGAGTGGTCTGTCCGCAAAACGTCCATTGCTTTGTCTACCAGAACCACAGACGTCTCCGCCGCCAATGGTGCGATGACAGAAGGATGTGGAAGGCAGAATGGAATGAAATTGTCTTTACTGACGAGTCACGCTTCTGTATGCAACACCACCATGGGCGAATTCGAGTCTGGAGACACCGTGAAGAGAGGATGCTGAACAGCTGCGTTATGCACCGCCACACTGGTCCTGCACCGGGTATTATGGTATGGGGCGGTATTGGATATCACTCTCGCACACCTCTAGTACGCATTGCCGGTACTTTAAACAGCCAGCGCTACATCTCCGAGGTGTTGGAGCCAGTTGTCCTTCCTTACCTTCAGGGCTTGCCCACAGCCATATTTCAACAGGATAATGCGCGACCACACGTGGCACGCATTGTTCAACGGTTCTTTGTCAATTGCCAGATTGAATTGCTTCCCTGGCCGCCTCGCTCTCCAGATCTTTCGCCGATAGAAAACATGTGGTCCATGGTTGCTCTACGATTGACCCAGATTCCATCCCCAGCTGCCACAGCAGATCAACTTTGGCAACGTGTGAAAGCTGCTTGGTCTGCTGTACCCCAAGAACTCATCCAAAGTCTCTTTGAATCAATGCCGAGGCGTGTGGCAGCGGTGATCTCCAACAATGGTGGCTACTCTGGCTACTGATTTTGGCAGGAACCACACTTCACAGAAGTCTATAAATTTAATCATTTGATACTTGGTCAACATGTTATCTACAAAATAAATATTGTTGAGATATCTCTTGTCTTTCTTGGTGTTGCAATTTGGGTGGCCAGCAGTATATATATATATATATATATATATATATATATATATATATATATATATATATATATATATATATATATATATATATATATATATATATACGTAAACATGTTAAAAATTATTTGCATTTTTAAATTATTACATTATGAATATATTATTGATAAATTCTAAAAACATAAAGCGGGTTTTAATATTTTATATTTACAATTTTAATTTATATACATACTTGCTTTAATGTTCCAGAAGTGTTTAGTAATTTTTAATAAATTTACATTAGCTTTATATTAGATTTTCTGCAATAAATAAGATACACAATGCAATTTTGCCTATTTTTTGGTTGTTGTTAATAAATAATATTATATCTTAAATTTTATCCTAAACACCACATTAAACAGTAAGGAGCTTTGAGGATCATATCTGGGACTGCAAAAGGATAGAAGAAGAGATTTATTTTTAAGGAAACGATTGAATAATCAGTATATTTTTATTAAGTAAATAGATAAATATCATCAACTAGCTGAATTTAAGATTTGTTAATTAATTAATTTTGGTGTGTGTGTGGGGGGGGGGGGACATTTAACCCCCTTAAAGTTTGAATTTTTTAAAAAGACATCTTAGAGAGTTCCTAGAGCCTAACAGAAACTGTTGTAATCCACCATGTGATGGATTATATTCTCTTGAATATAGTTTATAATGTATTCTTACGAAGCATCATTACAAAATACTTTATTACAAGTTACCAACACATGCTACTACAGCTTATAGCAACTGATCAACAAGTCAACTACCAAACAGTTAACAGGTTGCAGTTAGGGGGCCGATTAAACACAGTTACAGTTATTCCATATCCCCCTTTTAAATTGTAAAGTCATAAACAAGTACATATATACATTGTGGCAAAATTGCAAGTACAAAACAATAATACAGCAAAATATAAGTACATTATAGGAAAATATCTCATATATACACATATACACTATAGCAAAGTTACAAGTGCAAAAATGATAATACAGCAAAATACCAGTACATTATAGCAAAATTTCACATATATACATATATACACTGCTGGCCACTGTAAATGCAACACCCTGAAGGAAACATGCAAATAACATGAAATTTTCTACATGCATTAGCGGAGGTGAGATATGCAAATGATTAGAATTTCAGCGCAGACGCACATCACGCGCGCCTGTGGCGCCACTTCAAAGCGCTATTTAAGGCTTGGAGATTTCGACGATTTCAAGTTCGGCAATTATGTTTTTCTTGTGGTTTTTTCAAAAAAACGATCAATTATGCCTCGTCGAAAACAGCGATCATCTTTTGATCAAGTATCCGAGTTCGATAGAGGAAGGATAGTGGCCTACCGAGATTGTGGATTAACTTTCAGGGAAATCGGTAGTCATGTTGGACGAAACCAAACAACTGTAATGCGGATATGTGATCATTGGATGCAGGAGGGTACGACGGACCGGCGTGTTCGATCGCATCCACCTCAGCGCACCACTTCACGTGATGACAGGCAAATTGTGCGCATGGCAGTGACGGATCGCTCAGTCACATCACGAACCATAGCACAGCACATGCAGTCTGAAACGCATCATCCAGTGTCTGCGCGTATCATTCGACGCCGTTTACAGCAGAGTGGTCTGTCCGCAAGACGTCCATTGCTTTGTCTACCCTTGACGCAAAACCACAGACGTCTCCGACGCCAATGGTGCGATGACAGAAGGATGTGGACGGCAGAATGGAATGAAATTGTCTTTACTGACGAGTCACGCTTCTGTCTGCAACACCACGATGGTCGCATTCGAGTCTGGAGACACCGTGAAGAGAGGATGCTGAACAGCTGCGTTATGCACCGCCACACTGGTCCTGCACCGGGTATTATGGTATGGGGCGGTATTGGATATCACTCTCGCACACCTCTAGTACGCATTGCCGATACTTTAAACAGCCAGCGCTACATCTCCGAGGTGTTGGAGCCAGTTGTCCTTCCTTACCTTCAGGGCTTGCCCACAGCCATATTTCAACAGGATAATGCGCGACCACACGTGGAACGCCTTATCCAACGGTTCTTCGTCAATCGCTAGATTGAATTGCTTCCCTGGCCGCCTCGCTCTCCGGATCTTCCGCCGTTAGAAAACATGTGATCCATGGTTGCTCTACAATTGACCCAGATTCCATCCCCAGCTGCCACAGCAGATCAACTTTGGCAACGTGTGGAAGCTGCTTGGTCTGCTGTACCCCAAGAACTCATCCAAAGTCTCTTTGAATCAATGCCGAGGCGTGTGGCAGCGGTGATCTCCAACAATGGCGGCTACTCTGGCTACTGATTTTGGCAGGAACCACACTTCACAGAAGTCTATAAATTTAATCATTTGATACTTGGTCAACATGTTATCTACAAAATAAATTTTGTTGTGATATCTCTTGTCTTTCTTGGTGTTGCAATTTGGATGGCCAGCAGTGTACATTATAGCACATAATCATTTAAGTAGGCAGATTTTCTACGAACACGACTACTTGCTCTTTGCACAGTGTTGTTATTGGTGTTCTGACTCTGTGAATTCTGAGAACTGGGTGGTGTCGGATTTTGGGCAAAATTATCTATTAATTCATAATCAGGATTTGTTTGTTTAAAAGGAATATTAGACTTTCTAATATGTTTTCTGTTTCGCCTTAAGATTCTACCTGCTTCATCTTTAATAATGTAAGACCTAGGAAAGGAATTATCCTTTGAAATAACCTGGGATGGACCCCATGTTTTGTTTTTAAAATTTAATATTCTTACATTTTCTTTAGGCTTAAGTTCGGGTAAGGGGTGAGCTGTTTTATCATAATATAGCTTTTGAACATTCTGCCTTTCAACTAATTTTTCCCGAATATTATCAAAGACCTTCGCATTCAATAACTTGTTAGTCATTGGAAGTTTTGTCTTTAACCTACGATTGAACATCATTTGAGCAGGGGATAGATTAATTCCTGATATGGGGGTGTTGCGATATTCCATTAATGCAACATAGTAGTCTTTATTATCCTCCGTTGCTTTCCTGAACAAGCATTTGACTATTCCCACACCCCTTTCAACCATTCCATTGCTTGGTGAATAATGAGGACTAATGAATGCACAATTAAAGTCCCATTCTTTTGCAAACTGTTTGTAGAGGTAACTATTAAAGGGAACATTATCTGAAACCACATTGCTGGGTACACCAAATCTGGAAAAGATAGCCTTATGTTTACTTATTACTTCAACTGCTGACTTACTCTTAAGTGCACAAACCTCTAACCACTTTGAATAATAATCCATAAGTACTAAATAACTTATATTGCCAAAGTCCATTAAATCTACTCCTACTTTTTCAAATGGTCTATATGGTTCTACATGAGGCTTTAAAGGCTCTTTCGTGTTTGCTCTTGAGAATTTTTTACATGTCTCACACTTGGAAACAGTACGTTCAATATCACTGTTCATCCCTGGCCAGTACAACAATTCCCTGGCTGGACTTTTACATTTTTGAATGCCTAGATGGGCTTCATGTATCAACATTAACATGTCTCTTCTAAGGACCCTAGGGATAATAATTTTGTCGTTTAAAAATAATAACCCCTCCACGCAGACAATATCATTTCTCACTTTGTAATAATTTGACAGATTTGTGGGTATCTTTTTCTTTTCAGGCCAACCATTTTGAAAGTATTCACAAATTAATTTTAGTTCACTATCTTCCTTTGTAGCTTTTTGGAATTGTTTAACCCTATTCTCACTCATTGGCAAAAGCTTTGATACAGAATGCACCATGTTCATCATGTCTGGATCATCTTTGATTTCCCCCTTAATATAAGCTCTCGACAAAGTATCAGCAATATACATTTTGCTTCCTGGAAAATATTTAACATTAAAATCATATTTTAAAAGTTTAAGGAGCATTCTCTGCAATCTAGAGGAAATTTTGCTGATTGGCTTATGTACTATCGAGGTCAAGGGTTTATGATCACTTTCAACAAGAGTCTTATGGCCATAGACCAAATTGTGATATTTCTGGAAAGCGAATACGATTGCCAACAATTCCTTTTCAATTTGGGCATAGTTTTGTTCAGTTTCTGTTAAGCTCCTAGAAGCAAATGCAACTGAGTGATCCTCTTGTAATAAACATGCCCCAAGACCATCTTTAGAACTATCGCATTGAATAGTGATAGGTAAAGAGTCGTTAAATACTTTTAGAACTGGTGTTGAACAAATTAACTTTTTGATACCCCCAAAGCTTTTATCCTGTTCATGACCCCATTGAAACTCTACATCATTTTTTAGTAATCTTCTTAAAGGAGCTGTAACAGCAGAGACATTAGGTATAAATTTAGAAAGAAAGTGGACCATACCTGGCAGCCTTTTTATATCAGTCTTACATGATGGTTTATCCAATTCACTAATTGCTCTAACATGACCTGGGTCTGCTTGTATACCCTTCTCAGATACTATCAATCCTATGTATTTTACCTCGGGAACTCTAAACTGGAATTTATCACTATTAAATTTTACATTATTTGCTTTTGATCTCTCCAGAACTTCTATTAAAATTTTGTCATGATCTGTTTTATCTTTTCCTGCTATAATGAAATCATCAAAATAGATTTCTACCCCATTAATATCCCCAAATAATTTCTGGTTCTTTTTATGAAACACCTCAGGGGCAGAACAAATGCCAAAAGGTAGTCTATTAAATTTATATCTACCAAAGGGAGAGTTAAATGTGCATAATTCTGAGCTTTGATCATCTATAGGTATTTGCCAGAATCCTTCTTTTAAGTCTAGTACAGAAAAGCACTGCCTTCCTTCTAATCTGTTGATGATTTCATCTGCAGAAGGTATTGCATGATGTTCACGTTTTATCGCTTTATTGAGATTTCTAGGATCAAGACAGATTCTTAATTTACCATTAGGTTTTTCGACCACAACCAAACTATTTACCCAGTCGGTTGGTTTATTAACATTTAACAGCAAAATCATATTTTAAAAGTTGTGGATTGTTGGTTTATTAACCTGAGAAACAATTCCTAATTTCTTCAATTCCTCAAGAGTGTTTTTTAATTCTTTATGTAAAGATTGAGGTACTCGTCTAGGGGCATTTATTACAGGTGGTACATCCTGTTTCACTTCAATGTGATGGGGATCACCAGGAAATTTTCCTAATCCTTCAAATACATCCTTATAAATTTCAATAACATTTAATTTGGATTCAAGAGAAATTACATCAATAAACTGAACTAGCTGTAGCTATTCAAAGGCTTGTAAACCTAAAATTGGTTTGGCTTTTACATCTACAACAATAAATGTAAGTTTAACATTTGAATATTTATCAGTACTACAAACTAGATCTATTGAACCAATAGGATTCAACTTATTATTTCCATATGACATTAAAACAATATCAGTTGAGTTTAACTTTTGTTGTAATTTCAATTTTTTAAATGCATGCAATGGTAAAATATTGACCTGGGCACCTGTATCTAGTTTAAAAGATACTTGCTGACCCTCAACTGATATTATTTTAAGTCGTTCATTACTAACTGAATTACTATAATGGACACTATCAATAAATAAGTTTGCACTAGAGTCACTACTTTGCACATTATATACACTAGAGTCACTACTTTGCACATTATATACACTAGAGTCATTAGTTTGTACTTCACTCACCGTTTTGTGGACACTTCTACTTTTGCACATGACAGCAAAATGATTTTTCCTTTTACACTTATTACACAACTTATTGTAGGCTGGGCACTGACCTTTTATGTATTTTCTTCCACATGCTTGACATTCCACATATGATTGGTTATTAAATTTAATCGTACCACGTGCTTGTTTGCTATTTATTGCATCAATACTACTTGAGTCTGATGGTTTTTACTTATTTTCCTACTTAATTCACATGCTCGAGCACTGTCAACAGCTTTCTGTAAAGTCAATTTAGGTTCTCTTAGGAGTCTTTCCTGCAAGCCAACGTCGCTCACACCTAGAACTATTCTGTCACGAATTAGGCTGGTTTCTTGCTCGCCAAAGTTGCAAGATGCTGCGTGTGTCTTCAATTCTGTTACGTATGCATCAATCAATTCGCCATCTTTCTGTGAGCATGAGAAAAATTTGAATCTTTTGAACACTTCGTTGCTCTGGGACAAACAATGATGATCAAATTTCTTGATCACGTCTTGAAATGTAGTCTCCGTCTCTCCAAACTTGAATGTATTGTACAGATTCACACCTTTTTCACCTATGAAGTTTAACAATATGGCAATTTTGATGTTATCAGGCTTTCCTACTTTTTCGGATGCCAAAAGAAAGTTCTCCAACTTCTGCTTCCACCGCGACCAATTCTCACTAGTGTTGCCTTCGAAGACCATTTCACCTGGAGGCTTAAAGCTTTCCATATTGGATTACAAGTTTATTCGTAACGAGAGCACCAAATTTCGTTTCTGGGATCACGAAAGTTCCGTTTCTTAGAACCAAAAGTTCGCTTTTTGGAACACAAAAGTTCACTTTTCAGGACACAACAGTTCACAGATAGAATTGTAATCCATTTTCATCAAACTCTTTTTTGACCTGATACCATGTTGTAATCCACCATGTGATAGATTATATTCTGTTGAATATAGTTTATAATGTATTCTGACGAAGCATCATTACCAAATACTTAATTGTAAGTTACCAACACATGCTACTACAACTTATAGCAACTGATCAATAAGTCAACTACCAAACAGTTAACAGGTTGCAGTTAGGGGGGGGGGCGATTAAACACAGTTACAGTTATTCCACAGCAGGGACGGATTTACATATTTTTTATGCCCTAGGTCAAAGCACCATTTTGCGCCCCCTTCCTTCCATTTAAATTTTTGACTTATAACATTAGATTTGATATACACTAAGAGTTTTTGAAACATATATACGTAATAAACATTTGAATAACATATTTTCAATAAAAATTTTCTACATAATTTCTTCTAATTTATCTAAAAATTACAGTTAAAATTTTTTCCTTCGTGCTTTCGCCCATGAAAATTCTTTAATAGTTTCATTGAAGTCAACAGCTCTTGTTAAATCTGCTTCAATGCAAAGAAGTGCCAAGGTATTTAGTTTGACTTGTTGCAGCAAAGATCTTAAATGATCTTTGATTCTTTTTAGTGCAGAAAAGATCTTTCTGCAGAGGCATTTGTGGCAGGTGTGCACACAAACATTCTCAATACGATATCAACATTTGGATACTCTGTTTGTAATCCATTTTCACGAAGCCACTTGCAAATTGCTAAGGGACTTTTTGAACCAATGCTGCACTCAGTTATGTGAGATTTTAGATGTTGGAGTTCATCACATAATGCAGGCTCCAAATCATCTTTAATAATTGCCTGAATTTTCTTCTTTCTTCAAGCTCAGGAGAAATCAGTGACCAAATTTCCGTAATTCCTTTAAATTTTTCACCGAGATCTCTATAAGCTTGTGACCTCTTCTCAAGCTCTGCTTTGAGTTTGTCCACAATCGTGAAATAGGTATTAACTCTAAATATATCACGCCCGTTTAAATTAACTTCGCCTTTATGTTTTTCGTCAGCTTGTAGTTTTCTGAAAACCTGACGCTTTTCATCACACTCACAAACTTTCTTTTCTGAAATATCCAGAGCTTTGTTTTCATATATATCAAATTGTTCTCGCAGTTCTAACAAGAACTTTACGAGTGACAGAAGAACTGTGGCAATTTCCGAAACACCAAGTTCTACGTTTTGTACATACTTATTGACTTGGTGAAGTCTTATCAGCACCGTTCCCCAAAACTGTGCCATGAATACTGTTTCGAGCCTTTGCAACTTCGTTAGTAAAGCTCTAGCTTCTGATCTTGTTCCTGATTTTTGACTTCCGTCACTTTCAAAGTATTTTAGAGCTTTTATGACTGCAAACTAATCTTCTTTTAATGCTCTACAAGCATCATATCTTGCCGACCATCGTGTCGTGGAGAGGCTTTTTGCGGTAAGGGTGCTATTTTTTTTTCAATGCTTCCCACCTCGCTGTAGACGACGAGAAAAAATTATAAAGTTCTTGAAGCAAATTAAAAAACGACATGGCTTCAATGCAGCAATCTACAGCAAGTGTGCCCACTAAATTTAGTGTCCTGCAGAAGGTATGAAGGATGCAAGAGGAGAAACTTCAAGTATCCTAGCCTGAAGACCTGAGTAAACACCAGCCATATTAGCTGCATTGTCATATGATTGACCACGACATTTAAGATACCAAGGTGGAGATCAGTGACAGTCTTAATAACAACTTCAAACATTTCATGGGCTTTGTGGCCAACGTTAGGTAAACATTTTATAAATCTATCAACAGGTTTCTCATTTTCTTTCACATATCGCAAAACAAACGACAGCTGATCCACATGCGAGATGTCAGGAGTTGAATCTACAACATGGGAATAGTACTTTGATGCTTTAGCTTCATTAGCAATATGCGTTAGTACTTTTTTAGGTAGGAGATCGATGAACTCATCACAAATAGTAGATGAGAGATAGAATGTCTGTCCACTACCTGGATTCCCGAATTTCCTGATGTGATCAACCAAAAATGGATCAAACACAGAAATTGTCTCCAACATCAGCATGTAGTTGCCATTATTATTAGAACCAAATATTTCATTTCGACTCCTAAATGGCAAGCCACGCGAAGCAAGAGCTTTAATTACTACAACCACTTTGTGTAACACATTTCTCCAGTATTCAATTTCTTGATCAACCATTTTAGTTTTATGTCGATCGATTCTTCCAAGTTTAGCTCCTCTATGTTTTAAAAAATGTTTGTAATAATATATACTCCTGGCTCCTGGTGACCTGGCATCGAAAGGTTGCATTGTTCAAAATAGAAATTTGAAAAGATATTTCAACAACACATTTACCCAACACTAAAAATCTAAGTTTTTAAAATAATTTATCACAATTATCCCTTATTATTAATATAAAAGTTCATTTTATAAGGGAGATAAAATGCATTTTTGCTTTTCAGCTAAAATTGATTGTTTCATGTTTATTCGGTAGTTTGGCTTAAAAAATAAAATGATAAATTTGTTTATCTTTAATTGCTTTTGATTTTATAGTTATTATACAAAATATCAATATCTTAAGAATTTATCTCAAAACACAACTGCAGATAAGTATAAGAAAAGGTTACTTTACTCTAACAGAGATCGCTTCATTTTGGAAATTCAGTTGCAGAGCTTAATTTTAATTAAAAAAATATACTTTGTTTTAAAAGACCTTAAAATGTGATTACAAAAAATTTATATATAAAATTTCATTTTTTAATGAAAACTAGTGATTTTTAACACATATATTACCCTAGGTTTTGGGAGAAAAACTTGCTCCGGAACGTTATGTCCTTGTTTTAAATATTTGAGTTTAGACGAAGGTAGCCCCGGATTTTCTTCCACATTGTTTCAATGCTTAAATTTTCCATTTAAAAACTCAATCAGAAAATTCCAACTTAAACATAGAATATTAGATAGGCCTCACTAGATAATTATATAAATATGCACACTATTCAAGTATGTGCGAGTAAAAAAATATAAGTGTTGTAATACACATATTGTGCATTTCTCAAATATGGATATATATGTAGCAATTGTACGAGTTAGTGTGTTAGAGAAATAAGTTTTGCGTCTTTCTCGACAAGTTGAATAAAATATCCCATTTTCCTGACGCCGTAGCTCGCTTGTTATTGGGTTTAGAGAAAAGATGTAAATATAAGATTTGTTCAAAATGTTATCCTCTTTAAGATTGTAATTGCAATCTAATCTCTAGAACCAACCATTGCCGAGATATTTAAAAAAAACAAAAAAAAGTAAAAACAATTCTTGTTTTCGGACTACAGTAAATTCCGCAGAGGTCTTTCGAATTGGAAAACTCGGTATTTCACTACTGGACTAAACATATACAAGTAGGAAAAAGATCGAATACCTGATCTTTTGCATGGTAAGATGTACATAGCTACTGGGCTATAAGCTCACAACAACAATTTATGTTTTGTATACTGCAAAAGGTTAACAAAACACTCAGCCAAAATGAGCTTGCAGATCACACTCTAACGGAAAACAAGTCTCTTTTCGTACCAAAACCAAACACGGGCCTTGCTCTTTAACCCCTTGAGGCTCCATCCGTCCTCTCCTTCCTTTTAATTCCCTCTCAACCAGGATTGGTACGCGGTCCCCTTACATGTTCACTTTTGGGAACTCTGATTTGCCCAACTTATGGCTCCTCCCAGGGAAAAATTTAGAAGAAAAGAACCGACAAATATTTTTGTTCCCTTTGACAAAATTAACAGTCTCTTTTCTAAGACGACCCATTCAGGTTGCAGACACTCTGGCGGTTTCCATATAATAGTCCATTTTACTTGAAAGAAACGCCTTGCACAGAAAAACACCCTAGCCCGGTGTTCACACAATGATTCTTTCACCTTGAAACAGTTTCTAAACCTGGAGGGTGCCATCGTTCCTTTGACAACGGGACAGCAATTACTGGACAGATGCCAATGGGTTGGGAGTTTAAAATCCATTAGTCTTCTTATCTGACTGCCCCTGGTCTGAAATCTGTTTTTGGAGGAAAAAGCGAGGGCTGTTTGCTGTTTGTCAAATGTATCGAAAGATACAGCGGAAGTTGTCTTTTGTGAGGTTCAAGTCCGACTGCTTTCTGCAATCATTATCCCTTCAAATTGCAAGAATTCTTAACCTGCTTCTCGTTAACTAATAATGGGTGTTTTGGAAAAGAATGAAAGAAAAAGAAGGAAAAAATTAGTCAGTTGACGAAAAAGTTATTTCAAAATGCGTATATTGCAAATAACATTTTTAGCGATACTAAGAATATATAAATAAAAATGGAAAAGAAAAAAAAATTGAACTTTCTCGTTTTATATCGATAAAAATTTTGTAATTTGGTTGTTACTTCTAAATTTACGCCCTCTTAACGGCTGCGCCCTAGGCCATGGCTTAGGTTGGCCTTATGGGAAATCCGCCCCTCCACAGAAACCACCCTACAATATTTCAGCTTCCTCGTGTTACGGCTCTACAGATACAGTAATCAATCAGTGAGTGGTATTTGGTTTTCTCTTTCGTAAAATGCAAAGTATACAGCTACTGTACTCTCAAGATATATTATGAAATAAATCTACATGATATAACTTGTTGAATACCTCGTTACACCCATTAAAGGAAACTAAAATTCTATACGTGAAGCATTGTAAAACATTATTGAAGGAAATCCTTCATAGGAGGCCAGGATAATTAGTGATTTTTAAATTAAAAAGCCTTAGTTTGAAAGAATTATTTTCAAAATTTAAAAATATCAAATAAAAATAAATTTAAAAATATTTTTTTTAAACAAAATATTGAAAGTAGTCAGACACAATTTCAAACAATAATTAGATAAAATAAAATCTATCTTCACTCAACCTCACTTCTACTAACTTTACTCAACTACTGAAAGGAGTTGACGGCATAATGGGATAGTGGCAAAGTATAAGAGGAGAGGGGTTATTGCTTGGAAGGGGAGTCTCCTTCAAATAAAAAGCCGGACGATGGCCGAGTGGCTAGGGCGCTGGCGTTTCGTACAAAAGTCTGTGGATTCGAATCCCCCCTCTTGGCATGGATGTTTGTAGCCGTTCGGAATCGGCTTTAAGCAGTAGGTCCCGGTCTAATTAGCCCTCGTGTAGCAAAAATTGACCGTAGCGCTCCAAGCCAAACCAAACCAAACCTTCCAATAAAAAAATAAGGCGTTTACTAAGGGATTTTATCTCTTTTCTGTCTCGTAACACGACTGGCCTGTTGTAGACTCAGATTTAAGGAGTTTCACTGAAAACCCATCGAGAGAAACTTGCCTCTGCTTACGCTTTGAAATGTTTCTGAAGCGAGACATTGCGTGATCATTAAACAAGTCCAACTTGAAGTACGGAAAATTAATCTTAAGTGATTTGCTTAAGATAATAAAATACTCTTCGTTCCTTGTAGCATGTTCATACGTCTGGCCGTCTGGTATATTCAAGTACAGTAACCACCGCTTATAGTGATCACTGTTTATAAGAATCAACCGTTTATAAGAATCAATATCGCGAAAACAAAAACAAATGAATTATTTCCATGTTAAAATTTTCGCTTTAAAGAATCAATCCACCGGTTTTAAGAATCAGTTTACACTCTTCGCTTTCCTTTCATTTTTACAAAATGCCACTTAAACCCTCAAAAGGCACGAAGTTTTTTCTCTTTTTTTTAAAGAAAGATTGATAAGATGGGATTGAATATAGTCGTAAATTTCACCCCTTTCTTCATTAGACATAACATAATAGTTTCCCCTTAAACGCTTTACCACAACACTGTCCTATTAGCTTGACCCGGGGGCAACTTTACCCGTCCGAGTAAATCTTCGTCTGAGACTATAAGTATTGAAAGAGGTATAAACAGCCTCCTGAAAACTTCATTACGTCAAACTACCGTAGAAAACTTTTTCTTGCTCCCTTCCTGTAGTTGAAATGTTAAAACTGTTAAGCAGGTATGTTGTAACTTGTAACAAATATTGTATTTTTTCTTCTCTTACTATAATCATGCGTATCTACTTATAGGTCTAAAAATTAAGTTTTATGTTTAAAACTATAAAAAATAATTTTAATAAAAGATAGTTAATGTAAATTAAAGAGTATTTTATGGTAAATTATCTAATATATGTATATATAGGTGTGTGTGTTCCTGTCCAAAATCCTAAATTTCGGTTATAAGAATCAACCGCTTATAAGAATCAAAAACAGTAATAACAAACGTGATTCTTATAAGCGGAAATCACTGTACTATATTATTATTAAATAGTACAACAGTGTTACATATTATAGTCTTTCTTCGTGGGATGTAGATCGTTTTTTCTGTCACAGCTTACACCAAGACGTCTAAAATATATGTGGTAATATCTAATGATTACTGCATGTTTTAGAGTTGGCGAAAGTTTTGTAGTTAACAAATTTAAAATAGAGGAAAACTTCATTTTTTTGCTTTGCGTGTTTTATTAATTAACAAAATATCGTATTTACTCGAATTTAATACGCACGTCCTACCCTCAAGTCGAGATATCACATGCATACTCGAATAATAATAATAACGAAAGTACGGAAAAAAGGATCATATTAAAAATTAACATAGTTCAGATACACGAAGATATTTTTGAAGTACGGAAACTATCTGTCAAACTGTTGAACGATTTAATAATGGTCCCGAGGTAGCCTAGTGGTAGCGCGTCGAATTTCGGTACTGAGATTGCTCGGATAGAATCCCGACAAGCGCCGTTCGTGTCTAGGCCGGATAGGGGTAAATTCAATACGTAAACCGGAAAGTCCTCCAATGAGGTCAGTGGTTGGGGAAGGTACGATCCCCCCCAGACGTCGCCCCCGGGAGTGCTCGGTCAAAATTATGGTGGCACCTAGCCAAGAACCTAGCCTGACCCTTGTGGTAGGGGAAACTCTTGTATCTAGGGCCATCGTGTACCTAGGGCCACCATGCTTTATTTAAATAATTATTATTTTACAGCATTTTTACTCATTGGAGTGAGTGACAACACTGTTTCAAATCATAACAGTCATTTTTAATGAAAGCAAGAAGTATCTATAGTTAAATAGAAAAGAAAGTCTTGATTTGATGATCAAAACTAAATTTTTTCACTTCAATTTGAAGTCTTATTTTGAGAAAGTGAGTGCAAACTTATGTTTTAATGTATAGCAGATAAATTTGGTAATCATTAAAGGAAAAAAGGATATAAAAACATAGTTTGGTCTCGGCAGGTCTTTGACTATGGAAGCCATTTTGCCAAAAACAACAACGTCTTGTACCTAGGGCCATAATCTAATCTTGTACCTAGGGCCATGGCCTCTGGTAAAAAAGAGACGGTCGAAAACTTGGCAACTGTAGAATTCTCACTGATACCCCCGAGAAAAATGAAATTCAAGCACAAATATTGAAAAAAGTAATTGTTAAAAAAGGGGTTACGAAATCTGTGTTTGAATCAGAAAAATTATGTGGGATCATTAAGAAGACAATGGAGAAAAAACATACATTAGAAAGTGATGAACATTTCTGCCTTTAAGACATTGCCTACAATTAACATTTCTTCCACACGAAGATTTTAGAAATTGTGCATGAAAGAAATAATGCATACAAATTGTTTTTTTTTTTTTTTTTGTAAACAACAAATTCAGTTTTTGGAAATAACTGGCCCTAGGAACAATAGTGTTATTGCACCTAGGGCCATTTGTAATTTTTTTAAAATTTTCAATATCATTTACAAAATTTTTTTTTCTACACTTCATGTGATTTTTATTTAAAGAGAATAAAGCGGGTAATGCATACAAACTATTTTTATTATTGTAAGTTAGTTATACACTGCTGGCCACCCAAATTGCAACACCAAGAAAGACAAGAGATATTACAAAAAAATTAATTTTGTAGATAACATGTTGACCAAGTATCAAATGATTAAATTTATAGACTTCTGTGAAGTGTGGTTCCTGCCAAAATCAGTAGCCAGAGTAGCCGCCATTGTTGGAGATCACCGTTGCCACACGACTCGGCATTGATTCAAAGAGACTTTGGATAAGTTCTTGGGGTACAGCAGACCAAGCAGCTTCCACACGTTGCCAAAGTTGATCTGCTGTGGATGCTGGGGATGGAATCTGGGTCAATCGTAGAACAACCATGGACCACATGTTTTCTATCGGCGAAAGATCCGGAGAGCGAGGCGGCCAGGGAAGCAATTCAATCTGGGGATTGACGAAGAATCGTTGGACAATGCGTGCCACGTGTTGTCGGGCATTATTCTGTTGAAATATGGCTGTGAGCAAGCCCTGAAGGTAAGGAAGGACAACTGGCTCCAACACCTCGGAGATGTAGCGCTGGCTGTTTAAAGTACCGGCAATGCGTACTAGAGGTGTGCGAGAGTGATATCCAATACCGCCCCATACCATAATACCCGGTGCAGGACCAGTGTGGCGGTGCATAACGCAGCTGTTCAGCATCCTCTCTTCACGGTGTCTCCAGACTCGAATGCGACCATCGTGGTGTTGCAGACAGAAGCGTGACTCGTCAGTAAAGACAATTTCATTCCATTCTGCCGTCCACATCCTTCTGTCATCGCACCATTGGCGGCGGAGACGTCTGTGGTTCTGCGTCAAGGGTAGACAAAGCAATGGACGTCTTGCGGACAGACCACTCTGCTGTAAACGGCGTCGAATGGTACGCGCAGACACTGGATGATGCGTTACAGACTGCATGTGCTGTGCTATGGTTCGTGATGTGACTGAGCGATCCGTCACTGCCATGCGCACAATTTGCCTGTCATCACGTGAAGTGGTGTGCTGAGGTGGATGCGATCGAACACGCCGGTCCGTCGTACCCTCCTGCATCCAACGATCACATATCCACATTACAGTTGTTTGGTTTCGTCCAACACGACTACCGATTTCCCTGAAAGATAATCCACAATCTCGGTAGGCCACTATATTTCCTCTGTCGAACTCGGATACTTGATCAAAAGATGATCGCTGTTTTCGACGAGGCATAATTGATCGTTTTTTGAAAAAAAATCACAAGGAAAACACAATTGCCGAACTTGAAATCGTCGAAATCTCCAAGCCTTAAATAGCGCTTTGAAGTGGCGCCACAGGCGCTCGTGATGTGCGTCTGCGCTGAAATTCTAATCATTTGCATATCTCACCTCCGCTAATGCATGTTGTAAATTTCATGTTATTTGCATGTTTCCTTCAGGGTGTTGCATTTACAGTGGCCAGCAGTGTATGTTAAGATACTGCCATTTGAAAATAGCTGGCCCTAGGTACAAGAGTTTCCCCTACTGTCGAGGAATATGTACTCTCAACGCATGCGCGAATGCAGAAGAGACTTTTTGTAAACAGAACCGATAGAGAACTGATTGAAAACTGATAGATAGAGGCCGCACAAAAACGCGCTGCATATTAGATGTGCGGAAATTAGGCTAAAATTTAATGTAACCATTAATTAGATGTTTTGTTTTGTAGTGTTCGTGTGTCAGTAATGTTTTTGTCGAATATTTTGTAGTAGCGTGAATAAATGTTTAGAAAACCAACCTGCTCTAAAAATTTCTCCTTCAAACAACTTTCAGCCCGGGAATCGACTCCAGAAAAGGTAAGAAGATTTTATTTCCTGTTTTGAACTGATTTGGATTAGAATTAACGTTCATTGAACCCAAAATCTGGCATCACTTCCGGGATTGAAAGTTAGATTCCATAAATATGGAAAACTTGAAAAAGTTGAGAACGCTGATTGGAGCTAGTTTTACTCGACTCGCTATTCAAATAAATGATGCATTGAATACGAAAGTCGATGATGCTGGCACTATAGCTGGTTTAATTGTTAAACTTGATGAAAAGCATAAGAATATTGAATCAATTGATACTCAAATGTTGAATCTTTTAACAAGTGTTAAAGATTGTTCTCAACAAAGATTTGATGAAGAATACGAATCAATTGATGAGTATAAGGATAAATATTTAGACCTGAAAATCAAGCTAGATCGACACTTGAATAGATTGGAAGGGTTAAATCAAACTCTTAATAATTCAACTGATATTACTTCTTCAAAACGAAAGTATAAATTACCTAAACTTGAACTAAAACAATTTAACGGCGATATCAAAAAATGGCTTACGTTTTGGAGTCAGTTTGAGAAAATTCATACTGATGCGGATATTGTACCTGAAGATAAATATCAGTATCTTATTCAGGCAACCCAAAAGGGATCTCGTGCACGAGATATAGTTGAGTCGTTCCCACCAACTGCAGAAAATTACGGGCAGGCTATAGAATGTCTGAAATCACGTTTTGCAAGGACAGATATATAAATTGAAATTTATATTCGAGAAATACTCGGTCTTATGATGAATAATACAATGGGTCAAGGCTTAAAACTTCCTCTTTTTAAACTTTACGACCGAATCGAAACATATCTGAGATCGTTAAAAATATTAGGAGTCGCGAGTAATATTTATGCGCCTAAATTATATCCACTTGTGGAGTCAAGTCTCCCGACAGGTATTTTAAGAATATGGGAGAGAAATTTAAGTTCATTGTCCCTTAGCTCAAATGAGAAAATTAACGAGAGTGACAATAAATTAGAAGGCCTCATGAAATTCTTGCGTCTCGAAATTCAAAGCGAAGAGAAAGTGAAACTAGCAAAGAGCGGGTTTTGATGGGATAGTCAAAACAAAGTGACGCCGATTCGGCGGGAGAGAATCTATCCCTCCACTACTGAGCTGTTTAATTCAGCTGAAATCAAAACAAATGATTCACGAATAACGTGCGTATTCTGCAATAAATTTCACTTCAGCCCAGAATGTAAACAGGCTATAAGTTTGACATACGATAAAAAGAGAGAGATGTTGATCAAAAGGGGAGCGTGTTTTAAATGTTTGAAGCTAAGCCATGTTTCTCGCTTTTGTAATGCGAAAGTTAGCTGCTCGTTGTGTGGAAAGGGTCATTTTAGAATTATGTGTCCGGGGAAGATTAACGACAATTCTCATAAATTAGAGGACATCCCTCAAAACCAAAGCATACAGAACAGCGTTCTATCTAATCAAACGCGCCCCATGAATGTAGCATTACAGACCTTGATTGTCAAAGTAAATAACGATGGTAGAGAGATCTCCGTTAGAGCGTTAATTGATTCTGGCTCGCAGAAGTCTTATGTTACGAAAAAATTAATTGATCAAGTAGGACTTCAGTCTAATGGCGAGTTACAAATGAAACATACACTCTTTGGTGGAGTTCAGACTCAAGAAGAGACCCACCAGAAATATCAGGTAAATGTTATTAGCTCTGATAACTCTTTCCGTTGTACATTTGAAGTCTTAGATCAAAATAGAATTTGTAGTGAAATTCCCAAAATTTCCATCGGTCCGTGGATTTATGAACTTGAGAAGAAGAGATTTTTCTGTCTGACAAAGTAAATAATGCACGTTTTGAAGATGACACTATACATATGTTGATAGGAGCCAATGTGGGAGGAAAACTGCTAACTGGCAAAATTTATTCATGCAGTAGTGGGCCAGTAGCAGTACATACTAAGCTGGGATGGACTTTAATGGGGAAAATTCCTTTAACGGAGAGTAAAAATGAAATCAACACCTTTTGTGTGACTTCTCTCTTAACGAACGATCTAGAGAACCTTTGGAAGCTGGACGTGATAGGTATTTCGGAAATTGATGTAGATAAAACCAATGAAGCTTCTGAAAAAAGAAACTGAAGAGTATTTTTTAAGTGCTGTTAAAAGAGATCATGATGGACGGTACGAAGTGGCTCTGCCTTGGATTCGAGAAAAGGAAACACTCGTATCCAATAGAGACATTGCAAAGAAAAGGCTTGTTGCAGTGAAAAATAAGTTAGACATAGAGACTCTTCGAGAATATGGAAATATTTTTGGCGAATGGCTGACGAAGAATGTTATAGAAAGGGCTCCTGATGGTTCGCAAGAATGTGTCCACTATTTGCCTCACCGACCTGTAGTGAAAGAAAGCAGTTTAACGACAAAGATCAGGCCTGTGTTCGACGCTTCGGCGCACTTCCCCCAATGCTGAATGGGGGGGGGGGGGCTGAACTTGCACTTAAATGGCATCGGGAGTGACACTATCAATCTCGGTGACCCCGAAAACTATAGATTCGATACTACTCTCGGTCATTTTGGACATTTTATTTTTCACCCCTTCCCCCCTCCTACCCAACACTAAATGGGGGCTGAACTTGCACCTAAACGGCATCGGGAGTGTCACTATCAATCTCTGTGACCCCGATAACTATATATTCGACACTAATATCAGTCGTTTTCGATTATTTTTACATGTCCCCCTCTTCCCCTAGGGATGCTAGGGTTGGCTTACCCTTACCCCCTACTGTTTCCTCTCAGATTGTAAATAATATGTGTACCAAGTTTGGTTGATATTGCTCCAGGCGTTCCAGAGTGATGCTGGAACATACACACATACATCCATTTTTATATGTATAGATTAATTATTTAGTCTTAAGTTCAGCTATACATAAACACTGAAGTTTTATAAAATCCTCCACTCACCCGGTCCAGTATTCCTAATTCCAGATCAAAATGTTTAGCATAGCGTACCTAACAAAGGAGATACGAGCTATCTAAGAAATAATCGTCTTGGGCAATCACTCGAGTTAACGGGAAACGAGATATAATCGCCGGAAAAATAATCATCTGTTTCGAGAAATTCACTCGAGTACTTTAGCGCTATGTATCCAAGAAATAATCTCCTGGAAAATAATCGTTCTGACCGAGTGATTCCCTCGAGTACTTCAGCGCGATTTATGCAGGAAATACTCTCCTGAAAAATAATCGTTCTGTCCGAGTAATTCACTCGCGTAGAAATAATCGCGTACAAAATATTCGTTGTGACCGAGGGATTCATTCGAATGATTCACTCGCGTACTATAAAAATAATCGGGAGCAAAATCATTCGAGTGATTCTTTCGAGTGAAATTGTGATAATCGAACTACTCGAATCCTTTTTATAATCGAGTTATGCCAGTGATTCATTCGAATAGTCGCCAATCGCTAACCGATTGTGCTGGTTAGATTTATTCGATGTCAAAAATGTAGATTAAATATTAAGTTGTACAAATAACGTTTGGTAAATAATAAAATAATAATTATATTGGAGTCAGAGAAGCGTCATTATTATTCACCTTCAATTTAAGACGCTTCAATAAGAAGTACATGAGTTTCTAGAGAAATACTGTATAGATTTACGGATATTGATGTTGACGAGAGGGTTGTAATGTATATTGATAAAACATCTGATTTGACTGAACACTCATTTTCTTGTCGAAGTATTAAATAGATATTGTTTTACCTTAAAGTACGCTCTGAATGCACTCCGTGGACTGTTCAGAGTACTCAGACTTTTCTGTTTGTGTATTGTGACTAAGCTGCTGAACTCATTTCTAACACAGTTTTAATAATGTGAAATTCAAAATATTCAGTAAATTCGTAATTAATAGGTAAGAGAATCACGCTATGGTTTACGTGCACACAAATCTGATTGGATTATTAAGAGTTATCCTATACTGTTAAGTTCAATATTTGTATGTGGTTGATTATATATAACATAAACATGCCCCATAATAGTGGCAGTATTTTTAATAATCATAAACTATGGGTTAGGTTTAAATAATTTTGTCTGTTACCTTTATTTTTATTTATCCGTAGAACTGAAATGGTTAGTTGAACTAGTTAGCAGATAATTACAGTATATTTGATGACTATTGCAAAATTCTCTTGTTTGGAGAAATCGGTAATCTACTACTGCCATTGTTATGGTGTGCATATCAAATAAATGGTGCATAAAAGAAGTCATTTATACGTCAAGAGTCATTTATACATTTTGACCAGGGCCAGAGGGAAGAAAAAGTATTTGTGGAAATAATATATGAATTAAAGTTTGACCCTTCAGAAATCATATTAGAAAGGATCTTTTCATGCAGACATACAAAATTAATTATGAAGTTTCATATTTCAGTGATGAAGTATACTGCCTTTTTGTTAACTTATTAATAAATTTGAGAAATTAAAAAAAATTCCTTTTCAGCTCTCTGTAATACTTTTTAAAAAAATTGTTTGTAAAGAAGTGTCAAATTTCCAACATTTCATGTGATAAGAACCATTTTTATGATATCATTCATATAATTTTCATATATGATTTTACTCTATTATGTACAATAATGTGCATAGTATAATAAAAATAAATTCTAATGTCTGTGAATGCATCCTTTAAAACATATGTATGAATAAATATGTGAATAAATTGCTAGTATGCATGCATGTAATAAAAAAGGTCAAACTTTTAAGGGAACTTTTAAAATTAGTTGGACTTTGTTTTTTATTTATTTGATAAACTTTTTATCTGCTGTTATGTTTTGATTACAAAAACAAAGATGTTTAGGAGAGCCATTCAGCTCAGTAGCCGTAAAAATAAGAATGTTCCATGCGTATTTGGATAGTAAGCAATACTGCTCTTTTGCAGTCTATAAAACTAAGTAACCTGGAACACTTAACCTGGCTATTTTTATTATATACCTGGATTTCTCTAAAACAACTTCTGGATATCAGAATTTGATTGTATTGCTATTAGCTAATACTGTTATTTATTATTATAAACATGTCACACTAAGATGACAGGGTTTGCAAAAGTCCTCAGGAACTCCTTATATTCATTGTCTGTATTTAAGGGCCTTTAAAAGGTTTTAAAAGGTAATTATTTTTGCATCCAAAGTCCTAATTTGTTTCTTATATTGTCAGGTTCTTAAAAAGTACGTATTGAAGTAAAAGGATTGAAGTAAGTGTCCATTTTTTTTTGGTATGTGTCTGTTAGAGAGTTTTTTTTTTTTTGAGATGGAATGCTTATTTGATGTTATCACCCTTGCCTTCCCATTACAAAAATAAAAAATACTGGTTAGCTCTTGATTACTTGCTTGGACACTGCTTGCCTGTATAAAATTTATAAGTTAAACACTGGGAAAACAAAGTAAATTGCAACCTGTAAAAGCAATTTTGAAATATATATTTTTAATGTAATTAATTCATAAAAATAGGCATTTTAGAAGAAATTATTATAAGGTTACAATACTCAAATATTTTAAATCATCTGAACTGTGAAAATAAAATATATTTTAAATCTTTTTTTAAGATCCTTAAAAAGGTTACTACAAGTCCTTAGAAAGTCCTGGATAATACCTTATCTTTTATTTCTGAAAGCGAGTACATACCCTGGATCAAATATGTGATATATTTGATAATTTTTACTAATTGCTCTTTACACCACTTAAAATATGGAAATATATCATCAGCAGTAAATTTTACGTTATTATTAACTGATGTAAAAGTAAATAAGATTTATTACTACATAATACAATTATCAGCTAACTTCAAAATTTCTTAGATCTTAGCAGATGATCAAAACACTTCAATGGATTTGAATTGAGTAATATATGAAGAAATTGCATAACTTTAACGTCTAGATATCCCAATGCTATTATGAAATTTGTTTACATAAATATACTCTTACATTTCAAAACTTGTAATCGAAATGTTTTGTTTCATTTTTGATGTTTTGTATTTTACATTGTTTGCTTTCCTAATATTTGCCATACCTAGTTTTTTAGAGTTATACAGTTTTTTACAGAGTGTTAGGGACCCTAGAACTGTGTACCAAATCCTTCAGTTTCCAAAAATAATACAAATTCAATGAGGTCACCAAAACTGTACAGTTGCTTGGCTAGTGTAATGATTTGAGTAAAGTTTATTAATGTTTCATGCTGGTCTTTAAAATGTTAGATTCTAAATGCCTAAGCACATAACTTAGATTTCTCTTCAGTATACTGCATTTATGTTTATCATATTATAGTCAGGGGGCATGTCACGACAATAGCAACAAGTTCGTCATATATTTCCTGTTTTATCCAATTATATAGTAGTAGTAAAATAAAATGTGTAAGAATTATATTTTGCTAATTTCTTTGTATGATTTTTCTTTCTTCTGTGCCTTTCAGATGTTACAACTGTCAGAGGAGAAGCATACTACATTTGGGATGAGTATCATTTGTTTATCCAACCAAGTACTTATTGAATGTCTCTTAAGAAGAAAAGGTAAGGAGATGCATGTTTTTTTTTATATCTGACATTTTTTTATATAAAACATTAGGTTTCCTATCTGAATTGAAAAAGTGAAAGAACAATATTTTGTCATGATGAAAGTTTAATGATTAAGGCCCGTATGCCGATCAAACACTTACGAGAGCAAAGCTCTCGCAAAGCCCCTCCCTTCTGCAGAGGGGTCAAAATTGAGATGCAGAACAAACAGCGAGAGCTTTTTCTCTCGTAAATACGAACGTCACGTGATCAAAACTTGTGGCTAGTAGGGAGCTCTCGTAGACTCGTCTTTTCTCTTGCAAAGCCGGAATAGTCATTCGCTTTGCGAAGGAGAAGGATGTTATCCCTTTCTTTAAGCAGGGAATGGATATTACAAGATACGGATAATCCACTTGAGATGGAAGATGAAGTTTTTATTACAAAAATTTAGACTGTGCAAACATGAATTTATGTGTTTATTATATTTTTTCTACAACATCTTCAGCATTTATGAGCTCTAAAAGCTTTTTATTTCTGACTAACAACTTATTTTTGTCTTCCATTATTTTAATTAATGTTTCTAAATTTTGATTAATTTTTAGCAGAATTCCTTGCCGGGATGTTGTTTCGATTTCTTGCACCATAGTTCTTTGGGTTTGAAGAGCCTCAGCTTCAAATTTATTTAACTCGGCTGCTTCTCTTTTTCTTTTTAAGGCTAGATGCCTCCTGCCACGTACTGTTGAACTGTCTAGAAAATAATAAAAAATACATAGTAAATGAGATAGCACATGGAACAGAGCTATTATGTCATACATAAAAATCAACATATGTTATTTCATAGAAGTTATTGTCACAGATTATATAGTGAAACTGCAAATAATTATGAAGAAGAGTTCTATGCAGGCATTTACATAAAACTATGTATGTTACGTAAAACATACAATTGTTTAATTTCTATAAAGTATGGTACTAAAAAATTTTTAATTATCTCCAACAATTTCAGTCTGAAATTTATATTTTAAAACTTGTTACAAAAATTTGATTTAAATTTATCAAAATCCAAATAACTTACTTGATGATTGAGCAATATGCCAAGACTTTGTTTCTGCTGTTTTAGTGGTAGTTACAAACTTAGGTATTGTAACTCACTTTGAATAACAACAACTTTCTGGGGGGGGGGGGGAATTAATTAGTATAAATAGCAAATAATTTTACTTTAAATTTATTTTAAAAATTCAACTTTTCCAAAAGCATTATGAAACAAACATTCATTTTGTTAGTTACAATAGCTATTTTTTTCTCTGGGATTTTTTTTAGCTTTATGATTCTTAAATACATAGTTGTATTTAACAATCATAAAGCTAAACATAATTCTGATATATGACTGAGCATTGGCAGTAATCTTTTGAAGCACAATTATTAAATTTATATTTGCTATTTAAGTGTACAATGTCATGGTCTCAATCCCCACCCTCAAATATTAATAATGCAGTGATCTTTATCTGGTAACAAAGCCTCCTGCAACAAAATATTTTGATCTTTGTTTAATGATTAACTAACAGCATTTTTTAAAATTTATAATAAGATTTATAAACAAAAATAGAAATATGATATTCTTGTACACAAATGCCAGAAAAGTCTAACAGAACATTTTTAGTACTTAATTGTCCCTTAAATAAGCATTAGGACATTTTAAAATTTTGCTTTAATTAAATTTATTTATGATAAATATCTTGCAATGTAAAAATATGATATATTATAAATAGCATTGAAAATGATTAAAAGAAATTCTAATAAACAGGTAATTAAATACAAAATTAATAGTTTACTTACCATCCATTTTTTTCTGTTTTAAAACAGTCTACAAGTAAAAAAATAATAATAAAATATTAGGATATTGCTAAAGTCAAATTACATTTTTTTCTTTTCAAATACAACTGAAATTACGTACCAATGCAGATGAATCAAATGACTCATCAGTGATGCCTTCACTGCACTTTTTTCTCGGTCTCCCCTACTGAAAAATTTGATGTCCTTTGAGACAATTTTATCTACGAAATGTAAAAGAAATAGCCACGTTGGTCAAAGTCAAAGCGTTGATTTTTCCCAATGCTGTATAATTTTTCATAAACCCCAACGTAAGGAAGCAATTAAAATGCGGCATTTGAGGAAGTTCTCTCCAACGGTTTCGCTAAATTGACCGTCGAATCCCCCCCGGGTTAGGGTTCCTGAGGGGACCCCTTTTCCCGCACTCGGGAGGAGAAAAAGGGCGGGGCCTGACCATATAAGGTTTCCTTACACAGCTTGACGTCATCGTTTGCGGAAGCGCAAATTGTTTGATCAGCATAGCTAAAATCAGTGCTCACCCCCTACTCTCGCAAGAACCCCCCGTTTGCGGAGCGAGAGTCACATCGCTCCAGCGTTTGTTCTGCATACGGGCCTTAAAGGGCCTTATTACTATTTATTTGTGTTGTAATACCCTTATTGCCTGATCTATTCCCTTATACAAATTATTTGTGTCAAAAATACCCTTATTGCCTGAAGGTAGTGCAAATGATGCTACACATTATGCCATAGTGTCAATTTTGTTTGTCAAAAGGGACAACTAAAATATTTGTTTTTATGTAAACCTCTTAGTCTTCACAAGGCCTAGAAAAAGTTATCGTTAAAGAGGATTGGGTCACAGCTAATATTCTGCTGATCCATTAAACTACTAGTAAAAAATACCATTAAGAGACAGAGGACTTCAAAAAAGATCAGTTTTCTTTTTTTATTATAGAAATACTTGTTAGGTTATTAGGAAAGATGACTAGCAGAGTTGTAACATCAAGCTTTATTTACAGCAGCAACTATATACATTTAGTAAAAGGTTTAAAACAAGGAGCGCCTAATTACTGACCCCTCGTGTAAACACATCCGCACGCCAGAGAGACAAGAGGCAAAGTGCAGATATAAGTGCGCCAACCTTGGTGGTGGCTGAGCTCTATAGCAGCCTTTGGTGACAAACGGGGAATGAGCATTGAATATCCCAACAATACTTTCTGAAGATTGTCCATAATTATTGTAGACAAAATTACCATCCTATATATGATTTCTCCTGTCATAGATAAAAATTTAGAATGTATACCTCAATGTTTTAATTAAAACATGATTTTGAATGCACATTTTCATATTTACAAATTTATTTTTCACAAAAACTTTTGCCCCAGACCTGTCCTGGAAGTATGTAGAAAACATTGTAAAAGATACTTATATATGAAATAGGTCACAAAGAATTTTCTCAGATTTGCATGATTAGGACATATTTTCAAATCCTGATGGAAGTAAATTTATTTGTCTGTGATGTGCCAAAAAAGGATATAAAGATCCCCTCTTTTTTTCAGCAGTGTTTTGATCTTTTCTGACTTTGATTATCTGTATGGTATGTTAAGATGCATATGTTCACTGAAATATTTTTTTTTTTTTTACTGAAAGATAAGAGCTATGCTACTTGCTGTAATAGCCTTTTTAAAGTGGATTAGCATAGAACATTTAAAAAATATTCAAAAATAAGCTCTTGAAGAAATTTTTTTATTAGCTATTATCTCTAAGATATGTTTTAATTTTTGTCCTAAGAAAATATTAAGGCCCTATGCATACGAGCGATGCGGCACTGTTGTAGTACTTCTGTTGTGGTCAGGAATACCTAGAGTTAAATAAATCGATTCAGACAGTCTGTGGCACTGCTGCAAATTCGCAATGGCTGGTTTCCCCCCCCCCCACCCCCGCCTCAGGTACTGCTTGACCACATTAATGGCAATGGCTAAGCAGTACCTTCATTTCAATCGTGCAACTCTGATGGACAGGATTTTAACACAACAAAAAGGTTGAAAGTTTAGACACAGAACTTTTAATAGAGAAATTTAAAAAGTTTAGTTAATTGTGGGATATTAAATTTGAAAAGTACCACGGCAGAAATCTAAAAAGAAGTCCATGGATAAGAATTTGCATCAGTTTGTATCCAGATTTCAAAGAAAATAAACAAAAAGAAAAAGAAGAAATTGGTAAGTACAGTTATAAAATTATTGTTTTCAGTTTAAAAAATAATAAAACAATATCAATTTTAGTTGAAACATATTTCAGATAAATTTACATAGTCATTTTTCAGTGTCGTATTGATTTTTGATGTGTTCTCAAATGTAATTAGATAAAAATAGTGGAGCGCAGCAGTAAATAACTTAATAAAAAATTAATCACAAATCCAAACAATATGTTAGAAAGCAAAAATTAAATATATTTTTCAATTTATTAAACTTTTATTAATTTTTTAAATATAATAACGAACTTCCCATTTCGTAATAATAAAGCAGTAATAAAACAATATCAATTTTAATCAAAATATATTTCACATAAATATACTTCAGTCTTATTCTGTTGTTGAGTTATTTTATTTATTTATTTTTTTCAAAAATCACTTAATATTAAAATAATAGAGCATAGCAGTAAATTGCATAATTAAAAGTTAAACACAAACCCAAACAGTTAAAATTTGATTAAGTTGAAAGCAAAAATTAAGCATATTTTTCCATTTATTAAATTTATAAATATTTATTGTTATTTTTTAAATGTAACAACTATCTTTTCAAGTAAACTGAATAGAGAAAAGACCAAACATGTGAAATTAAACAACACATTGTTTTGTGGGTTAGGGAATTTGAAATTAAATCTTTTTTTACCTGCTATTAAACTTTTTTTGAAGAGGGAAAAATCCGAAATTATTTTGACTGTTTGTTGTTTGGGCAAAAAGGAAAATAATTAAACAGGGAACCCAGAATTCTTAAATTTATATCTAAATAAATTTTTATTACTTTCGTGAGATTATTATTGGGAATTTCATTTTTATGAAAGATCCACTAGGTACGAAATTGTTATTATCAGTACTTTAATAATATCTCACAATAATTCAAGGAAAGTAAGTGAATAGCGATACATATACATGATGGGAACTTAATAGTAACCCTTTTAGTTTTCTCAAAAACAACTAGGAAAATAATTGTTAAGGTAACCCTCTTATTTTTGTAGATGATTAAAAAAAAATAGGAATAATTAATGTGATAAAATTAAAATGAGTCAAGAAAAAATACCTTCTCCCCCACTTTTTATAGTTTTTTTTTGTGTGGGAGTATGATCTTTTTTGTTAGTGTTCACGTGGTATATACCGGCGCAGGGGTTCCCAACCTTTTTCCTACATCGACCCCTTTTAAAAAAATGATTTTCTTCGTCGACCCTCCTCACATTTTTCTCTATAATATACAGCATACAACATAATTACTTTACTTATTAGCTTTTACATTTGGCCATAAAATCGGTTCTAATTGTAGTATTGACTTCATTTTTTTAAAAGATTCCTTACATTCCATTCTTTAAAATTAAATCATAATAAAAAATTGAGTTGTTTGAAGGTGTTAAAGGGATCTCCCCCCTCAAGGTCTAGTGTATTTCCACAGTTCTGCCTAGTTTTGGTACACAAATAAAAGCCGATGGCGGCAGTCGACACATACAAAAGCGTCATGACATTCAACTTTAGATGTGTGGATCACTCTTCCCTATGGAAATCTTTATTTATACATATTAAAACGGATGTTATTATCTAATAATTACATTCCTAAAAAATTAAATAAAATTTTAAAACAGAAAAAATTATCATCGACCTCCAATAGATCCCTGGGATACTATAGACCCTTTTTAAACTCCATCGACACCCAAGGGGTCCACCTGGACCCTGTTGGGAATCCTTGTACTGGCGAAATACTACGCCATTAGATTCTTAGAAAATCAGATTAGAGAAACGCGTAGAACAAGAAATTAAAACACTGGTTGGAACACCTAAACATTTTTTTATTATTCAATAAAAGAGCATATTCCTTAAAAAAAAATAATAAATAAATAAAATAAAACAGGAGGAGGGGGGGGGGAGGTTTAATTTGCCTCAACCTGTATAGAAAGCATTGAAAAATACCGTAAGATTACTTTGTGACGGATTTTAAGGTTTTCTCTGTGCCAACTGATCAGTTTTAAAAGTAGCCCAAAATGAACGATTGCAAAACATTGGTACATCCTTTCCCTACGTAGTAATGTATTGCGTTAAGCCGGATCTTTAATTGCCATTGAGAAATTAAGGTTAAAATGTGTCACAAAGTTTCCCCGCTGAGTGGGTTTACTTTGTGACACGTGTTTTCGCCTTGAAATACAAGAGGATAAACTACTTAGCACAAAGTTTGGCAGTAAAACGTTTCTTAAAAGCTTGATACACAATTATATACGTATACCTATTACAAATATTGGATAGCTTTATCTATACCTTTGACATCAAAGAGCCCTCGGCTGCCCACTGGCCTAGGGGGGGGGGGGGATCAATGCTATATAGAACCTCGTTCCATGAGTATAAAATTTCATCCTGTCGAGCCGGCCATTTCCAATATATTTTCGATCGCTCCATAACGCTTACCATGTATCCTTCGTCTTTAACATCAATCACTTTTCTGGGGAAAAGCTGGTTCTCGAAGTTTACCACCACAAAATCACCCGCTTTGAAAGCATCGTTAGTATTGGTACCGTTTAGTTTAGAGACGTTGCTAGTATTGTTTAAAATCACCGACAACGGAGCACTGTCAGCGTCTGACTCTTTTGATTCCTTTTCGAACAATTGCATGCGCATTGTTACCAGTAAATTTTCGCATAGAACAGGAAACATCTCTCAAAACAAGCCAAAAATTAGAATACGGAACGGAAATGTCAATTTCGGATTGTTGTTGTTTGGGCGAAAAATAATTCGAATAAGCATTTTCAACTGTGGAGAGAGCAGCTGGTGTCTGTGATACTTCCGTCTGCTCGAAGGAACTTGGCGCCAGTTCGTTATTCTCATCAAAATCAGAAATAGGTTTAAAGGATGATAAATTAGAAAGTGCGTCAAAAATGGAATCATATAGTTTGTCTTTAGAACCGTCGGAATCAATATGCAAGATATTAGCAACACAGATAAAATCCTTTAATGAATATGTTTTAAGGATGGTTGTCTTTCGGGAATTCAAATCGAAAGTAGCAGGGAAATTCTGAAAATTGCGTAATTTAGATCGGGAAGAACGATCAAATGTTTCATCAAAACAAATCGAAAACAATAATTTAACACTTTTAGTTGGAGCACAGTTAAGTGCTTGCGCGATTGGCACAAAATCGTTTAGTGAAACTGAACACTGACACTCACAAAAAAAAATGGTACTCACTGAATGCAGACTTCTAAACAGAATAATCCAACAATTTGTAAATCCGAATACTTCACGTCGAAACGAAAGTCGTCAAGTCGAAAACTCAGTCCTCGGAACGCCAGAAAGATGAAAAACGTAAGTCCGTCGAATTATACGTCTGAGGAAAAGTCGGTAAATTTCAGCTGTAAACGTCGTTGAAACTATCACATCAAATGGAGAGTTGATACGGCAGGCAGGGGTGGTCTAGGGAAATATCAGGGGTAAAAGGAGGCCAGAGCCCCCATCCGTGGGGTTTTGAGGGGAATAATCACAAACAGTGTTAACATATGTAACATTTATTTAAAGAGGGACATTATTTACAAGGGGAACTAACGTCTAAAAGGGGGAAAAACAAGCAGCGCGGCGCACACACGTGCACGCTCGTCGAAAGTAAAACATCGTCTATCGTCTGTTCATGGTGGCGCCCGCTAGGTGGCGCTCGCCGGAGCTTACAAGGGCGCACTCCATGTGAGAGTGGCATGCATGGGGCTGTATGATGGCATCCTACATATATATATATATATATATATATATATATATATATATATATATATATATATATATATATATATATATATATATATACAGTAGAACCCCGATTTTACGTTGTCCGTTTTGTACTTTATCCCGCTTCATACGTCATTTTCAGCTGGTCCGTGAAAATTGCCTATACTATGCTTAGATTATGTTTTAACCCCGATTTTACGTTTTCCCGTTTCGTATGTTATATATATATATATATGTATATATATATATATATATATATATATATATATATAAGGCGATGAAAGGCAAAGTGGTGCAAGTCACTTTTCAACTTTTTTTAGCTGAGGGCAAAAATGTAATTTCCATGTTCAATTTATAGAGGAATTGCAAATAATTCTTATTTGTAATATTATGATAATTATTATGAATTATAATTTGTTCAATTTATATTGATTTTTTTTGTAGTAATTTTTCCAGTGAAACGCTTTGCACTTGCACCACTTGACTTATTGACTTACACCACTTTGCCTTTCAACGCCTAATATATATATATATATATATATATATATATATATATATATGTATGTGTGTGTGTTTGTTTGTTTGTTTGTTTGTTTGTTTGTTTGTTTGTTTGTTTGTTTGTTTTTGGTGTTGGAACTTCACTAAAACGGCCATATTTTGTTCAGAACCGATTCAAGGGCCAGTGTTACGGACAGAACCTCTTTTCGAAAAAAAGTTTCACTGCATATGTAACGTCTCCAGAACCAGGCGGAGACATTACGGTACTGCAGTATGAATAAGTTTAATTCCACTGATAGAAGAATAATTATTTTATTTCTGTGTACCCATTAAGAACAAAACTCTGATATTTAATTGGTTAGCATATTTATAAGAAGTATAGAGTCCGAAAGGTATTTACAAAGATCAGAGGAGAAGGTGGTGAGCGTATGATCCATACTCCATTCATAGACATTAAGAGCCGCGCAATTCACATTTACGCGTGATCCATATGGGGTGATCTGCTATTGCGACAGTAAGGCGCCACAAATACAAGCATGGAGGGGAAGACAAAATTGAAAACAATGAAGATAGGGTTCATGTACATGTTACACAAAGTGACACACAAAATTAAAGGAAGGAATAGTTGGTCATTTATTATAACACACACCCACGTGTATATATGTACATATATGGAAAGAGAGAGGGAGAAAATTTTCTAATTATGAAATGCAGAGATAGATTTTCATGCTGTTATTAGAATTTCATTATAAATATGTAAGTTATACAAACATAGTTTATACCGTATATCATATTCCTTGCCGAAATATCTAAAAGGAGAAGTTAAGCCAATTTTAACACCAGTTTTAGTTTGATTTGTTACATATATTACAATATATCAGGTCATCCATAATCCTGTACGCTGCAATGTTTAGAATTAGCAACTGCTTTTTATTTTGCCAGTGATTTTTTTTCCAGTACTCGAGTTTTGTTTTATTATATTTGAAAAAAAAATGCAAAGTCCTTGAAAGTGTGCTTCACCATTTTTGTAATTACTGAAACAAATTTAAATGGATGTTGGTTTTATGAAAACCATGTTTTGGTATACACTGAAACTTCTCTAAACCGCCATATTTTGTTCAGAACCGGGATTATAAACAGGATTTCTTTAGTAATAATATGAAATCGAATTTAAGTACTATTCCGAAACACAGCATTTATTTTGTATTGAATGAATGCCATGAATATTCCAAGGCTATTACCCAGAAGAGAAAATTACTTCTAAGAAGACCTCTGACGTTGCAAACGAAACGATACGTGCAAACAAAGTTTCTCTTCATCCGTATATAGGAAAAGCATGTTGCATGATAGTCTCTCCTAAAACGAAATGCATGCTCATGTGAATGTAAACAACTGCTTCGAAGAATAACTGTAAGAAAGAAATAATATGGGTTGCATTCCCTCACTGATACTAAAGATTTTTCTGCTCGCTTTAAACTTTAAGCACTGCCGGTTTAGCTAGACTAACATATCCTTGTTTGAAGTAACGTTTCATATGCAATGTATGTGACAAAGATTTTTCTAAAAATCTTAGTTTAGAAAGATATCTCTCGACGCGTACTCGACGCAAGAAAAACCTTTCGTCTGTGGTGTATGTAACAAAGGATTTCCTCTAGACAGTACCTTGAAGAGACATCTCTAAATGCATACCGGAGAGAAATCTTTCGTATGCAATGTATGCCAGAAAAGATATCTTCTTAAATCCATCTTACATCTTGGGACACATACTGGAGAAAAGTCTTTCGTTTGCACTATATGCAAGAAAGGATTTTCTGGTAAAGTTAACTTAAAATGCATCTCCGGAATCATACTGGATAAAAGCCATTCGTCTGCAAAGTATGTAAGAATGGATTTTCGGGTTGAGATAACTTAAAAAGACACCTCCGAACGCATATCGGCGAAAAACACACCGTATTTCTTTGTTAACTACTTCGTCGAAGAACCTTTTATGTATGTTAAGGTCCCAGTATCACTTGTGTTTGGAACAACTAGAATGGGTTTATAAGTTGTAAGAATGCGCCCTGTATATGTTACGGCCAAAAAATTACTTCAAAATCAAAGGGGGGGGGGGAAATGACAATTTTTCTTGGGTAATTCGCACACTGGCCGTTGATTGTCGGGCGCATCCGGAATTGGCCGGCTAAAGCCCGAAGTAGTCGTATATTCTCCATTATTTCGGGCTTTGGCCAATGCTAGAAGTGGCCGTAACACAGGATTATACATATATCGCTCACTCCTTTCAACAACGTCAAATCTCAAAAAGCAAGATCTTCCAGGTTAGAGATTTTAAAGTTTAAATTGCATTAAAATGTATGGAAAATAAATTTTAAATCTGCTCTCTAGCGGCTAAATTTGGAGCGGTGAGAAATGATTATTTCTTACAGTTATTCTCTCAGGGATGTAATACTCTTTCAGGGCATTCTGAAAACAGGCATAGCTAAAAATCGCCGATTTTTGAGATATCACGTTGTTGAAAGGAGTGAGCGATACACACACACACACACACACACACACACACATATATATATATATATATGTATATATATATATGTATATATATATATATGTATATATATATATATGTATATATATATATGTATATATATGTATATATATATATATGTATATATATATATATATGTATATATATATATGTATATATATATGTATATATGTATATGTATATATATATATATATATGTATATATATATATATGTATATATATGTATATGTGTATATATGTATATATATATATATATATGTATATATATATATATATATATATATTGCCGCATTTTCCATTTCTTGAGAGTGAACCGGTGGATGTGAGGTAGCTATGTTGCCTTCGGAGCGCTCGGTCCTTAAGTTCGAATCCCGCCGGTCGCGGGCTGCGTTTTATTTATTTAATTTAAATCTCCTTTCTGGAAATTTCCAGAATATTCCAGTATATGTAAACTGGATTAATTTGAATGTTCTGTTAGGATATATAAGTTGCTGCACTCCAGTTGAGACTCAGTCTTGCTCTGTACTATCACTCCGATAGCACTTCATTGCTTCCAATAAATTTCTATACTCCACGTCTGTGTATTTAACCGTCTCGTCAGTTTCACGTGACAATATATACATAAATACATACACTCAAACTTGTTTTTGTGCGGTGGATAGGGACCGCACAAACAAAAAAAATCCCACAAAACTTCTCGAGTAGCTATAAAAAATATTTCCGCAGCACATTTAAAAAATATTTTTTTATGCGGTGAATAAGGACCGCATAAAAAAAGTCTCACGTAGAAAATAACTCAAAACCTTAATGAATAACTATGAATTAAATACCGAGCATTAAATACTTGATACGGGCGATATCCACCATCTTCAATAATTTTTGCTAACACTTTCGAATAATTTTTATCGGCTGTTTCATCAGCGGATGCAGCTTCGCCCTTTATCTTCAGATTGTGAAGTGCGTGTCGTTGTAAAAACCCAACTAACCAGCCATTGCTTGCAGAAAATTTCGGGCTTCCAATGTGAGACGATGAACTAGACGGCTCTAAATCCTTCAGCTGATTATAAACCGTATAGCTTTCAATTTAATTAATTCTCAGTCAATAGGGATTCGTTTTTGAGTTAATTCTTGAATCCACAATATGAGCGCCTTTTCCGTTTTCTCTATCAAAATGCTTCTTGAGTACGATGCTCGTTTAGCGCTTTCGTTTGTTTCACAATTACCAGATTTATTTATTTCACCTGCACGTTTTTGTATGCTTGTTATAGTGGATTCACCTAATTCAAATTCTTTACCACAAGCTCAGGATCCTTCACCTTCAGCTATTCGTTTTAAAATCGTGGCTTCTAAGGAAATTGCCTTTCTCTTCGCTTTGTTTTTGCCCTTATTCATTTTCAGGGATTATGTCTAAAAATAAAATAAAAATCCTAACAATTTATATCTAAATAGAAAAAATAATAAATTTACCTTCAATTTACGCTTTGAAATGAATCTTATCTTAATGGTCCAGGAATATGAAAGCACTTTCAAGGACGTCAATTAAATAATGCGATTATGTAATTCAATACATATGTAATGCAATTGGCTGACGCAATACTGCATTTTATTTGCAAATCAGTATCAGTATATGTAATGTGATGGAATATCAAAAAACGAAAAAACTAAGTGGCCAATCAAATCTACTACTTTTTTAAATTGATAACTTCGTCAATTATGTTCTAATTTGATTGAAATTTTTATATACCGCACAAAAAAAGTCGCACAAAAAAAAATCTCACAAAAAAGACAGCACAAAAACAGGTTTGAGTTTATGTATATATATATATATATATATCATACCAAATATGAAGGGTTTATATTAAAGATCTCGGGCAACCTTGTCAAACTTATTTAAACTTAGAGATTTTCTTTTTTTTTTTTTGTCTTATCTCTCTTTCTTCTTTTTTTCAAGATACAATAGTACACGATTGTGTAATAAATATCTTATTAAGTTTCTTGACATTTTAATTTATTTTTGGCCCTTTTAAATTTTTTAAAAAATTATTTTGTCCTTTCCAGGTATTCAAGAATTCTGTCGTAATATGTGTGACTGGATATTTCATACCAATTTGTGAACTTAAAATTTGATAAAGTTGAATTCATTAGACAAGAAGTTTTGTTGTAGCGGAATAGTTGTGTTAAAGGATTGTTTCAGCATTAATTGTTCACTGTAGGTCGCAAGAGCAGGTGTATTCTGTACGCTGCATGCCGAACAAGGGATTTACTCACCAGGTTATTTTGAAAAAAAAAAAAGGAAGCTTTATGCCCACACAGCAATAAAGTCTTTCATTTCAAATGTATGTGAGAAAAAAAAAATTTCTTCTGAAAAACTAGTTATTAAAAATCCGTAGATATAACCAATCAAGTTTTAGAAAATTTTATCAATTTTACTAAGTGCCAAAGAATAATTTCCATGTGTATCGTATATGAATACGGTTATTTTCTCGGCAGCCATTTCAAAACTTTTGCAGCGTGCATAACAGAGATAAACTATTCGTCTTCTAACTTTGTGAAATAATAATAAAAAAAAGATGAAAAATATGCGTACCAATACGATTACACATTTCCCTATCCACACTTGAGGAAAACCTTTGACCTGCAGCACGAATGGAAGGATTTTCCAAAAACAGTAATTTAGGAATGCATTTCCATGCCCATACTGGAAAAGAGCCGTTCGTCTGCAGCGTATCTGAAAAACGATTTTCTCAAGAATGTAATTTAAAAACGAATCTACATACGCATACTGAAGAAAAGCCTTTCGTCTGCAGTGTTTGTAAGGCAGTATTTTGTCAAAACGGTAGCTTAAAAATACATCTCCAGACGCATACCGAACGAAAGATTTTCTTTTGCAGTCTATGTAAGGAAGCATTTTCTCAAAAAAGAACCTTAAAAACACATCTACGTGTGCATACTGGAGAAAGGCCTTTTGTTTGCAGTCTATGTCAAAAAACATTTTCTCAAAACAGTACCTTAAAATCACATCTACGTGCGCATACTGGAGAAAAGCCTTTCGTTTGCAATGTATGTAAAAAAGCATTTTCTAATAGTAGTAATTTTAAAACACATCTCCGTACACATACTGAAGAAAAGCCTTTCGTTTGCTGTGTATGTAACAAAGGATTTTCTAATAGCACAAATTTTAAAAAACATCTCCGAACGCATACAGGAGAAAAGCCTTTCGTTTGCAGTCTATGTAAGAAAGCATTTTCTGATAGTGGTAATTTTAAAACACATCTCCGTACACATACTAAAGAAAAGCCTTACGTTTGCAGTGTATGTGACAAAGCATATTCTACTAGAGCACATGTTGAAAGACATTTCCGAAAGCATACTGGAGAAAAGCCTTTTGTTTGCAGTCTATGTAAGAAAAGATTTTCTGATAGTCGTAATTTTAAAACACATCTCCGTACACATACTAAAGAAAAGCCTTACGTTTGCAGTGTATGTGACAAAGGATTTTCTACTAGAGCACATCTTAAAAGACATACCCGAACGCATACTGGAGAAAAGCCTTTTGTTTGCAGTCTATGTAAAATAGCATTTTCTCAAAACAATACCTTAAAAAAACATCTCCGAACGCATACTCAAGAAAAGCCTTTCATTTGCAGTCTATGTAAAAAAGAATTTTCTCAAAACAGTAGCTTAAAAAGACATCTCCGTACGCATACTGCATTTTGTGCATCATAGATATCGGATATTTATATATTCAGAAATTTTTTATAGTCCAGTCCAGTGATTACGCCTCCTTTTAGTAAAATATTTTCAATAAATCTGTGTATGTTGGTTCATCTATTTTTTAAAGAAATGCAAGACGATAGTCTCTGAGCAATGAAAAGAAAGTATTCATTTTGTGGGAAAATGTTGTTAGTATTTTTTTATGCTTTTCTTTTTTCAGTATTTGTAAAATGAAAATAAAAAAAGTTTGTTAACAAATTAGGATTTCATTTTTAATTGTTTATTTGTTATTATTCCGATGGTTTATTTCCACACTTTATAGGGAAATTATGCGAAGGGAAAATAAAAAAAGGCAACATAGTTATTTGGTTTTGCATTGTATATTATTGCTAGCTGTTTTAGGGTCAATCCATTTCAAGTGGTCCAGCACTGGTTGCTTGACTGGTTGCTTGACCAGCACTGGTTGCTTGAAGACCAAATAGATGATGATATTTTAATAAATTCTTTATCTCATGGTACTTGCATATATTTTTAACAGTTCTATTGGTCCTTAAAATAATTAGATTTTGATCATCTTCACGAAATTCACTTACCAACTTTATATCCTTAGATACTGGGCCATAACAACACTTATTGCAATGTTCGCCAATCAATTCACCCATATTACACTCCATTTTTAATACATATATCTGTAACTGTAACTAAAAATATATTCAATATCACATTATTATTCAAGGAAAGAACTAACACACTACAAGAACATCCTACTTCTATGGCAGACTGAAGAGATAGAACAGAAGCTTATGGTTGCTAAACCAACAAGCAGGAACATGTTTTAACATGCGTTGGATCATGTCTCAACATGTTTGTGAACACCAACAGACTTTCTCTCTCTCTATTCCTTTTTTTTGCCCCCGTTTGTCTTGTATAAAATATTTATTTTTTATGTAAAATTATCGAGATTACTTTTAGTTAATAAGAGTACTTAAAGCAAAAATTATTGGAACTGTATATAATGTATTTGTAGGCCTTAGGCATAAATAAAATTTATTAAATAAATTAATTGCTAAGCTTCGCTAAAGACCTTATTTTCTGTTATTGTTATTTAAAGATAATAAAAAAGATAAATTTAATTGATTCACTGAGATTAATATGCACCAATGACTACAACGAAACAATACTTTGGCAGCAGTTTTGACATATTGTCTAATCTCAGTTCTTGTCATATCTCAGCTTGTAGTCAAATCTCCATCTTCAAATTTTTTGTGCATAACACTACTATAACGTTCTATCAGGGGCCAGAATTTCAGATTTTTATCTCGTGCCCCATCAGAGATATCAAAGCCTTAAAAGTGGGATTTTTGAAAATTTTGAAGATTTTGGGATTTTTTATAACGAAGAGAAAGTAAGTCTGAGATCTGAAACTTGACATGTGAGTACAAGTACTTTCTGCCTACTTGCAAAAAAAAATTGTGTCATGTTGACAGTTTTCCTTCCTAGAAAAACTTCCGCTTGTAAACGGACAGATTTTGGAAAAAAATCTTAAACTTTAAGCTAAAATTTCACGAATAAGGATTTATTTTTGGAAACTATACTATTACCAAACATTTAGCCCATTTTATCCTGAACAAATTGTTTTAAAACCCAGTTGGATTGGAATAATATAAGAGGGGAAATTTGCAATTCCGTAAACCCTGAAATGTGCAAAAATTGCATCACACGACGAAACAAACATGGCCGCCATGCACAAACAAAAAATAATAAGATTAAAATAATAGTCATTTTGAACTTCCATCATATTGGGGTTGTCGTATAAAAAATTTCGGATTTTTTAAAAATGGTCAAGCAACTAAAAAATATTTTTCTGGACCACTTGAAATGGACTGACCCTTTAGCATGCCATCGTTATTAACTGTTCTGATGATTTTTTTAGATTATTTTGGATGTTTATTTTTCACGTTTCATTTATTTTCCGGCGAAGTCAGATTGAAAAAAAAATCGAAAGATCATGTGTCCGAACTGCATTCAATTCGTCCGTTTCAAATACATTGGTCCGTTACAATAAAGTGGAAAAATATTTCTTTGGGACAACTTGATAGTTCATATCCTTATCCAAGCCAGAGAAATATTTTAAATCTGCTATGTGCATGAGATCGAATTTTTTTTTTTTCTAGAGCAAGTTTTTAAAAATTATCGCCGCTTGCTTAACGAAGAAAAATTATTCGTTTGCTCTACATGCGTAAAACCAACAAAAAACAATTAATCTGCATCGCACTATGATAGCATATTTCCCTTTCCACATTTAAGAAAGTCATTTGACCTGCAGTGCTAGTGGAAGGAATATCCATTAACAGTAATTTATAAATGCATCTCCGAACGCATACTGTACTGTCCGACCACAGTACGAAGAACCACGGTTGGCATAGTGCCAAGACGATTCTATTCACTCTGTAGGTAAGGCTGCTGAGGAAAGAGGGGGAAAAGTCTCGTATTCTCTCGACATTCTTTAGAATCGGTTACTAACTGCGCTTGCTTGCTTTTTCCTCGTCTGTTATTTTGATTATTATATTAAAATTACTGGATCATTTACCCAACACAACTGCTCGGAATAAGCCGTTCCGTAGTGATTGTAAACGTATAATACACAATGTAATTAAATTGTGTGATAAAGAAGCACTAGAAGGAAATGTTATTGTTCCACTTTCGCAATCCCTAAAGAGAGCTAGTGAAATGACCGGGATATCAATGTCCAATGTAAAAAGAATACGCAGAGAAGCAAAGGGTGAAGAAACTCCAAAATTTGAATCTCCGAGGAAACGTCAGAAAAAAAGAACCACCGAAAACGTAGCTTTAGATAATTTTGATTGTGATGTAATCCGAAAATATCCACTCCTATAAAACTCCTATTTTTTAAATAGATTTGCTTCTTTCTTTTTATTATTTTGAAATTATTATTCACATATTCGATCAAAAATAAAGTTTTAAAAAATAACTTTAAAATTGCGGACAAAAAGCAGTCTGAAATACATTCCGTATTTCATAAACAAACACATCCGAAAATATGACGTTTTCCCCTATTTTCTAAGTAGACTAGCTTTTCTCGCGCATGCGTAACAGCTTCCAGGGACCTAGCTTCCGTGGTCGGACTGTAGAAAGACATTTCATCTTCATTGAACGTAAGAAAGCATTTTCTCAAAACAGTAGCTTAAAAATACATCTCTGAACGCATGCTGGATAAAAACATTTCGCTTGCAAAGTGTGTAAGAAAGGATTATCTCAAAACAGTAGCTTAAAAATTCATCTTCGAACCCATACTGCAGAAAAACATTTCGTCTGCAGTGTATGTAAGAAAGCATTTTCTCGATACAGTGACTTAAAAATAAATCGCCGAACGGATGCTGGGAAAAAAAACATTTCATTTGCTGTGTATGTAAGAAAGCCTTTTCTCAAATCTGTAGCTTAAATATGAATCTCCCAACGCTTACTGGAGAAAAACATATCGTCTGCAGCATATGTAAGAAATAATTTTCTCAAAACAGTGACTTTAAAATAAATCTCCGAACGGATGCCGGAGAAAAACATTTCATCTGCAGTGCGTGTAAGAAAGCATTTTCTCAAAACTGTAGCTTAAAAATGCATCCCCGATCGCATACTGGCGAAAAACATTTCATCTGCAAAGTGTGTAAGAAAGCATTTTCTTAGATTTCTAGCCTAAGAATAGTGGAGGAAAACATTTAATCTGCAGCGTATGCAAGAAAGTGTTTGCTCAAGAGGGTCATTTAAGATGACATCTTTAATCTGATACGAAAGAAAAAAAATTAAATCGGCAGTGTTTATAAGGTAGGATTTTGTTATGAAAGAAGTTAAAAAAACATCCTTGAACGGGTACTTAAAAAAAATTCATTCTGTTAGCCGTGTATGTGAGAGGATTTTCTCAAGAGGATAATTTAAAAGCATGTTTGACTACGAAACTTTGGTTTTCGATGACTCTTAATATTTCTTGGTATTCGTGCTTGTTCTACATTTAGTTGATCCGGTTCCGGAATTGGTGCTAATTATTTCCAATGCACCAGACAGGACACGACATAGCAACTAAGCATCCGGGATTGAATCCCTGCCGGTGAAAAGTCTGAACATCCCAGGGGAGAGATCTCGGTGTCTTCCTATCTTCTACCACCCTCTGTGACCTCATAGAAAGACAATCACGGACTGCAGATTTAATAGCCTAGACTCGAAGGTATTTAATGGCGTCTTCGGGATTCGAACTGAACATAGCCAGTCATTCATCTTTGTGGAAGGAGCATAGAGTTTACGTTGATTCAGCACTTGGAAGACATGGCAGATCTCTCTCTTTTATTTTTATTTATTTATTTATTTTGATTTTGCCGTATATAAAGAAACCCTTCGGAATAAAGCAGAATCGGCAGGCCGTCAGTTCCGTGCATAGATATCCAGACATTTTGAGCCCACTGGCTACGCAGGCTTTTAGTAAAAGATTTGTTTTTAATAAGTTAACAATTTAAATAATCAACAGTTATTAAAAATAAATGCAGAAATATTAATAATAATTAAGGTAATTTAATAATTATTTATTTAATTTAAATTTTAAATAAATTTATTCGTTTATAGGTTTATTTATTTTAATTTTTTTTTTTTTTTAAAGAATTGCGTGTCGCTCGCTCTTAACCAATGAACAAATAACATTTATTTTGTGGGGTAAACGTTTTAGTATGTTTCATGTTTCACTTCTACCATTATTTGTGAAATTAAAACTAAGAAAAATTAAAACTTTAGATTTTGGTGTTTAATTGTTTATTTGTTATTATTTCGATGGCTTATTTCCCCTACATACTGGGAAATTTTAAAAAGTCTATCTAATAAACACATATACGTATTTATTGTAATTTATGTATTTGCCAGATTTTTCTTGTGGTGTGCCGCGGAATTATCGAATAAACGTTGTGCCGTGGAAGATAAAAGGTTGCGGAGCTCTGCTCTAAGGGCCTGTTCATATAGAATCCGTCAGCGTCAGCGTTAAAGATTCCGTTGGACGCTGATTTGTGAAATGGGTCAATAATTGGTATATGATTGGTTAAAAATGTTAACGCTGACGCTTTCTATGTGAACAGGCTCTAAGACATTTGTTAGCCGAGTTCGAAAATACAGCGAAAGCAAATCTTCGTTAGCCAAGGTAACACTGTACTTCATGCATCTTACTTGTCATAAAAGGTTTAAAATATTCTTAATATAAAAAATTAATATAGCAGATAAGAAAAAAAGAGGGTCAATTTCATTATATACGAATTTTAAAAAAGCACACTTAACAAAATTCTATCTTCAGCAAGCTTGCTTACAAGAGAGATGACGATCGAATTTGTGTTAAGATAATATCTTACCTTTTGATGAACGTGTATATTCATAACTGTAGAGCATAAATCCATTACTTTATAATACCGGGTGAGCCAAAAGTTCGTAAAAAATTTTAAAATTCATAAAAAGTGATGTAAAGGGAAAGATATTCGCAGAGATTATTGGAAAGGTCTTGTATAATTATTCTTCTATTAAATATACATGCGGGAGGAGTTGTAAGTTAGAAATAAGTTAGCAGAATAGAAAATAAGTCGTTTGATCTTCAGTAGACACAAATATATAGGCGAGTGGAATTAGCGATTAGAAAAGATCACTTGACACCTAGCGTGGTTGATTCGAATTTTCCATCGCGTGTCGAGTGTCAATTTGCCGTTGGATCTGACCAATTTTAGAGTATAAAAGCTGACCTCAAAGATTATTATTGTCATTTATTATTCTGGTTTAATATATGAATTGAAACTTTTTGATTTTATTTATTTTATCTTTTTGCTCGCCGTTTGCTAGTTAACCCTAACGTGGCTGCCCTATCCAGAGGGGTGATTCCACAAACTGTAACAGCTTCCATTTACTAGACGCACCCCCCTTTAAAACACCATTATTGTTGGGCTTTTTATTAATTAAAAATTAACGGTAATTAATTTCGATTCTGGAAGTTCGTACTGAAGACCGCTGTGTTTAACGACGCCTGTATGCAAAATTTCACGATCGTCGCTTCTAAACTGTTGATTTCTATGCAAAATCAGACAGACAGATTTTAATTTTTATATATTAGATATTACAATATACCAGATCTTCCATAATCCTATACCCTGCAATGTTTACCATTAGCAACTGCTTTTTATTTAGCCAATGATTTTTTTTCCAGCACTCGAGTTTTGTTTTATTATATTTGAAAAAAAATGTAAAAGCCCTTGAAAGTGTGATTAACCATTTTTTTATAATTACTGAAACAAATTGAATCGATGTTGGGCTTATGAAAGATATGTTTTGGTATACACTGAAACTTCTCTAAACCGCCATATTTTGTTCAGATCCGGGATTATAAACGGGATTTCTTTAGTAATAATATAAAATCGAATTAAATACTATTCCGAAACACAGCATTTATTTTTTATTGAATGAACGCCATGAATATGTTAAGGTTATTATCCAGAAGAGAAAAGTTTCGCTTCATCCATATATAGGAAAAACATGTTGCATGACTGTCTCTTGTACAACGAACTGCATTCCTTCGACTACAAATCAGTGCTCATGTGAATGTAAACAACTGCTGCAAAGAATAACTGTAAAAAAGAAATAATATGGGTTGCATTCCCTGACTGATACTAAAGATTTTTCTGCTCGCTTAAAACTTTAAGCACTGCCTGTTTAGCTAGAGTTACATAACCTTGTTTGAAGTAACGTTTCATATAAACTATGTGACAAAGATATTTTTGAAAATCTTGGTTTAGAGAAACATCTCTCGACGAATACTAGACTCAAGAAAAACCTTTCGTCTGTGGTGTATGTAGCAAAGGATTTCCTCTAGACCAGCGGGTCTCAACCTTGGGGGCGCCCCCCCCCCCCTAGAATTTCAAGTTAAGCGTAAGTTTAAAAAAACATAAAAAGTAAAACTAACTGTAATTTATTGTACTCAATTTTGCGGTCACAATGTAACCGTTATGTATTTTCGACATATGAACAGATAATTGTCGCAATTGTAAAAACACGATAATTGTCGTGCGTCTGGCAACACTGCAAGAGCCTGAGAAGGATTTCTCGCTCAGCTGCTTTCCCTTTGTTATTAAATTTTACCTTTCACGTTTCGGCCAGGGGATGGCCGAATGGTTAGGACATTGGCATTCGGTTCAAATCCTGTGAGTTCGAGTTCCACTGTTGGCATGGATGTTTGTAGCAGTTCGGAATCGGCTTTAAACTGTAGGTCTCGGTCTAATTATCCCTCGTGTAACAAAAAGTTGACCGTAGCGCTCCAAACCAAACCCTTTCTCGTTTCAAATTCCCCGGCGCATTTTCCCTTTCTCCGTGACGCATACATACCAGTGTCGTCTGACTCACGTGATTTATCTCTGTGCGTGAGTGTGGTAAGCTGTGAGCCGCCATTTCTGCTGTTATTCTTAACACCCGTGTTGTTCGTTTTAATCTCATTAAAAAGTGAAAGTGACAATTTGTGTGTTGTTGTAGTAAGGACGGAAAATGTCTAAATCGCTACAAAAGAAAAGGCTATATAATGATGATTATATTAAATACGGATTTACCTTCATTGAGAAAAACGGTAGTCAATTACCTCAGTGTGTTATTTGCCATGTTCTTTTGATTAATGATGGAATGCAGCCTGGACGATTGGAACGACATTTGACTACAAATCATTCTTATCTGAAAGACAAGCCTACTGACTTATTTATTGCCAAGATAAACGGTTTTAAACGCATGAAACTTGATTCCACTGGAAGTTTTCGAATGGACAATGAGAAAGCTGTTGAAGCTACTATAACATTGCCTTATTGATAGCAAAATACAAAAAAAACCTCATACAATTGGTGAGTCAGTAATAAAACCTTGTTTTACTTACTGCTTGTACTACTATGCTCAGTGAAGACAGATGTAATAAAGTTGCAAAAATTTCTTTGTCAAACGACACAGTAAAACGCAGAATTGATGAAATGGGTCCGGATTTTAAAAAAATCAAGTAGTGCTAAAACTAAAGAGGTCCCTATTCTTTTGTTTGCAGTGTGATGAAGCAACCGACATTTCAAAACACGCACAGTTATTGTTTTACTGCCGATTTATTGAAAGAACTGAATTCTTTGAGGAAATATTGTTTTCAAAATCTCTGGAAACGACAACTAAAGCTGTTGATATATTTTCTGCGCTTCATACATTTTTACCAGCTAATGACCTTCTTTGGGAGAAAGATGAAGCTCAAGTCACGACAGGACACCGATGGGGGTTTATAGAATTGGCTAAGAAACAGAACCTTACAATAATTGGTTTCCCCTGTATTGTGCACAGACAAGCTTTTGCTTGTAAGACTCTACCTGAATCACTCAACATTACTTTAAACATAGCAATCAAAATAGTAAAACATGTCAAATCCAGTGCTTTGAACACTAGACTCTTTGCGGCGTTATGTCAAGAATTGAACAGTGACCAAGAAACTCTTCTTTTTCACACAGAAGTTCAATGGCTGCCCAAAGGTAATATGCTTGCTAGATTATTTATCTTAAAATCGGAAGTTGAAATTTTTTGAAGACGTCAACGAAAGCATATCTGTATAGCATGTTTTTAGATGAAAAATTTATCTTTCACTTTGCATATTTATCAGACTTTTTCGAAACACTCAACTTTCTGAACATGAAGTTACAATATCAGAAAAGCATTCTGAAGATTTATGATGCAGTTAAGGGTTTCACAGAAAAGATAGCTCTTCGGGCAACGCCGTCTTCAGAGTTCAGGGCCAAACTTATCATCCTTTCCAAGATTAAACGATCTCCTCGATGATTAAAAATATCTCCCATTGCAGCAGATAAATTAATTGAAGAACCTTATATCTGGGCATTTGGTAGTATTGCAAAATGAAATTGCAGACTATTTTCGAGACATTCGTTCAGAGAACTGGGAGTTTTAAGTTGACAAGGGATCCTTTTAAAATCTACTTGGATGCACTTCCTGATCATATTCAGGAACAGGCAATTGACCTAAAATGTGATTGTCAAGCAAACGCGGAATTCGAAAACATCGATGTTGAACATTTTTGGTTACGCTATTTTCTGGTTACCCAGAAGTTGCTTTGAAAGCTTTGAGGTTGTTAGAGCAGTTTTCATCCACATATATCTGTGAATCTGGATTTTCAGCATTAGCATACATAAAGTCAAAATATCGAGCAAAGCTGGACGTTGAAAGTGACCTGAGGTGTCCTTTGTCACAGTTTCAAACTAATATTCAAAAACTTTTAAAGGACAAACAGTGCCATCCCTCTCATTAATGTTGTGAAAGTGACTGGTATTACATGCCAACCTCACCTAGATCCTTGATTACCTCAAATATATTTGATCTTTATTTATTTTTTTGATTTCACATGCTCTAATAATAATATGTTCCAAATTAAGATATGTGTAGTAATATTAAATTTTGGGTATGAAATTATCTATTCTATATTTTCATTTAATAACGAGCTTCAGTTTCAAATTCCGATTCTACGACTTGTGTTAACCACATATGGTGGTGGGGGAGGCGTGACCTCACATCAGTGTTCAAAGGGGGCACAGAGCCTGAAGGGTTGAGAACCCCTGCTCTAGACAGTACCATGAAGAGACATCTCCAAATGTATACCGGAGAAAAACCTTTCTTATGCAATGTATGCAAGAACTCTTCCATCTCCAAATACACACTGGAGGAAACCCTTTTGTATGCACTGCATGTAAGATAGGATTTTCTGGTAAAGTTAACTTAAATTACATCTCCGGATAAACCCTTTCGTATACAGTGTATGATACAAAGGATTTACTAGTAGCGGTTGCTTAGCAATACATCTCCGAACACATACAGGATACGAGCCATTCGTCTGCAAAGTATGTAAGAAAGGAAATGCTCGGAAAATTTTTCTGTTTGCGCTAATAGGATCAGAGGGACATTGGATTTTTTTCCCTGTAAAAAAAAATGGTTCCTAAAGTTACCGAAAGAGGGCACTCACACGTCATACTGAGACGTTTTATGCAAATGAGGCAAACACAAACAGAAAATCAGATCACAATAACATGAGACTGTGCATTTATTTTAAAGTAACAAATGTTCACCATTACCACCAGCACGAGGTAATAGGCAAGCGACGCGCGTCACTATGCCCATTACAGTGGAGTGTAGCATTTCGCCATAGATGGCAGCGACTTTCTGTCGAAGTGCATTTTTTAGTTCAACGAAACAGGTTGGGGAGCCCCGGTACACACGAGACTTTAAGTATCCCTACAACCAAAAATCTTCCGGGGTCAAGTCTGGTGATCCTGAGGGCCACTGAACCATACAACCGCGACTTAACACTAGGTCTTCAGTGAAAGATTCCAACAAGAACGTCTTGACATCAATCAAATGAAATGTGCGGCGGGGCACCATTCTACATGAAGGGGACAACAGGTAACACATGTCATTCCTGCAATGCAGGCTTAACGTGGTCTCTCAAAAGCGTAAGATACCGTGCTGCAGTGACTCTACAGGTTTTTCTGCCGAATACAGGACAACGTCTTTTATTCTGGGCCCTTACTTCAAAAAAGAAAGGGTCCAGAATAAAAGACGATGTTAAACCACACCAAACAGTCACATGAGGAGAATGCTGTGACTACCTAGGGTACTCACGAGGATATGACGTCGCCCATTTACGACTGTTTTACGTATCAACGTCACCATGCAGTGAACAGTTGGCCTCATTCGTCCACAGGACACTCAGCAACCATTCTGGGTTACGTTCCATTTGTGCCAGAGCCCATGCAGAAAAGTTTTGTCTTGCATCAGTATCTGCCGGTAATAACTGGTGAAGGGCCTGGATTTTGTACGGATACAGATTTAACATTCCCTGCAGAATATATCGAATCGACGGTTCCGGAATCCCCGTTATTCTCCCAGCTTCACGAGCACTGCTACTTCCCGTTGATGTCTCGGCTACCAAATCTTCCATGACACTTTGTACAACATGGACGCGATCCGCACTAAAGGATGGTCTGCCACTTAGTGGACGATCCTCCAAACTCCCCGTTTCCTCAAAACGTCGTACTAAATTCAGTACCCATTCAATGAAATAGGGATTTTTGGCGCCTTCAGTCGTTTCTCCGTGCGAAACTTCGGCAATGCAACAGTTGTGGATTCACCATTCTTGTAGAAAAGTTTAACTACCAACGTTCGATCTGGTAAAGAAAGCATGCTGCCGGCTTCGAATGACGGATCCATTTCCAGCCAGGTGTTTTATTGATAGCCTGATGTGCATAAAACATCCCAGTATGACGTGTGAGCTCCGTCTTTCGGTTACTTTTGGATTGTTTTCCATATAAAAAAAATCCAATGTCTTTCTGATCCTATTGGCGTAAACAGAAAACTTTTCCGAGCATTATTTCTTTTATTACGAATTTTTTAACTTTGCACGAATTTATGACGCAACCGGTATATATATATATATATATATATATATATATATATATATATATATATATATATATATATATATATATATATATATATATATATAATACCAAATATAAAAGGTTTATATTAAAAATATTGGGCACCCTTGTCAAACTTATTTAAAATTAAGAGATTTTCTTTTTTTTTTGCTGTTTGTTCTTTTTTTTTCATGATACAACAGTGCACGATTGTGCAATAAACATCTTATTAAGTTTCTTGACATTTTAATTTTTTTTTATCCTTTTTAATTTTTAAAAAAAAATTATTTTCTCCTTTGCAGGTATTCAAGAATTCTGTCGTAATATGTATGACTAGATATTTCATTCCAGTTTATGAACATAAAATTTGAATTCATTAGACAAGAAGTCTTGTTGAAGCGGAATATTTATATTAAAGGATTTTTTCAGCATTAATTGTTCACAATTGGTCGCAAGAGCATATTTATTCTGTACTCTGCATGCCGAACAAGGGATTATCTCACCAGATTAGTTTGAAAAAAAAAAAGAAACTTTGCCCACACAGCAATAAAGTCGTTCATTTCAAATGTATGTGAGAAAAAAAATTTGTTCCGAAAAACTTGTTATTACGTATCCGTAGATATAAACTATCAAGTTTTAGAAAATTTTATCAAATCTATAAGTGCCACAAAACAATTTCTATTTGTATCGTGTATGAATACGGATATTTTTATGGCAGCCATTTCAAAAACTTTTGCAGCATGCATAACGGAGAGAAACTGTTCGTCGGCTAGTTCTGTGATTTTTTTTTACATCTGCATACCACTATGATAGCTCATTTCCATATCCACACTTGAGTAAAACCTTTGACCTGCAGTACGAATGGAAGGATTTTCAAAAAACAGTAATGTAGGAATGCATGTCCATGCGCATACACCAGAAGAGACGTTAGTCTGCAACGTATCTGAAAAAGGATTTTCCCAAGAATGTAATTTAAAAACGAATCTTTTTATGCATACTGAAGAAAAGCCTTTCGTCTACGGTGTGTGTAAGAAAGCATTTTCTCAAAACAGTAGCTTAAAATTACATCTCCGAAAGCATACTGAAGAAAAGCCTTTCTCCTGCAGTGTATGTAATAAACGATTTTCTGAAAACATTCACTTAAAAAGACATCTCCGTACGCATACTCCAGAAAAGCCTTTCGTTTGCGGTCTATGTAAGAAAGCATTTTCTAAAAATAGCAGCTTAAAAATACATCTCCGAACGCATACTGGTGAAAAACCTTTCGTCTGCAGTATATGTGAGAAAGGATTTTCTGGACAGTGTGATTTAAAAAGGCATCTGCGTGCGCATACTGGAGAAAAGTCTTTCTTTTGCAGTGTATGTAAGAAAGGATTTTTTTATAGCAGTCATCTTAAAACACATCTCCGAACGCATACTGGAGAAAAGCCTTTTGTTTGCAGTCTATGTAAGAAAGGATTTTCTAATAATAGTCATTTAAAAAGACATCTCCGAACGCATACTGAAGAAAAGCCTTTCGTTTGCAGCCTATGTAAGATAGGGTTTTCTCACAACAGTTCCTTAAAAATACATCTCCGTACGCATACTGGAGAAAAGCCTTTCGTTTGCATTCTATGTAAGAAAACATTTTCTAAACATTGTAGCTTAAAAATACATCTCCGAACGCATACTGGTGAAAAGCCTTTCGTCTGCAGTGTATGTGAAAAAGGATTTTCTAAAGAGTGTGATTTGAAAACGCATCTGCGTACGCATACTGGAGAAAAACCTTTCTCCTGCAGTGTATGTAATAAAGGATTTTCTAAAACCATTCTCTTAAAGAGACACCTCCGTTTGCATACTGGAGAAAAGCCTTTTGTTTGTAGTCTATGTAAAAAAGGATTTTCTGATTATAGTAATTTTAAAAGACATCTCCGAACGCATACTGAAGAAAAGCCTTTCGTTTGCAGTCTATGTAAAAAAGCATTTTCCCAGAGCAATAATTTAAAAAAACATCTCCGAACGCATGCTCAAGAAAAATCCTTTTCTTTGCAGTCAATGTAAAAAAACATTTTCTCAAAACTGTAGCTTAAAAATACATCTCTGAACACATACTGAAGAAAAGCTTTTCTGCAGTGTATGTAATAAAGGATTTCCTGATAATTGTCATTTAAAAAGACGACTTCGTATGCTGGACAAAAGCCTTTTAACTGCAGTGTATGTAAGAAAGCATTTTCTCAAAACAGTTGCTTAAAAATACATCGTCAAACGCATACTGATGAAAACTCCTTTCGTTTGCAATGTTTGTAAGAAAGGAGTTTCTGATAATGGTAATTTAAAAAGCATCTCCATACGTTTGCTGTAGAAAAGCCTTTTGACTGCATTGTATATAATCAAGCATTTTCTCAAAACAGTAATTTAAAAATATATCGAACGAAGACTGATAAAAACCTTTCGTTTGCAGTGTATGTAAAGATTTTCTAATAATTGTAATTATCTCCGTACGCTTACTGGAGGAAAGCCTTTTGACTGCAAGATCGTATGTGTAATAAAGGATTTTTTGATAATGGAAATTTAAAAAGACATCTTCGTACGTATGCTGGAGAAAAGCCTTTTGACTGCAGTTTATGTAAGAGAGCATTTTCTGAAAAGCAGTAACTTAAAAATACATCTCTGAACGTATACTGAAGAAAAGCCTTTCGTCTGCAGTGTATGTAATAATGGTAATTTTAAAAAAAAATCTCATGTACGCTTACTGGAGGATAGCCTTTTGACTGCAAGATAGTGTATGTAATACAGGATTTTCTGAGAATGGTAATTTAAAAAGACATCTCCTTACGTATGCTGGAGAAAAGCCTTTCGTTTGCAGTCTATGTCAGAAAGCATTTTGTCAAAACATTAGCTTAAAAATATATCTCTAAACGCATACTGGTGAAAACCTTTCGTCTGCAGTTTATGTAAGAAAGGATTTTCTAGTAAATTTAGCTTAAAAATTCCCCTCCGTAATCATACTGGAGAAATAGCCTTCTGTCTGCAGTGTATGGAAGAAAGGATTATTTGATAATTGTTACTTAAAAGTATATCTAAGAACGCATAATGGAGATAAGACATTCGTCTGTAGTGGTATGTAAAAAACGTATAATCTGAAAAGGATAATTTGAGTTGACATCTCCAATCGCATACACGGAATAAAAAAAATTCTCGGCAGTGATTTAATATAGAATTACCTATTGGAAGCAGCTTAAAATATCTATGAACAGGTGTCTGAGAAAAAATTTTCAGTATGCGAGATAGGATTATATAAAAAGATTAATTTTAAAACTTTTTGACAGCTGTACTTTCGTTCATGATGAACGTTAATTATGCTTTGTATCCTAATTTTTGCATTTAATCAGTCCAGTACTTGTAAGGGTGGGAATTATTTGCTTATCTCTGTGCAAGAAACTTAATGTTCATGTTGATACAGCGTGTGGAACACATGGAAAATCATTTTTTTTTTCATTTTGATTTTGTCATTTATAAAGAGAAACCCTTGAAAATAAATCGGCAGATCCTCACTTTGGTGCGTCATAGATATCAGATATTTATATATTCAGAAAATTTTTATTGTCCAGTCCAGTGATTTCGTCTGCTTTTAGTAAAATATTTTCAATAAATCTGCGTGTGTAGGATCATGTATTTTTTAAAGAAATGTAAACTTTCATTGCTCAGAGACTATCTAGTACAGATAGTCTCTGAGCAATGAAAAGAAAGCATTCATTTTGTGGGAAAAATCTTGTTAGTATTTTTTTGTGTTTTACTTTTCTCATTATTTGTAAAATGAAAATAAAAATGTTTATAAGAAATTTAGAATTTCGTTTTTAATTGTTTATTTGTTATTATTTCGATGGTTTATTTCCACTGCGTATAGGGAAATTTTGCGAAGGGATAATGTAAAAAAGTCAGCATAGTTAATTGGTTTTGTATTGTACGTTATTGCTAGCTGTTTTAGCATGCCATCGTTATTAACTGCTCTGATGAAATTTTTAGATTATTTTGGGTGTTTATTTCTCACGTTTCAATTATTTTCTGAAGAGGTCAGTTTGAAAAAAAAATCGAAAGATCATGTGTCCGAAAGGCATTCAATTCGTCCGTTTCAAATACAGCGGTCCGTTAAAATAAAGTGGAAAAATATTTCTTTGGGACCACTGGATAGTACATAGCCTTTTCCAAGACAGAGAAATATTTTAAATCTGCTCTGTGCATCAATTCGGATTTTTTTTTTAAGGGCAAGTTTTGAAAAATCATCGCCGCTCGCTTAAGGAAGAAAAACTATTAGTTTGCTATACATGCGTGAAACCGACAAAAACATTTAATCTGCATCGCACTATAATAGCACATTTCCATTTCCACGCTTAAGGAAGCCATTTGACCTGCAGTACGAGTGGAAGAAATATCCATAAACAATAATTTAGAAATGCGTTTCCGAACGCATACTGCAGAAACAAAATTCTATTCCGAAACACAGCATTTATTTTGTATTGAATGAACGCCATGAATATGTCAAGGTTATTACCCAGAAGAGAATATCAATTACTCCTAAGAATACCTCGGAAGTTGCAAACGAAACGATATGTGCAAACAAAGTTTCTCTTCATCCGTATATAGGAAAAGCATGTTGCATGATAGTCTCTTCTACAACGAAAAGCATGCTCATGTGAATGTAAACAACGGCTGCGAAGAATAACTGTAAGAAAGAAATAATATGGGTTGCATTCCCTGACTGATACTAAAGATTTTTCAGCTCGCTTAAAACTTTAAGCACTGCCGGTTTAGCTAGACTAACATAAATTTCTTTGAAGTAATGTTTCCTATGCACTGTATGTGACAAAGATTTTTCTCAATATCTTGGATTTGAAACACATCTCTCGACGCAAGAAACAACCGTTCGTCTGTGGTTTATGTAACAAAGGATTTCCTATAGACCACGGGTACCAACCTTTTAGCTTCCTTGGGCCACATTGAAAGAAGACAAATTGATTTAGGAAACACAAAAATATAACTATTATTAAAAATAGTTGATGAATAAAATAGTATAATATATAGTTAACATATTTATATCATTATAAATTGTATTTATAGTTATAAAGATAACTATAAGAGTCATAAAATTAATGTGATATTTGGCATTCAATTTGAGAAACTAATGCTTCAGTATTTGAGTCAATTGAAGTGGTTGCAATTCTCAGGGAGTTCTCAAGATTTTCATCCGATATTTCGGTTCTAATTTGACTTTTAGTGTGCTTCACTCTAAAAAATTGTTGTTCACGGATGTACGTACTTCGAAACACTGATGATATGAATAATGCATGACTATGTAGCGAGGGATATTTATCTCTGGACAGGTATGATTTATAAAAGTCCAACAAATTGACTTGATTGAATGTCTCTTTAAGTTGGATGTCAAATTGAAACTGTATGCCTTCCATTTGAAAATTTGCTGGCAGGATATCTCTATAGACTGTAAATGGAGTAGCAAAGATGCAAAACAACTATTTTTCCAACAGTCCTGAAATCGATTTTTAAATTCTTCTGCTAAATCGGAAAGCAAGTCTGCGTATTTTTTAACATTTTTAGAAATATGCTTGGTCAGTGTCACGAAAGGCAAAAAATTGTGAACATTTACTTGGGCTTGCCATATTTTCAGTTTCATTTGGAACGCGTTCGTTTATGGTTTGAAACATTGTACTAATACGTTGGATTTTACCCTGAAGACGGGTGTTTAATTCCTTTAAATTGACAGTCAAATCTACCAAAACTGCTAAATCTGCAAGCCAATTGTCATCATCAGGTTCTGGCACAAGTTTTTTTTTTCAATGTCATAAGAAATTTCATTTCATCAAGCAGGCTATAAAATATTTTTAACATTAGCCCTCAACTGAGCCATCTTATTTCTGTAAAGTACAAGATATCGCCATACTCCGCATTCAATCTTTTAAGATATCCCTGAATCTGGCAATGATTCAATCTCCGAGTCCTTATGAAATCCCCCGTTTTGACAACAATTTTCATAAGATGGTCTATTTTTAATGCTTTACTGCATATATTTTCCTGGTGTATTATGCAATGGTATATCATCACACGAGAATTTTGAACAGCAATGGCATCGTCTTCTATTAATCTTACAAGGTCTTCTTTTTTGCCTATCATAGCTGGGGCACCATCTGTAACTATACCAGATATGTTGGCAAGAGTTAATTAGAATAGCATCAACGATTTTTTCACTGCTTCATATAAATATCTCGAGGATGTCGTGTCTTTTAACGGTACTAAGAAGCCGTTTCTTCGGTTACAATAAACTCGTCATTTATAACTATAATAAAAGTGGAAAATTGAGCCGTGTCAGTAGCATCAGTCCTTTCATCCATCGACAAAGAATAAAACTTAAATATAAAACTTTTACTTTTTAAGTCGTTTTCGATATATTTCCCAAGTTCGTCAGTTCTCCTGGAAATAGATTGAGGAGACAAGCTGATTTTAGATATCATCTTCCTCATCAGGGCAAATTATATCTGCCACGCTTTCCATGTGTTCCTTAATAAACTCGCCATCAGAAAATGGTTCCGTTTTTTGGCAATAAATATCATTACAAATGTGGAATGTTAAATGTGTAAAAACTTCACGTTTCATTTTTGTAATGAATTTAATAGACAGAAATTGCATGCAGAATTATGTATAGAAGATATTTCAAATAATGTATTGTCGATATATTGAATGAACAAAGCGGAAACTCTAATGGCTGCCTTCCATCATCGCCGATGCGGACTATTGATATTTTTTTTCGCTTTATCTCTCTTTCTGGTCCACATTAATACTTGCTTTGGGCCGCATGCTGCCCGCGAGCTGCAGGTTGGACATCCGTGCTCTAGACTGTACCATGAAAAGACATCTCCAAATGCATACCAGAGAAATGCCTTTCTTATGTAACGTATGCAACAAAGGGTTTCCTCTTAAATCTGCCTTACATCTCCAAATACACACTGCAGAAAAACCTTCTGTTTGCACTGTATGTAAAAAGGGATTTTCTCTTAAAGTTAACTTAAAATACATCTCCAAACACATACGGGAGAAGAGCCATTACTCTGCAAAATATTTAAGAAAGGATTTTCTGGTAAAGATAACTTAAAAAGACACCTCCGACCGGATATCGGCGAAAAACACACCGTATTTCTTTTTTAACTACTTCGTGAAAGAAGATTTTTTGTATGTTATGGTCCCAGTATCACTTGTGTTTGGAACAACTAGAATTGGTTTATAGGTTGAAAGAATGCGCCCTCTTTATGTTACGGCCAAAAAAATCACTTCAAAATCAAAGCGGGAAAAATGACAATTTTTCTTCGGTAATTCGCAAACTGGCGGTTGATTGTCGGGCGCATCTCGAATTGGCCGGCTAAAGCCCGATGTAGTCGTATATTCTCGATTATTTCGGGCTTTGGCCAATGCTAGAAGTGGCCGTAACACATGATTATACATATATCGCTCACTCCTTTCAACAACGTCAAATCTCAAAAAGCAAGATTTTCCAGGTTAGTGATTTTAAAGTTTAAATTGCATTAAAATGTATGGAAAATAAATTTTAATTCTGATCTGTAGCGGCTAAATTTTGAGCGGTGAGAAATGATAATATTGGGATATACTACTCTTTCAGGGCATTCTGAAAACAGGCATATCTAAATATCGCCGATTTTTGAGATATCACGTTGTTGAAAGGAGTGAGCGATATATATATATATATATATATATATATACAGTGGAATCTCGATCGATCGTTTTCGGATCCATTGTTGTTTCGTATGTGTCGTTCATTTTACCCAGTCCCGACGATCATATTGCTTTGTTATGTTTCCGCATCTATCGTTTTCCCGCATTTATCGTTCATTTCAATCGGCCCCTTAAAAACAATAGATGGAGATTCCACTGTATTTATATATATATATATATATATATATATATATATATATATATATATCATACCAAATATGAAGGGTTTATATTAAAGATCTCGGGTACCCTAGTCGAACTTATTTAAACTTAGAGATTTCCTTTTTTTTTCTGTCTCTCTTTTTTCTTCTTTTTTCAAGATACAATAGTGCACGATTGTGTAATAAATGTTTTATTAAAATTCTTGACATTTTAATTTTTCTTTTCCCTTTTTATTTTTTTTTTTTCAAAAATTATTTTGTCCTTTGCAGGTATTCAAGAATTCTGTCATAATACGTGTGCCTGGATATTTCATACAAGTTTATGAACTTAAAATTTGATAAACTTGAATTCATTAGCCAAAAAGTCTAATGAATTCAAGAATTGATAAAAAATTAAAAGAAGAAGCTTTGTGTCCACACAGCAATAAAGTCGTCCGTTTCAAATGTATGTGGGAAAAAAAATTCTTCGAAAAAACTTGTTATTACATATCTGTAGGAAATTTTATCAAATTTATAAGTGCCAGAGAATAATTTCCATCTGTATAGTGTATGAATACGGATATTTTTAGGACAGTTATATCAAAAACTTTTGCAGCATGCATAACGGAGATGAACTCTTTGTCTGCTAGTTGTGCGATTTTTTTTTTAAAAAAAAGCATACCTCTACGGTAGAACGTTTTCCAATCCACACTTGAGGAAAACCTTTGACCTGCAGTACGAATGGAAGGAGTTTCCAAACACAGTAATTTAGGAATGCATGTCCATGCGCATACTGGAGAAGAGCCGTTCGTCTGCAGCGTATCTGAAAAAGGATTTTCTCAAGAATGTAATTTAAAAACAAATCTATATACGCATACTGAAGAAAAGCCTTTCGTTTCCAGTGTATGTAAGACAGTATTTTCTCAAAACAGTAGCTTAAAAATACATCTCCGAACGCATACTGAACTAAAGATTTTCGTTTGCGGTCTATGTAAGCAAGTATTTTCTCAAAACAGTACCTTAAAAACACATCTCCGTGCGCATACTGGAGAAAAGCCTTTCGATTGCAGTCTATGTAATAAAGCATTTTCTAAAAAGTGTACCTTAAAAAGACATATCCGAACGCATACTAAAGAAAAGCCTTTCGTCTGCTGTATATGTAAGAAAGCATTTTCTATTAAGGATAATTTGAAAAGACATCTCCGTATGCATACTGGGGAAAAGCCTTTCGTTTGCAGTCTATGTAAGAAAGGATTTTCTGATTATGGTAATTTTAAAACACATCTTCGTACACATACTGAAGAAAAGCCTTATGTTTGCAATGTATGTAACAAAGGATTTTCTAATAGAACACATTTTAAAAGACATCTCCGAACGCATACTGAAGAAAAGCCTTTCGTTTGCAGTCTATGTAAGAAAGCATTTTCTCAAAACAATAACTTAAAAGCACATCTCCGAACGCATACTCAAGAAAAGCCTTTCGTTTGCATTCTATGTAAAAAAGCATTTTCTCAAAACGGTAAATTAAAAACACATCTCCGAACGCATACTCAAGAAAAGCCTTACGTTTGCAGTCTATGTAAGAAAGCATTTTCTCAAAACAGTAGCTTAAAAAGGCATCTCCGTACGCATACTGCATTCTGTGCATCATAGATATCAGATATTTATATATTCAGAAATTTTTCATCGTCCAGTCCTGTGATTACGCCCGCTTTTAGTAAAATATGTTCACCAAAACCCCGTGTGTGGGTTCTTCTATTTTTTAAAGAAATATAAGACGATAGTCTCTGAGCAATGAAAAAAAAAGCATTCATTTTGTGGGAAAATGTTGTTAGTATTTTTTATGCTTTTCTTTTCTCAGTATTTGTAAAATGAAAATAAAATGTTTGCGAAAAAATTAGGATTTCGTTTTTAATTGTTTATTTGTTATTATTTCGATGGTTTATTTCCACACTGTATGGGGAAATTATGCGAAGGGAAAATGTAAAAAGTCAGCATAGTTATTTGGTTTTGCATTGTATGTTATTGTTAGCTGTTTTAGCATGCCATCGTTATTAACTGTTCTGGTGGGGTTTATTTAGATTATTTTGGGTGTTTATTTTTCACGTTTCATTTATTTTCTAACAAAGTCAATTAGAAAAAAAAATCGAAAGATCAGGTGTCCGAACGCCATTAAATTCGTCCGTTTCAAATAGAGTGGTCCGTTACAATGAAGTGGAAAAATACTTCTTTGCGACAACTTGATAGGTCATATCCTTATCCAAGCCAGAGAAATATTTTAAATCTGCTATGTGCATGAGATCGATTTTTTTTTTTCTAGGACAAGTTTTGAAAAATCATCGCCGCTTGCTTAACGAAGAAAATTTTCGCTTGCTATACATACGTAAACCAACAAAAAGCAATTAATCTGCATCGCACTATGATAGCACATTTCCCTTTACACGTTTAAGAAAGTCATTTGACCTGCATTGCTAGTGGGAGGAATTTCTATAAACAGTAATTTAGAAATGCATCTCTGAACGATTACTGCAGAAAGACACAAAGAACGCATCTGCAGTGAACTTAAGAAAGCATTTCCTTAAAACAGTAGCTTAAACATACATCTCTGAACGAAGTCAGCATTTTAATTTGAATCAAAGATTAAGGAATTTAAAGCTGTTTAGAGCTGAATGTTCAAAGACTATGCCGCAATAATGAAGTGGAAATTGTGATCAACAGATAGTTCTAAGGAAGTTTTAAAAAGTTTTAAATTAGACCCTTATCAGTAAAAATTTAGTTTAAAAATAAAAATACAGTTGAAAAAGTAATAAAATGAAGTGAACAAGAATAAAAAAAAGAGTTTCAAAAGGGAGAAAATAAAAATAATAATAATGACAAAATAATATAGTAGTCGCCGAGTTTTGAACATGGGACGAAAGGTCAGAAAACGTGAGTGAACTGACAGCACCACAGTGGGGCACTATCAGAATTGTTGAAGGTAACAATAGTATGTAATGAGATAATTGAGAATTGTGGTAATTTGTTTTTTCATTGTATCTGTTTTAGCATGAATTCATTTTAACACTAGAACCGCGGACTGGGTCATATTGACCCAAATCGATGTTTACTTTATCACCATGCGAAAAGTCTGAAATGCAAAATGTTAGATCAAATCGTCTACATACAGACAAATTTGCACTAATTTCTGATATCTCGGATCATTTTATTGAAAACTGCAAGACTTACCCAAGTAACACACGCCGTTGGCAAATCCAACGGTTGGGCCAACTGAACGCCTACCGTTGGGATAACTGAATGCCAACCGTTAGGCCAACCTCGCGCCAACGGCCAAATTCCACCGTTGGCGAACCATGCTGAAAAATGGTTGGCCAACGACTTACGAACGGTTTTGTGTTACTTGGATATACATCATGGCCAAACAGAAGTGTTGATGAAAAGTTTTGTCCTACAAAGGCTAGGTGTAGTTTACTCAATATATGCCTAACAAACCAGGTTGAAGGTAAGAATAGTACGTAAAGAGATAATTGAGGCGTGTGGTAATTTGGGTTTTCATTGTATCTGTTTTAGCATGAAATCATTTTTAACTTTTCTGGTGAATATTTTAGATTACTTTGTGTGTATGTTTTTCACATTTAATTTTATACCCCCGTATAGGTTAGAGGGGTTTCTGTGTCAAAGTCGATAAAACACTATCCAGTTTTCTCCTAAGGTCCTACACCCAAGTGAGGAGACACTTCACACACGATCATCTCAAATTCGATCTCTTCCAAACTGCAGTTGTTCCAGACTTTACCCTTTTTGAGTAATGCAGATAAAAACGATTCACTTTCCCTTGATGGAGAACACATTTTTCTTACACTCTTCTTCAGATGTTAGGAATTCTTCTGCTCCTTTGAACCAGACGATGCCTAGGGCGCTGGCCTGTGTTTTCGAATCCCACTCTTGTTTGTAGTGTTTCCGAATCGGCTTTAAATAATAGATCCCGGTCTAATTAGCCCTCGTGTAGCAAAAAATGACCCTAGAGCTCTAAACTAAACCTTCGTGATTTATTTTTACTCGTTGGGTTGATTTTAACAATTTTATGGTATTTAACCTTATCATAGTCTGAAAATATGAACTAATGAATGTGTTTCAAAATTTTACCTGCCGCGTTTTAATGAAACAAAAAAAGACGGCTTTATTAGTAACATACGATTAATTTTTTTTTTCCTTTAGAGTGATTTGGTTCTGTATGTATGCGATGTCATCAAGTTTTACGCCGGAGTTTGAATTGGCTTGTCAGTACAGAGATTCGAACCCGGTCGTTCTTCACTCGAATCGTGTATTCTGTACTGACATATCCATAGTGTCCTACGGTGGTGCTGTCAGTTCACCCACGTTTTCTGACCTTTCGTCCCAGATTCAAAACTAGGCGACTCCTATATTATTTTGTTATTTGAATTTGGGTGTTCTCTTTTTCGAGGCGTGTGTTTCTCTTAAATTCAAAATATCGATCTTAACTACAGGCGACGCTCGTTACAACGACCAGTTCAAAAAGTTCCAAATGGAATACCCTTTAGTGATATGTTATTTTTTAAATTTTCGATAGAATGACCACTGGTTATAAGACCTTTTCTGTGTGACCCTGGGTGTCGTTTTAACGAGCGTCAACTGTAGTAGCCAAAAAAATACGTGTCTAGACATTGCTTAGTTGCGAATACAGCCCTGCATGAGAATTCATTTAGCGCGATCTTTTAATGTCTGATACAATTTCAGCATAAGTAAATGACATGCATTCACTCTCCTTTGAACAAATCCATGCACAAATTGAGCGAAAGCGTAATTTTAAATCAATTCTTTTGGTTTCTATAATATTCTCGGTTTGTTAGTTTTATTGGCTGTCACAACAGCAGAAACCTTTTTGTTGTGTTAATTATTCACCCTGGGGTAATAGCAATATTTATTATTCATTCAACATGTAATATATATATATATATATATATATATATATATATATATATATATATATATATATATATATATATATATATATATATATATATATATATATATATATATATACAGACGCTGTTCGCACATTTTTTAGACGATTTTGGTAGGCGGTAATAAAAAATCGTTTGCTGCAAAAGAAATAATTGCAATTGTACTATGTTTTTAAAAGTCAAAATTATCGTCTGCGGCTTGAAAGTTTTGTTTTTATTCAAAATGGCGTTTTTAACAAAGCAGTGGTTCGAAGGCTACATTTATGCTCTTTCCGAAGAGAAATATGCATACTCCGTTATCCAAAAACGATGTGAGAGTCATGGTTTTGTGATATCTAAAGCGTCGATAGGTAATATCGTCAACAAGAAAGGAAAAAAACGTCAATTGGAGCCTCAAGTTTGTCGTTGGTGAATTTTTTCCTTTCTTTCCTTTTTCTTTTACCTTTTGCTTTTTAATTTTTTTTGTTTTAATTATGAATGCTGCAGCAGGGTCACTAAGACTAATTTTCTTTTATTATTTAAAATTTTTGAGTTTATAATTTAACTTTTATTCGCCAGCCAGCCACTATATTTTATGACATTTTTTTATTGCAATTGTTAAGGATAAGAGGAGAAGATTCCCTCATGTCACGAATATTACTTTGAGACTAATTATATGCTATCCCATATTTAAGAAGAATTAAAATTAATGTAACCAAGCCATGTTTTCTTGGGATCTTCCATGTTAATAAACTTGTTACTTTATTTTGTCATTTGGTGTCATGTCGGACTTTGCTTTTGAGTTAATTTTCTAATTTTTCAGCTACCCTATGTCTTTTATTTCAGCAGAATTGATTTCTTGAAGCTTTTCTTTTAGAAGAAGTTATTTTATTTTTAGGTGTGCTTCAATAATAGGGAAGTAATTTTCTTCCCTATTATTTCATTTTCCCCCTGTAATTTCATTCCCCTGTAATTTCATTTTTCTTCAAGGCTCATAATCACCACAGTGATGCAACAGTGAATCGAACCAATGTTAATAATATTTCTTATGGGTTATTGCATTTCTATAAAAAAACACAACACAACTCTCTCCTTAAATGTACTAACCACTAATGTTAATGATAGGTTTAAAATGCAAATGAACTTTAATTGTATCTGCATTAAAAGTTAAATATAAATGATGCAAATGATTGTTAAGTTTTATCCTTACTTTAATTAACTAAGTAAATTAAAGATAAAAAATTACCCTATCTACAATTATTCATCCCCACAGAATCAAGTTCGTTAACCGAAACGTGATTTCCCGGTAGGTTTCTATAGAAAATCGTTTAATTTGTTCTCGATGCTGCCCGCTATTCAAAGATATGTCGTATAGAATAGTACACTGTAAAAGGGCAAAAACTCAATAAAGTCTGAGATGTACAGCTACCCAGTTGGATGAAGGAAAGAGGAAAGTAGAATGAAAAACTGACGATCTTTACACTGTTATTTTGAAAATATATCATACATTTTATGCTATTAAACTGAAAATATGTGCACAGCATTTTTAACATTCTTCTTCCAAATTTTTCAAGTTTATTCAAGTATCCTCATCTTCTGTAGCTGGCCTTTCTTTGTTGATGGAGAAGTCAAACATCTTCTCAAAGTTGATCGAAGAAGCCAGTCGGGTTGGTGAGTCTCACCTGTGTGATGTGGCCAGGACATTTCTTTCACACACTTACAGACGTAAAAGATAATCTCCTGGAATGGTCGGAACCATCAGACCATCAGAAGTGTGATTTAACTGCGTTCTCTGAGCCATGCTATCTAACGCAGGTTTCGCTGACTGTATAATCGGAGAACCAATTCGCAACGGAGAGAGAAAAGAAGTAAGATGATTGGACGGCTCAGGATCCTCGAGTTCAGTGACTATAGCTGACTTCACCGAAGTCATGCAGCACCGGGCACGATCTGAACTTGGGACGAGAAGACGAACAGAACTTTCGAACGAGCAGATGATCGAATTTGTGTTAAGATAATATCTTACCTTTTGATGAACGTGTTTATTCATAACTGTAGAGCATAAATCCGTTACTTTTTAATACCGGGTCAGCCAAAAGTTCGTAAAAACTTTTTAAATTCATAAAAAGTGATGTAATGTGAAAGATATTCTTGCATAATTTTTCTTGTACTAAATATACATGCGGGAGGAGTTTTGAGTTAGAAATAAGTTAGCAGAGTAGAAAATAAGTCGTTTGATCTTCAGTAGACACAAAGATAGAGACGATGGGAATTAGCGATTAGAAAAGATCGCGTGACACTTAGTGTGGTTGATTTCCCATCGCGTGTCCGAGTGTCAATTTGCCGTTGGATCTGATCTATTTTAGAGTATAAAAGCTGATTTGAAAGATTATTATTTTAATTTTTATTCTGGTTTAATATATTCTGGTTTAATATCTGGTTTAATATATACTTGAAACTTTTTGATTTTATTTATTTTTATCTTTTTGCTCGCTGTTTGTTAGTTAACCCTAACGTGGCTGCCCTATCCACAGGGGTGATTCCACAAACTGTAAAAGCTTCCATTTACTGGACGCACCCCCTTTAAAAAACCATTATTGGTTTTTTTATTAATTAAAAATTAACGGTAATTAATTTCGATTCTGGAAGTTCTTACTGAATACCGCTGTGTTTAACGACGCCTGTATGCAAAATTTCACAATCGTCGCTTCTAAACTGGTGATTTCTATACAATATCAGACAGATAAATTTTCATTTTTATATATTAGATATTACAATATACAAGACTTCCAGAATCCTGTACCCTCCAATGTATAGCATTAGCAGCTGCTTTTTATTTAGCCAATAATTTTTTTCCAGTACTCGAGTTTTGTTTTATTATATTTGAAAAAAAAATATAATGTCCTTGAAAGAGTGATTAATCATTTTTTTTTATAATTACTGAAACAAATTTGAATCGATGTTGGGCTTATGAAAACCATGTTTTGGTACACACTGAAAATCCTCTAAACCGCCATATTTTGTTCAGATCCGGGATTATAAACGGGATTTCTTTAGTAAAATATGAAATCGAATTAAATACTATTCCGAAACACAACATTTATTATGTATTGAATGAACGCCATGAATATGTTAAGGTTATTACCCAGAAGAGAAATTTAATTACTCCTAAGAATTCCTCTGAAGTTGGAATCGAAACCATACGTGCAAACAAAGTTTCTCTTCATTCGTATATAGGAAAAGCATGTTGCATGACTGTCTCTTGTACAACGAACTGAATTCCTTCGACTACAAATCAGTGCTCATGTGAATGTAAACAACTGCTGCGAAGAAAAACTGTAAAAAGAAATAATATGGGTTGCATTTCCTGACTGATACTAAAGATTTTTCTGCTCGCTTAAAACTTTAAGCACTGCCGGTTTAGCTAGACTAACATAACCTTGTTTGCAGTAACGTTTCATATGAACTGTATGTGACAGAGATTTTTCAGAAAATCTTCGTTCAGAAAAACATCTCTCGACGAATACTCGACTCAAGAAAAACCTTTCGTCTGTGGTGTATGTAACAAAGGATTTCATCTAGACCAGCGGGTCTCATCCTTGGGGGCGCCCCCCCCCCCCCTAGAATTTCAAGTTAGGCGTGAATTTAAAAAATCATAAAAAGTAAAAATAACTGTAATTTATTGTACTCATTTTTGCGGTCACAATGTAACCGTAACGTATTTTCGACATATGAACATGATAATTGTCGTAATTGTAAAAACACGATAATTGTCGTACGTCTGGCAACACTGCAAGAGCCTGAGAAGGGTTTCTCGCTCAGCTGCTTTCCCTTTGTTATTAAATTTCCCCTTTCACGTTTCGGCCAGGAGATGGCCGAATGGCTAGGGCATTGGCATTTGGTTAAAATCCGTTGAGTTCGAGTCCCACTGTTGGTATGGATGTTTGTAGCCGTTCCTAATCGCCTTAAACTGTAGGTCCCGGTTTAATTAGCCCTCGTGTAGCAAAAAGTTGACCGTAGCGCTCCAAACCAAACCCTGTCTTGTTTCAAATCCTCCGGCGCACTTTCCTTTTCTCCGTGACGCATACATACTAGTGTCGGCTGACTCACGTGATTTATCTCTGTGCGTGAGTGTGGTAAGCTGTGAGCCGCCATTTCTGCTGTGATTCCTAACACCCGTGTTGTTCGTTTTAATCTCATTAAAAAGTGAAAGTGACAATTTGTGTGTTGTTGTAGTAAGGACGGAAAATGTCTAAATCGCTACAAAAGAAAAGACTATATAATGATGATTATATTAAATACGGATTTACCTTCATTGAGAAAAACGGTAGTCAATTACCTCAGTGTGTTATCTGCCATGCTGTTTTGAGTAATGATGGAATGCGGCCTGGGCGATTGGAACGACATTTGACTACAAATCATTCTTCTCTGACAGAGAAGCGTGCTGACTTTTTTATTGCCAAGAAAAACGGTCTTAAACGCATGAAGCATGATTCCACCGGAAGTTTTCAAATGAACAATGAGAAAGCTGTTGAAGCTTCTTATAACATCGCCTTATTGATAGCAAAAGATAAGAAACCTCATACAATTGGTGAGTCACTAATAAAACTTTGTTTACTTACTTCTTGTTGTACTATGCTCAGTGAAGACATATGTAATAAAGTTGCAAAAATTTCTCTATCAAACGACACAGTAAAACGAAGAGTTGATGAAATGACTGCGGATTTAAAAAATCAAGTGGTGCTAAAACTAAAGAGCTGCCCATTATTTTCTTTGCAGTGTTATGAAACAACCAATATTTCAAAACATGCACAGTTATAGTTTTACTGACGATATATTGAAAGAACTGAATTCTTTGAGAAAATATTGTTTTCAAAATCTCTGGAAACGACAACTAAAGCTGTTGATATATTTTCTGCGCTTCATACATTTTAAGTTTGAATAAACTTTCTAAAATATCCTGTAATTCCTAAATAGCATTGGACTTCTCTCAGATTATTAGGTTCAGGAAAATCCAGTACAGCTTTTGTTTTTAAGGTGGATGGGAAAATGTAACCTTCTTCTATAACGTGTCCTAAAAATTCGACTCTTTTTTTAGAAATTGAGATTTCTTAAGATTTATTTCCAGTCCGTAGTCGCTAGCAAGATCAAATACTCTTTTCAGTCTTTCGATACCTTCCTTCTCATTTGCAGACAAAATAATTATATCGTCCATGTATGGTAAAACATTACCATCATTGACCAACGGTATAAAAATTGTATTAATGAAACACTGAAAGACAGCTGGGGAATTGCACGATCCAAAAGGTACTTTTAAAAATTGGTATTGCCCTTCATGAGAGACGAAGGAGGTGTATTTTTTACTAGAGTTGTTTACATCGACATGGAAAAATCCGCTTTTAAGATCGATTGTACTAAATGCGCGCGACTGTTGCAGTCGGTCTACAATATCTTCTAGTAACGGCAGTGGTAGTGGCGTAGCTAGAACTTTTTCCGCCCGGGGCGGTCTCCAATTTGCCGCCCTTTCTAAGTCAATCAATTGGTGGTTTTTATAAACTTGACTTGATGGTTTTATAACATTGACTTGACGATGAGGAAAAATATTCGAAATCATATAGTAATTTATAATTCGTAGAAATCGAATAGTAAATTTATGAATTGAACAAATGGTTTTTTACAACTAATACTAAAAAAAAAATATGCCGCCCCAAAATATGTGTTGCCCAGTGCGGACCGCGCCCCCTAGCAACGCCACTGGGCAGTGGAAACCTATCCTTTACAATAATTTTATCTAGTTTCCGGTAATAGATGCATACACGAGGGGTGCCATCTTTTTTCTTAACTATTACGAAGGGACTTGAATACTCAGAAGAGCATGGTTCGACTATGCCCTGTTCTATCCATTCAGTCACCTGAGTTTCAACAGTTTTCCTTTCACTGAATGGTAAACGACGAGGTCGATGATAAATTGGCTCTTTATCCTTCACGAGAATATTCATTTCTACATTAGTCGTTTTGGTTTTTATAGGCTTATAGTTCAAAACTATCTCGCGTACTTCATCTTTATAGAATTCAGGAATTTCATGCGCAATATCAAGTTCGATATCATCAAAAGTTAAATCTACTGATAAAACTGTAAAGGAGTTAACTTCTTCGCTCTGATTTTTATCTGGAATTATGATTCCGTTTTCGCCTATAACTGTTTCATCCTGCATAAGCACATCAAGTTCTACGATTATACCATGATTCATTGTGTCGTTTTCAACCACGCAAATATTTGCACTGCATTTGAAATTATCAATTTCGATTTCACTTGTAAAATAACCTAAGGGTCTGATATTGCATTTACCCAATCCTGTCAAAGTTGAATATGATGCTCTTAACTGATTATTATTTAGTAGATCAAAAATAACTTTCCGCAATAGAGTAACTTGACTTCCGGTATCAATGATTGAGTTAAAACTTAAGTTTCCAATTTTAACAATTTTATTCAAATTAGGATGAACGTTATCATTAAGAGGTGATACATTATTATTTGCCCTTGGTTTTGGATTTGGGTCTGGTCTAGAGCACTCAGATGCCTTGTATTCAAAAGATAAGCATCGAAAACATTTCGGACCGTTGTTTTTATGCATACAAAATTTAGATAAATGGTTTCTACCTCCACAATAATAGCACACATTCAAGTTACGAGAAACAAAACTGTTAAAATTTTGTTTTGAATTACCTTAGTTTTCATGTTTAGGTTTCACCCCGTCAAAAGTATTTTTGTTTCCATGAGAGTCATTTTTTATCATTTCATATATTTTCAGTTTTTCTTTAAGTTCGTACAAATTTTTATATCCATATAAAATTAGTTTATTTTCCTGTTTATCATTTATACCTCTTATAACATATTGCATTAATGCCACGTCTTCAATTTTACCCTGATTACTGAGTTCCCTCATTTTAAATTAATATTCATTTACAGATTCAGATTCCTTCATTTTTAGCTTACATAACATTTCATGCAAGTTGGCTGAGTTGATATCAACAGTAAACTCATCTATCAGCACTTGTTTCAATTTATCCCACGTCATGACATCTCTTTCAGTTTTAACAAACAGTAGGACATTCCTGCCAAATGATCGCTTAGCAAAAAGAAACTTCTCAATATTAATTTCTTTGAATCATTTCTTTGAACTTCATTGACACTTTCTATTTCGTTTTCTGATTCTGACAGTTCAGTGTCTTTGATATTTTGAGCAAGCAAAGAGGTATCACATAACAATGTTAATATTCTTTCGGATATTTCGCTTTTGTCAACATCAAATGGAACGTTTAAAATGTCGCAAATACTGATTAGTTCGTTAATCGAAAAATGCAACTTCTATAGATTTTAATTTAGATTTAAATTCTGGATCATTTGATTTAAATTGAAAATCCAGTAAAACTTCTAATCCTATCTCTATTTTTCCGGTCACCATCAGAACCAAAAATGAATTTATGCAACAGTTTTATTTTTGTAGATCTCGTATTCCTCAGTGCATTGCTAATTTCATCAATATCATTTAACTTCATTTTAAAAGACAAATTCGTATTTACTCACCGCGTTGAAAATAGAATGTCGTCCAGAAACCAGCAAGATATCCACGGATGAAACAATCGCTATCGATCATGACTTCAGTCTTCAATCCACATAAAAAGTCGGCACGAAAAACAAGGCCGTCTTTCTTCCTTAATCGTCTTAAATTAATCTTCAATCAACATTTTCCCACCTGGATCCACGCAAAAGTTTTTAGTCCACATTGCTTCGAATCTCACTTCTTCGAAATCCCGCTTCTGAATAAATGTAGGCTGTCAGAATGGGCAATGGTGAGCGGTCGAGAAGAATGATTCAAATCACATAAAATCACATTTTATGACGAAACACGAACAATTAATGCAATTACACATACTAAGAAATAAAAGCTAACGTCTTTAGCGTCCTTCATGGAGTCATATAAATTAAAATTCGATAAAATCCGTTCACCTGACTCAGGGTTACTACGAACAGTAAACGAAGGAATAATCGTTGTCGAAGGAATCGCCCCTGCTTCCAGTGAAGAAATGCTATATATACATTCCGTCGTAGTCGGTAGAGGTCGCTTCTGTTAACGTCTGGAGGGAGATCAGTGATGGCCAGTTCCATTCCACACACACACACACACACACACACACATATATATATATATATATATATATATATATATATATATATACTCGTACAGTCAATAAATTCGGGGACTTTATTTACTACAACAACTAATAGACTTACAAAGTCTCTTGAACACAATCATCTTCAAAATAATGTCCTTCCGCAACTATATACTTCTGCCAGCGTTGATACAGCTTCTGGAAAGAGCGTTGGAAACCGTTGCGTGAGTGCTGTCGTAAAGCGGTTGTCGCTGTTGGAATCACTTCTTCGGCATTTGCAAAACGCTTGCCTTTGATGCGATCTTTCAGCTTCGGGAACAGATAGAAATCGCAAGGAGCGAGACCTGGGGAATACGGGGGATGTGGCAGAACTGTGGGGCCGTGTTTAGCAAGGGCTTGTTGCACCATCAGGTATCGGTGCGCCGGGACATTCTCATGCAACAACATCCACATATTGGATTTCCAAACGTGTGGACGTTTACCACGGATTGACTTCCGGAGACAACGAAGAACCTGTACATACCATTTCATGTTACCTTGTGTTTGGAGCAGCTTGCCTTTCTGGACCTTCGCCAATAAACTTCAACCAACCAAACAACCACTGCTCCTACCCGTTGGATGTTAGCCTCCGTTTGTTGGGTCACTGACCACCCACTTCGCGGATCATCTGCAACAGCGTCTCTCCCATTTTTAAACAAGCTGTACCATTTTAAAACTTTCGATCAGCACACAGCTTCATCTCGATACGCTTTTTGTAGTAACCGTAACGTTTCTGCAGTGATTTTTCCTAATTTGTAGCAGAATTTAATGTTGGAATGCTGCTCCTGATAGGACATTTTGCTACATCGACATCATAGGCTGACAGTATGCAACCATATGGTGAGCTGCGCGCCTTAGCAGTTATGCAAAGCGTTATGTGACGTCTCACGCATACGCAGATAACCAGACTTGCAAATCACATCGTTATTTCGATTCCCCCACACACCGGGCATGAGGGGGGAGGGTAGTCCCCGAACTTATTGACTATACTGGTATATACACACACACACACACACATATATATACTAGGTGCGTCATAAATTCGTGCAAAGTTCAAAAATTCGTAATAAAAGAAGTAATGCTCGGAAAAATTTTCTGTTTGCGCCAATAGGATCATAGGGACATTGGATTTTTTTTCCATGTAAAAAAAAAAAAAAAAAAAAAAAAAGTTTTCAAAAGTTACCGAAAGAGGGCACTCACACGTCATACTGAGACGTTTTATGCAATTCAGGGAAACACAAATAGGAAATCAGATCACAATAATATGAGACTGTGCATTTATTTTAAAGTTACAGATGTTCAACATTACCACCAGCACGAGGTAATAGGCAAGCGACGCGCGTCACTATGCCCATTACAGTGGAGTGTAGCATGTCGCCATCGATGGCAGCGACTGTCTGTCGATTGGCATTTTTTAGTTCCACCAAAGAGGTTGGGGAGCACAGATACTTACGAGATTTTAAGTATCCCCACAACCAATAATCTGCCGGTGTCAAGTCTGGTGATCCTGGGGGCCACTGAACCTTACATTCGCGACTTATCACTTGGTCTTCAGTGAAAGATTCAAACAAGAACGTCTTCACATCAAATGGAATGTGGGGCGGGGCACCATCCCGCATGAAGGTGACAACAGGTAACACATGTCATTCCTGCAATGCAGGCTTAACGTGGTCATTAAAAGCTTAAGATACCGTGCAGCTTTGACTCTATAGGTTTTTCTGCCGGATACAGGAATTCGTCTTTTATTCTGGGCCCTTTCTACAAAAAAGAAAGGGTCCAGAATAAAAGACACTGTTAAACCACACCAAACAATCACAGGAGGAAAAGGCAGTGACTAGCTAGGGTACTCACGAGGATTTGACGTCACCCAGATACGACTGTTTTGCGTATCAACGTCACCATGGAGTGAAAAGTTGGCCTCGTTCGTCCACAGGACGCACAGGAACCATTGTGTGTTACGTTCCATTTGTGCCAGAGCCCATGCAGCAAAGTTTTGTCTTGCATCAGTATCTGCCGGTAATAACTGGTGAAGTGCCTTGATTTTGTACGGATACAGATTTAACATTCCCTGCAGAATACATCGAATCGACGGTTTCGGAATCTCCGTTCTTCTCCTAGCTTAACGATCACTGCTACTTCCCGTTGATGTCTCGGCTGCCAAATCTTCCATGACACTTTGTACAACATGGACGTGATCCGCGCTAAAGGATGGTCTGCCACTCCGTGCACGATCCTCCAAACTCCCCGTTTCCTCAAAACGTCTTACTAAATTCAGTACCCATTCAATGAAATAGGGATTTTTGGCGCCTTCAGTCGTTTCTCCGTGCGAAACTTCGGCAATGCAACAGTTGTAGATTCACCATTCTTGTAGAAAAGTTTAAATACCAACACTCGATCTGGTAAAGAAAGCATGCTGCCGGCTTCGAATGACAAATCCATTTCGAGCCAGGTTTTTTATTGATAGCCTGATTTGCATAAAACACCCCAATATGACGTGTAAGCACCCCCTTTCGGTTAATTTTGGATTTTTTTATGGAAAAATATCCAATGTCCTTCTGATCCTATTGGTGTAAACAGAAAATTTTCCCGAGCATTACTTCTTTTATTAAGAATTTTTTAACTTTGCACGAATTTATGACGCACCCGGTATATATATGTGATGACCCGAATGGTTATCTCTTGAAGAAACACAATCGAGGCCGAAACTAAATGGAATTGCAAATCATAAGGACAACTGAAGTTTATTCCATGAAAACAGCAACATGTTACTCGCATCGAAGCCAACCCGCGTCTATCGAAAAAGCGCCAAAATACAATTTGCTCAGAGAGGTTGCAAGAATTGGCTGAGGAAGTTAGTGTGTGGAAAGGCGAGGCGTTTTTTCCAAAGAGTAGAAAAATGTTTACCAGAACAGAGATAATGTTCAGAATAAGCGACTATAGGTTGTTATTAATATTATCACACACACACACACACACACACACACACATATATATATATATATATATATATATATATATATATATATATACAGTTAAACCCGCTTAATGGAATATCGGTTAGAAGAATATCCCGTTTAATGTAATAAATTTTCAATGTCCCAAACCGTAGTAATTTGTTTCTTTGTTAAATTTCCCGGTTAATGATGGAATATATTGTTTTGAAGTTATCCCGCTTAAAGAAATAATTTTTAGCCATGACGATATGATCTTTTTCTATTTCGCTCACTTCTTTTCAGAATTTTTTTCTGTAAAGTGCAATAATGAATGTGCAGTAACTGAATGTCTTTCAAAGCAATTTTGTCACTTCGCAGAAAGTGTCCAATCGCAGGAAATGGGAATTTCTTCGATTTTGAAGGGCAATTCATTGTTGTTGCTGTTTTTGCTAGCCCCCCCTCCCTCCCCGTATTGCTCGGCCGCTGGCCTACGTTTCCCTATTCTGAGAATGAACAATAAGCTTCACCCCCAAATGAGAGCTAGAAAATGAGTGTGTGTGTGTGTGAAGGAAATGTGAAACTTCAACAGGCCCTTATCTTGAAGGGTACGTGGATTACCAACTGTAACGAATCTCTTCGGAGAAGCGCAACATTTAACTTGGGGGTCTCTAGCCTTGAACATTTAACTGTACATTTTCTACTGCGATTACTTCGACAGTTCGCTTTCGTGAAATCAGTAATCTTGTGCTTTACAATGTCTTTGAGACGAAAAGATCTTACTTTAAAAGAAAAAGTAAAAGTCATAGAGTTTGCAAAACTAAATACGTGTACGCAATTAGAACTCTCAAAAAAGTTCGAGATATCCCAAGCTCAAGTTTCGAAATTGTTAAAAAATAAAGAAAAAGCTTGAACGACTGGAAATGCAATAAAAATCTTAATCAAAAACGAAAACGTACAGGAAAAGAATCTGAAGTTGAAGATGCTCTTCTTCAGTGGTTTGCTGAAAAACGAGCTTGTAATGTTCCTATTAGTGGATTATTATTGAATCAGAAAGCTGAAGATTTAGCACAACAGTTAAATATAACTGATTTTAAAGCTACAAATGGTTGGTTGTGCAGATGGAAAGCAAGAAACCAAATTTCTTTCAAAAAAATTCACGGTGAAGCAAGTGATGCTGATGAAGCCGCTGCCAGTTCTTGGAAAAATGTAGTATTACCTGCTTTATTACAAGACTACAGTTCTTCTTGTATCTATAACTGTGACGAAACAGCACTTTATTACAGAGCAATGCCTGATGGGACTTTATGCTTAAAAGGCAAAAAAGTTGTTGGAGGAAAAATCCCGAAAGACAGACTGACAGTTTTATGCTGTAGTAATGCTGACGGCAGTCATAAAATGCCTCTTTTTGTAATCGGGAAATCCAATCGCCCACGATGTTTTAGAGGTGTAAAATCCCTTCCAGTTAAATACGAAGCGAATTCAAAACCTTGGATGACTGCTAATTTCTTTCAAAACTGGTTAGTGTCATTTGACAATGAGATGAATAAGATGAAAAGAAAAGATATCCTTTTTATCGATAATTGTCAAGCCCACAAAGTCGACGTAAGACTAGAAAATGTAGCACTCCATTTTTTGCCTCCGAATACTACAGCTATTTTATAGCCAATGGACCAGGGAATTATATCACTTTTTAAGAGGAATTATAGAAAAGAAATCGTTAAAAAGATCATAGCTTGCATAGATGATACTAGTGGATTTTCTATCAATAGCTCAACTAGTAAAATTATTAGAAACATTTCAATTCTTACAGCTGTTCATATGATGAACAAATCCTGGAATAATATTTCCTCTGACGCAATAAAAAGTTGTTTCGTAAAATGTAAATTTTCAACAAACGTAACAAATGATGAATTAAATGATGAATCAATTACAAACGCAAATGATTTACCACCAGAAGGAATGACAGAAGAAAATTTTTCCAATTTTGTAAACTTCGACAATGACTTGGTAGAATGTGGTGAAACTTCAGACCCTCAATTTGATCAAAGCGAAGTCGATGAAGATGAATTTGATGAAGAATGTACCATTAAAAAGGTTCCGTCACATGTTGAAGTTAATAACGCTTGTGATATTATAAGACGTTTCTTGGAAACGATGCCAAATGCAGACTTTTATTTATTTTATAAACTAGAAAATCAAATAACAGATTTGCTGCATTCACAGAACAGTAAACAATCTAAAATATCCGACATCTTTAGCAACAAATAAGTAAGTAACATTGTAATTATTTCCAAAAAATTAAGGGAAATTTGTATATTCTACAATAAAATTAGCTCATTTTTCATCAATTTTCGAAATTTTAATGTGTTTAAATTGTTTCTTACTTTTAATTAATAATTGTTTGTTAATTATAATAGTTTAAATATGCCTATGGTTTAGGTAATTTTTAATGCTTTCTAGGTTTCACTGTAACTTTAAACATTGTGGGCGTGTCAATGTGATCCCGGATAATGGAATATCCCGCTTCTTAGAATAATATTTCGTGGCAAATTGGCTATTCTATTAAGCGGGCTCGTATGTATATAAATATATATATATATATATATATATATATATATATATATATATATATATATATATATATATATATATATATATATATATATATATATATATATATATATATATATATATATATATGTAAATAAATATATATATATATATATATATATATATATATATATATATATCATACCAAGTATGAGGGATTTATATTAAAGATCTTGGGCACCATTGTCAAACTTATTTAAACTTAGAGATTTTATTCTTTTTTCTCTTTGTTCTTTTCTTCAAGATACAATAGAGCACGATTGTGTAATAAATATTTCATTAAATTTCTTGACATTTTAGTTTTTCTTTGCCCTTTTAATTTTTTTAAAATTATTTTCTCCGTTGCAGGTATTCAAGAATTCTGTCGTAATATGTGTGACTGGATATTTCATAACAGCTTATGAACTAAAAAATTTGATAAAGTTGAATTCATAAGACAAGAAGTCTTGTTGAAGCGGTATAGTTGTGTTAAAGGATTGTTTCAGCAATAATTGTTCACAATAGGTCACAAGAGCAGATGTATTCTGTATGCTGCATGCCTAACAAGGGATTTTCTCACCAGGTTAGTTTGAATAAAAGAGAAGCTTTGAGCCCACACAGCAATAAAGTCGCTCATTTCAAATGCATGTGAGAAAAAAAATTTGTTCCAATAAACTTATTATTACATATCCGTAGATATAAACTATCAAGTTTTAGAAAATGTTATCAAGTTTATAAGAGCTTCAGAACAATTTCCATCTGTATCGTGTATGAATACGGATAATTTTAGGGCAGCCATTTCAAAAACTTTTGCAACATGCATAACAGAGAAAATCTGTTCGTCGGCTACTTATTTGAATTTTTTTAAAAAATCTGCATACCACTATGATAGCACATTTTCTTATCCACACTTGAGTAAAACATTTGACCTGCAGTACGAATGGAAGGATTTTCAAAAAACGGTAATCTAGGAATGCATCTCCATGCGCATACTGGAGATGAGCCGTTCATCAGCAGCGTATCTAAAGAAGGATTTTCTCAAGAATGTAATTTAAAAACGAATCTACACACGCATACTGAAGAAAAACCTTTCGTCTGCAGTGTATGTGAAAAAGGATTTTCTGGACAGCGTGCTTTAAAAAGGCATCTGCGTACGCATACTGGAGAAAAGCCTTTCGTTTGCAATTTATGTAAGAAAGGATTTTCTGATAGTAGTTATTTTAAAAGACATGTCCGAACGCATACTGATGAAAAGCCTTTCGTTTGCAGCCTATGTCAGAAAGGATTTTCGCACAGCAGTAGCTTAAAATTACATTTGCGAACGCATACTGGAGAAAAGCCTTTCGTCTGCAGTGTATGTGAAAAAGGATTTACTGTACAGAGTGATTTAAAGAAGCATCTGCGTACGCATACTGGAGAAAAGCCTTTCGTTTGCAATGTATGTAAGAAAGGATTTTCTGATAATAGTAATTTTAAAAGACACCTCCGTACACATACAAAAAAAAAATCCTTACGTTTGCAGTGTATGCAGCAAAGGATTTTCTACTAGACCACATTTTAAAGATCATCTCCGAACGCATACTGAAGAAAAGCCTTTCGTTTGCAGTCTATGTAAAAAAGCATTTTCTCAAAACAGTAGCTTAAAAGGACATCTCCGTACGCATACTGCATTCTATGCATCATAGATATCAAATATTTATATATTCAGAATTTTTTTATAGTCCATTCCACTGATTTCGCCTGCTTTTAGTAAAATATTTTCAATAAATCTGCATGTGTGGGTTCATCTGTTTTTTAAAGAAATGTGAGTCGATAGTCTCTGACTAATAAAAAGAAAGCATTCATTTTGTGTGAAAATGTTGTTAGTATTTTTTGTTTTACTTTTCTCATTGTTTGCAAAATGAAAATAAAAAAGTTTGTGGAAAATTAGGACTTCGTTTTTAATTGTTTATTTGCTATTCTTTCAATGGTTTATTTCCAATACGTATAGGGAAATTTTGCGAAAGGATAATATAAAATGTCAGCATAGTTTTTTGGTTTTGCATTGTATGTTATTGCTAGCTGTTTTAGCATGCCATCGTTATTAACTGTTCTGATGATTTTTTAAAAATTATTTTGAGTGTTTATTTTTCACGGTTTATTTATTTTCTGACGAGGTCATTTGGAAGAAAAATCGAAACATCATGTATCCGAACGGCATTGAATTCGTCCGTGTCAAATAGAGTGGTCCGTTACAATAAAGTGCAAAAAGATTTCTTTGGGACCACTGGATAGTACATAGACTTTTCCAAGACAGAAATATTTTAAATCTGCTCTGTGCATGAATTCGGATTTTTTTTTTTTTCAGGGCAAGTTTTGAAAAATCATCACCGCTCCCTTAACGAATAAAAACTATTCGTTTGCTATACATGCGTAAAACCAACAAAAAGCATTTAATCTGCATCGCACTATAATAGCACATTTCCCTTTCCTAGCTTAAGGAAGCCATTTGACCTGCATTACGAGTGGAAGAAATCTCCATAAACAATAGATTAGTAATGCATCTAATGAGAAAAATTAATTACTTCTAAGAATACCTCTGAAGTTTCACACGAAGCGATATGTGCAAACAAAGTTTCTCTTCATCCGTATATAGGAAAAGCATGTTGCATTATAGTCTCTTCTACAACGAAAAGCATGATCATGTGAATGTAAACAACGGCTGCGAAGAATAACTGTAAGAAAGAAATAATATGGGTTGCATTCCCTGACTGATACTAAAGATTTTTCTGCTCGCTTAAAACTTTAAGGTGTATGTAACAAAGGATTTCCTATAGACCACGGGTATCTAATCTTTTAGCTTCCTTGGGCCACATTGAAAGATGACGAATTGTTTTGGGCCACACAAAAATATACCTAATATTAAAAAATAGTGGATGAATAAAAAAATTCGCAAAATAGCTTCGGTAATTCGCAAAATAGCCGTTGATTGTCGGGCGCATCCCAAATTCACCCGCCAAAGCCCGAAGTAGTCGTGTATTCCCTATTACATTGCTCGCCACCCAAATTGCAACACCAAGAAAGACAAGAGATATCACAACAAAATTTATTTTGTAGATAACATATTGACCAAGTATCAAATGATTAAATTTATATACTTCTGTGAAGTGTGGTTCCTGCCAAAATCAGTAGCCAGAGTAGCCGCCATTGTTGGAGATCACCGCTGCCACACGCCTCGGCATTCATTCAAAGAGACTTTGGATGAGTTCTTGGGGTAGAGCAGACCAAGCAGCTTCCACACGTTGCCAAAGTTGATCTGCTGTGGCAGCTGGGGATGGAATTTGGGTCAATCGTAGAGCAACCATGGACCACATGTTTTCTATCGGCGAAATATCCGGAGAGCGAGGCGGCCAGGGAAGCAATTCAATCTGGCGATTGACAAAGAACCGTTGGACAATGCGTGCCACGTGTGGTCGGGCATTATCCTGTTGAAATAAGGAAGGACAACTGGCTCCAACACCTCGGAGATGTAGCGCTGGCTGTTTAAAGTACCGGCAATGCGTACTAGAGGTGTGCGAGAGTGATATCCAATACCGCCCCATACCATAAAACCCGGTGCAGCACCGGTGTGGCGGTGCATAACGCAGCTGTTCAGCATCCTCTCTTCACGGTGTCTCCAGACTCGAATGCGACCATCGTGGTGTTGCAGACAGAAGCGTGACTCGTCAGTAAAGACAATTTCATTCCATTCTGCCGTCCACATCCTTCTGTCATCGCACCATTGGCGGCGGAGACGTCTGTGGTTCTGCGTAAAGGGTAGAGAAAGCAATGGACGTCTTGCGGACTGACCACTCTGCTGTAAACGGCGTCGAATGGTACGCGCAGACACTGGATGATGCGTTACAGACTGCATGTGCTGTGCTATGGTTCGTGATGTGACTGAGCGATCCGTCACTGCCATGCGCACAATTTGCCTGTCATCACGTGAAGTGGTGCGCTGAGGTGGATGCGATCGAACACGCCGGTCCGTCGTACCCTCCTGCATCCAACGATCACATATCCGCATTACAGTTGTTTGGTTTCGTCCAACACGACTACCGATTTCCCTGAAAGATAATCCACAATCTCGGTAGGCCACTATCCTTCCTCTGTCGAACTCGGATACTTGATCAAAAGATGATCGCTGTTTTCGACGAGGCATAATTGATCGTTTTTTTTTAAAAACCACAAGAAAAACACAATTGCCGAACTTGAAATCGTCGAAATCTCCAAGCCTTAAATAGCGCTTTGAAGTGGCGCCACAGGCGCGCGTGATGTGCGTCTGCGCTGAAATTCTAATCATTTGCATATCTCACCTCCGCTAATGCATGTTGTAAATTTCATGTTAATTGCATGTTTCCTTCAGGGTGTTGCATTTACAGTGGCCAGCAGTGTATTTCGGTCTTTGGCCAATGCTAGAAGTGGCCGTAACACATGATTATACAGACACATACAAGGTGCGCCTATAAAGTAACCGGACATTTTTTTTAAAAAATAAGATAAATATTATTCACCTTCAAATAAATTTACCTCCTTGTAAACAATCTCCAAAGGAGTCTATACAATTTTTCCAATGTTTCTTCAAGTCATCGAAACACTGTTTATAGGCGTTGGAACTAACCGCTCGCAAAATACGCATAACATTTTATTTGATATCCGAGACGTTTTCAAATCTCAAAAAAGGAAATAAGCTATGTCCTTTCATGGCCATAGCTTAGGAAAAAGGAAAAAATCCACTGGCGATAAGTCGGGAGAATATGGTGGGTGATTTATCACTATAAATGAATGCTTAGCTAGATATTTTTGTACAGAAATTACTGTATGGGGCCTAGCATTATCATGTAAAAGAAACCGTTGCCCAGAATCAAACAGTTCCTTCCTAACTCGCCTTATCCTGTTTCTTAATCGAAAAAGCAGTTCCTTGTCAAAATACTGATTAATTGTTTGATTTTCAGGAGCAAATTCGTGATGAATAAGTCCGTTGTAATCACAAAACGCAAAATCTATGAAAGGACAGAGATTTGAAAACGTCCCGGATATTAAATCAAATGTTACGCGTATTTTGCAAACGGTTAGTTCCAACGCCTATAAACAGTGTTTCGATGACTTAAGAAACGTTGGAAAAATTGTATAGACTCCTTCGGCAATTATTTTCAAGGAGATAAATTTATTTGAAGGTGAGTAATATTTTTCTTATTTAAAAAAAATTGTCCGGTTACTATATGGGCGCACCTTGTATATATATGTATATATATATATATATATATATATATATATATATATATATATATATATATATATATATATATATATATTTACTTGTGTGTGTGGGGGGGGCGGTCAGAATGAACAATGGTGAGCGGTCGAGAATAATGATGCAACTCACATACAATCACATTTAATGACGAATCACGAACAATTAATACAATTACACATACTAAAAAATAAAATCTAACGTCTTTAGCGTCCTTGACGGAGTCATATCCATTGAAATTCATTAAAATCCGTTCAGCTGACTCAGGGTCACTACGAACAGTAAACGAAGAAATCGCCCCTGCTTCCAGTGAAGAACTGCAATATATATTCCGTCGTAGTCGGTAGAGGTCACTTCTGTTAACGTCTGGTGGGAGATCAGTGATGGCCAGTTCCATTCTATAATTCAGGGGCGGGGAGATGTCATGGCCAGTTCCATTCCACAATTCGGCTGTCCTAGGGAAAATATGACCTCACATTCCTGGTCATATCATCTGTTAGAAAATACCTAAAAATAAAAGAAAAAACAGCAGCAGTTTGTTCTTACAACAATTACAATTCCCTTCCTTTTTTTCCCTCTCTTTTTTAGCGTCGTTCATCGTCTTGAATTATCGTCGTGTTTTTCTCTTGAGTCAGCGTCAAGTTCTTCGTCTTTCGTCGTCTTCCTTTCGTGTCTTCAAAATCCATTCGTCTTATCGTCTTCAAATTTATTCGTCTAATACAGCGGTTCCCAACCGGTGGGTCGCGACTCGATACTAAAACTATCAGAAACCATCGAATAAACCATCAGAAAAAATAAGAAAAATCGAAACAAATCGAATTGTGTTTTGATTGTTTTCTTGGTTCTTGATTTTTGGCATCTGGGGCAGACAACAGATCCACTACATCCCTCCCAGATGAGTCACACAGGCACACAGATGATGCACACTCCGGCAATATATATATATCTATATTTGCAATATTTGATGGTAAATTATATATCCATAAGGAAGGGATTCGATACAAATAAGGTTTTTTACTCCACTATGGACCGATGGACGGTGGTGGTATTTCGATAAGGAAAGGTGGGTCGCCAGCTGAAAAAGTTTGGGAACCACCTGTCTAATCTATCAGACAGACACAAACACAGTCATAATTGGGTAAAAGTAAAGTCATAAATCTCGAAAAGTCTCAATCGGTCCTTAGTTATAAAAAGTATCGTCAATTTGGGTTTAAGCTCTAGCTTTTAAGAAATTCAGCGCACGTGGTTGTTGTATTCGGGCCTTCGTGGTCGCCTTCTTTGGATACTTCATAGATGTCGTTGCCTTTAACTTTTATAATCTTATATGGTCCTAGATACTTCGGTTTTAACTTGAGATGAGGTCCGAATTGTGTACGTTTAATTGCAACTAAATCTCCTATTTTATATTTCTGAGGGGTTCGTCTGCGTAAATCGTATGCTCTTTTGTTTTGTTCCTGGACATCAAAAATTCGTTTTTTAGCCTCTCTTCTTAAGTCTTCGAGATGTTTTTCAAAATTAGCTTGAAATTCAGCTTCTAGCGTTTCTTTTAATTTATCTGTTGATTTCGAGTTAATCTTACGGCCGAAAAGTAGTTCGAAAGAGGTGGTATTAATACTTCTTTGATACGTTGAATTTATAGTTTGCTGCAGTTCGTTAACGTGTTTATACCAGTGGGATGGATTGTCTATGGATAATTTTGATAACACAGAAATAATAACTTGGTTTAAACGTTCTACTTGGCCATTGGCACGGGGAAGTCCTGTAGTGATTAGATGGTGCTGTATGTTTTCTTTGGAACAATATTCTTCAAATTCCTTAGACGTTAAAGCAGTACCTCTGTCGGAGATTATTCTAATGTCGGAGATTTCCAAAATTAGTTCTCTGCAGTTCTAATTTAGATATTACTTCGCCTGATTGGGTTGTTTTGGTAGGATATAGCCAAAAAAATTTGGTAAATCCGTCTATAATTGCCAAAATATACGTGTAATTTTTAGGAGTACTTTCTAATGGTCCTAAGTGAACAATAAGATATGTATTTAAGGGTAAGTCATCTTTATGAATGGGGTGAAGAAAACCCTCTTGTTTGCCTCTTTTACGATTTACTAAATTAGCCGATTTACTAAATTTCAATGTACACAATTAGCTATTAGTTTCTCGATTTTTGATTTAAGTTTTTGTATAAAATACCTGTCTTCTAATAGTTTTTCCAGTATGTTTAATTCCCATATGTCCCTTTTCGTGAGCATTTCTGATGATTTCAGTTTGCATATTTTCGGGAAGAACAATTAACTCTTTACCATCGATAAACCTATACAAAATTTCGTTACGCATAAAATAATTATCATAGTTCGAAACCTTCAATAGTTCTTTAATTGTTTTATTTTCATTGTCTTCGTCATGAGCTAACCTAAGTTTGGGTAAGATATTTTCAATAGTAATGCAAAGTGTGTTTATTGGGCATCTACTTAGGGCGTCAACATGAGATATTTTATTTTCGGGTCGATGTTCAATAACGTAATCAAATTCCTGTAGTAGTTCGCCCAACGGGCAACACGTGTAGACAACTCTTTTTTATCTATTGTCTTTTGGAATGCGGCACAGTCTGTAACAATTTTAAATGGAATACCTAGCAAATAAATTCTAACTTTTTTAAGGCCTCTATAATCGCGAGAGCTTCTAATTCGTAACTTGTGTATGTTCTTTCCGCGTCCTTTGTTTTTCTACTCATATAGTATGTCGGGTGAAAATTGTTATCATTGGGTGATTTTCGTAACAAAATTGCACCATATCCATTTAGACAAGCATCAGTGTGTACCTCTGTCTCATATTTTGAGTTGTAAACGCCTAAAACAGGTTTCTGCGGCAGTAATTTTTTGAGAGTATCAAAAGCATTTCTTTCTTTTTCATCAAATTTAAATTTGCAGTCTTTCTTCAAAAAGGTCACTTAGTGGTTTCGCAAAGATAGAACAAGTTTGAATAAACTTTCTAAAATATCCTGTAATTCCTAAAAAGCATTGGACTTCTCTCAGATTATTAGGTTCAGGAAAATCAAGTACAGCTTTTGTTTTAAGGTGGATGGGAAAATGTAACCTTCCTCTATAACGTGTCTCAAAAATTCGACTCTTTTTTTTAGAAATTGATATTTCTTAAGATTTATTTCCAATCTGTAGTCGCTAGCAAGATCAAATACACTTTCCAGTCTTTCGATACCTTCCTTCTCATTTGCAGACAAAATAATTATATCGTCCATGCATGGTAAAACAATACCATCATTGACCAACAGTCTAAAAATTGTATTAATGAAACGCTGAAAGACAGCTGAGGAATTGCACGATCCAAAAGCTACTTTTAAAAATTGGTATTGCCCTTCATGAGTGACGAAGGAGGTGTATTTTTTACTAGAGTTCTTTACATCGACATGTAAAAACCCGATTTTAAGATGTATTGTACTAAATGCGCGCGACTGTTGCAGTCGGTCTACAATATCTTCTATTAACGACAGTGGTAGTGGCGTAGCTAGAACTTTTGCCGCTCGGGGCGGTCTCCAATTTGCCGCCCTTTCTAAGTCAATCAATTGTTGGTTTTTATAAACTTGACTTGATGGTTTTATAACATTGACTTGACGATGAGGAAAAATATTCGAAATCATAGAGTAATTCATAATTCGTAGAAATCGAATAGTATACTTATGAATTGAACAAGTGGTTTTTTACAACTAATACTAAATAAAAATATGCCGCCCCAAAATATGTGCCGCCCAGTGCGGACCGCATCCACCGCACCCCCCTAGCTACGCCACTGGGCAGTGGAAACCTATCCTTTACAATAATTTTATTTAGTTTCCGGTAATCGATGCATACACGAGGGGTGCCATCTTTTTTCTTAACTATTACGATCAGACTTGAATACTCAGAAGAGCATGGTTCGACTATGCCCTGTTCTATCCATTCAGCCACCTGAGTTTCAACAGTTTTCCTTTCAGTGAATGGTAAACGACGAGGTCGATGATAAATTGGCTCTTTATCCTTCACGAGAATATTCATTTCTATATAATTCTTTAGACAGGGACTTTATTTACTACAACAACTAATACACTTACAAAGTCTTCTGAACACAATTACCTTCAAAATAATGTCCTTCCGCAACAATACACTTCTGCTAGCGTTGATACAGCTTCTGGAAACAGCATTGGAAACCGTTGCGTGAGAGCTGTCGTAAAGCGGTTGTCGCTGTCGGAATCACTTCTTCGGCATTTGCAAATCGCTTGCCTTTGATGCGATCTTTCAGTTTCGGGAACAGATAGAAATCGCAAGGAGCGAGGCATGGGGAATATTGGGGATGTGGGAGAACTGTGGTGCCGTGTTTAGCAAGGGCTTGTTGCACCATCAGGTATCGGTGCGCCGGGACATTCTCATGCAACAACATCCACATGTTGGATTTCCAAACGTGTGGACGTTTACCACGGATTGACTCCCGGAGACGACGAAGAACCTGTACATACCATTTCTTGACGATGTTACCTTGTGTTTGGAGCAGCTTGCCTTTCTGGACTTTCTCCAATGAACTTCAACTAACCAAACAACCACTGCTCGTACCCGTTGGATGTTAGCCTCCGTTTGTGGGGTCACTGGCCACCCACTTCGCGCATCATCTGCAACAGGGTCTCTCCCATTTTTAAACAGGCTGTACCATTTTAAAACTTTCGATCAGCACATAGCTTCTGTCTGGATACGCATTTTGCAGTAACCGTAACGTTTCTGCAGGGATTTTTCCTAATTTGTAGCAGAATTTAATGTTGGAACGCTGCTCCTAAAAGGACATTTTGCTACATCGACATCATAGGCTGACAGTCTGCAGCCAAATGGTCAGCTGCGCGCCTTAGCAGTTGTGCAAAGCGTTATGTGACGTCTCACGCATACGCAGATAACCAGACTTGCAAACCACATCGTTATTTCGGTTCCCCCACACACCGGGCATGAGGGGGGAGGGTAGTCCCCGAACTTATTGACTATACTGGTATTATATATATATATATATATATATATATATATATATATATATATACACCAGGTGCGTCATAAATTCGTGCAAAGTTCAAAAATTCGTAATAAAAGAAGTAATGCTCTTAAAAATTTTCTGTTTGCGCCAATAGGATCAGAGGGACATTGGATTTTTTTCCATGTAAAAAAAAAGTTTCCAAAAGTTACCGAAAGAGTGCACTCACACGTCATACTGAGACGTTTTATGCAATTCAGGGAAACACAAACAGGAAATCAGATCACAATAATATGAGAATGCATTTATTTTAAAGTAGCAGATGTTCAACATTACCACCAGTACGAGGTAATAGGCAAGCGAGGCGCGAAACTATGCCCATTACAGCGGAGTGTAGCATGTCGCCATCGATGGCAGCGACTGTCTGTCGAATGGCATTTTTTAGTTCCACGAAAGAGGTTGGGGAGCACCGATACACACGAGACTTTAAGTATCCCCCACAACCAATAATCTCCCGGTGTCAAGTTTGGTGATCTTGAGGGCCACTGAACCTTACAACTGCGACTTATCACTCGGTCTTCAGTGAAAGATTCCAACAAGAACGTCATGACATCAAATGAAATGTGGGGCGGGTCACCATCCCGCTTGAAGGTGACAACAAGTAACACATGTCATTCCTGCAATGCAAACTCAACGTGGTCACGCAAAAGCTTAAGATACCCTGCAGAAGTGACTCTACAGGTTTTTCTGCCGGATACAGGACTTTTATTCTGGACCCTTTCTACAAAAAAGAAAGGGTCCAGAATAAAAGACGCTGTTAAACCACACCAAACAATCACAGGAGGAGAATGCAGTGACTAGCTAAGGTATTCACGAGGACTTGACGTCGCCCAGATACGACTGTTTTACGTATCAACGTCCCCATGCAGTGAAAAGTTGGCCTCGTTCGTCCACAGGACGCTCAGCAACCATTGTGTGTTACGTTCCATTTGTGCCAGAGCCCATGTTTTGTCTTGCATCAGTATCTGCCGGTAATAACTGGTTAAGTGCCTTGATTTTATACGGATACAGATTCAATATTCCCTGCAGAACACATCGAATCGACGTTTCCCGAATCCCCGTTCTTCTCCCACCTTCACGAGCACTACTACTTCCCGTTGATGTCTCGGCTGCCAAATCTTCCATGACACTTTGTACAACATGGACTCGATCCGCGCTAAAGGATGGTCTATCACTCCATGTACGATCCTCCAAACTCCCCGTTTCCTCAAAACGTCGTACTAAATTCAGTACCCATTGAATGAAATAGGGATTTTTGGCACCTTCAGTCGTTTCTCCGTGCGAAACTTCCGCAATGCAACAGTTGTGGATTCATCATGCTTGTAGAAAAGTTTAACTACCAACACTCGATCTGGTAAAGAAAGCATGCTGCAGGCTTTGAAAGACAAATCCATTTCGAGCCAGGTGTTTTATTGATAGCCTGATTAGCATAAATCGCCCCAATATGACGTGTAAGCGCCCTCTTTCGGTTACTTTTGGATTTTTTTATGGAAAAAAATCCAATGTCCTTCTGATCCTATTGGCGTAAACAGAAAAATTTCCCGAGCATTACTTCTTTTATTACGAGGTTTTTAGATTTGCACGAATTTATGACGCACCCGGTAGATATACTATGTGATGACCCGAATGGTCATCTCTTGAAGAAACACAATCGAGGGCGAAACTAAATGCAATTCCAAATCATAAGAACAACTGAAGTTTATTCCATGAAAACAGCAACATGTTACTCACATCGAAGCCAACCGCGTCTATCGTAAAAGCGCCAAAATACAATTAGCTCAGAGAGGTTGCCAGAATTAGCGGAGGAAGTTAGTGTGTGGAAAGGCGAGGCGTATTTTCCAAAGAGTAGAAAAAAGGTTTAGCAGAACAGAGATAAAGTTCAGAATAAGCGACTATAGGCTGTTAGTAATATTATCACACACACACACACACACACACACATATATATATATATATATATATATATATATATATATATATATATATATATATATATATATCATACCAAATATGAGGGGTTTATATTAAAGATCTCGAGTACCCTTGTCAAACTTATTTAAACTTAGAGATTTTCTTTTTTTCTCTTTGTTCTTTTTTCAAGATACAATAGTGCACGATTGTGTAATAAATATCTTATTAAGTTTCTTGACATTTTAATTTTTCTTTGCCCTTTTAATTTTTTTAAAAATTATTTTCTCCTTTGCAGGTATTCAAGAATTCTGTCCTAATATGTGTGACTGGACATTTCATACCAGCTTATGAACTAAAAAATTTGATAAAGTTGAATTCATTAGACAACAAGTCTTGTTGAAGCGGAATAGTTGTGGTAAAGGATTGTTTCAGCATTAATTGTTCACAATAGGTCGCATGAGCAGATGTATTCTGTACGGTGCATGCCGAAAAAAGGATTTTCTCACCAGGTTAGTTTGAATAAAAGAGAAGCTTTGAGCCCACACAGCAATAAAGTCGTTCATTTCAAATGCATGTGAGAAAAAAAATTTGTTCCAATAAACTTGTTATTACATATCCGTAGAATAAACTATCAAGATTTAGATAATGTTATCAAGTATATAAGAGACTCAGAACAATTTCCATCTGTATCGTGTATGAATACAGGTAATTTTAGGGCAGCCATTTCAAAAACTTTTGCAGCATGCATAACGGAGATAAACTGTTCGTCGGCTAGTTATTTGAATTTTTTTATAAATGTGCATACCACTATGATAGCACATTTCCTTATCCACACTTGAGTAAAACATTGGACCTGCAGTACGAATGGAAGGATTTTCAAAAAACAGTAATCTAGGAATGCATCTCCATGCGCATACTGGAGATGAGCCGTTCATCAGCAGCGTATCTGAAAAAGGATTTTCTCAAGAATGTAATTTACAAACGAATCTACATACGCATACTGAAGAAAAATATTTCGTCTGCAGCGTATGTAAGACCGTATTTTCTCAAAACTGTAGCTTAAATTTATATCTCCGAATGCATACTGAACAAAAGACTTTCGTTTGCAGTCTATGTAAGCAAGCATTTCCTCGAAACAATACCATAAATACATATCTCCGTGCGCATACTGGAGATGAGCCGTTCATCAGCAGCGTATCTGAAAAAGGATTTTCTCAAGAATGTAATTTAAAAACGAATCTTTATACGCATACTGAAGAAAAACCTTTCGTATGCAGCGTATGTAAGACAGTATTTTCTCAAAACTGTAGCTTAAATTTATATCTCCGAATGCATACTGAACAAAAGACTTTCGTTTGCAGTCTATGTAAGCAAGCATTTCCTCAAAACAATAGCTTAAATACACATCTCCGTGCGCAAACTGGAGCAAAGCCCTTTGATTGCAGTCTATGTAAGAAAGCGTTTTCTCAAAGCAGTAGCTTAAAATTACATCTCCGAACGCATACTGGTGAAAAACCTTTCGTCTGCAGTGTATGTGAAAAAGGATTTTCTGGACAGTGTGATTTAAAAAGGCATCTGCGTACGCATACTGGAGAAAAGCCTTTCGTTTGCAGTCTATGTAAGAAAGGATTTTCTAATGGTAGTGATTTTAAAAGACATGTCCGAACGCATACTGAAGAAAAGCCTTTCGTTTGCAGCCTATGTATGAAAGGATTTTCGCACAGCAGTACCTTAAAAAAACATGTGCGAACGCATACTGGAGAAAAGCCTTTCGTCTGCAATGTATGTGAAAAAGGATTTACTGGACAGAGTGATTTAAAAAAGCATCTGCGTACGCATACTGGAGAAAAGCCTTTCGTTTGCAGTGTATGTAAGAAAGGATTTTCTGATCATAGTAATTTTAAAACACATCTCCGAACGCATACTGGAGAAAAGCCTTTTGTTTGCAGTCTATGTAGGAAAGAATTTTCTGATAATAGTCAATTTAATAGACATCTCCGAACGCATACTGAAGAAAGGATTTTCTGATAGTGGTAATTTTAAAACAAATCTCCGTACACATACTAAAGAAAATCCTTACGTTTGCAGTAAATGCAAAAAAGGATTTTCTACTAGAGCACATTTTAAAAGACATTTCCGAACGCATACTGAAGAAAAGTCTTTCGTTCGCAGTCTATGTAAAAAAACATTTTCTCAAAATAATAACTTAAAAAGACATCTCCGAACGCATACTCAAGAAAAGCCTTTCATTTGCAGACTATATAAAAGAAACATTTTCTCAAAACAGTAGGTTAAAAAGACATGTCCGTATGCATACTGCATTCTATGCATCATAGATATCAGATATTTATATATTCTGAAATTTCTTATAGTCCTGTCCACTGATTTCGCCTGCTTTTAGTAAAATATTTTCAATAAATCTGCGTGTGTGGGTTCATCTATTTTTTAAAGAAATGTGAGTCGATATTCTCTGACTAATAAAAAGTAAGCATTCAGTTTGTGGGAAAATGTTATTAGTATTTTTTTGAGTTTTACTTTTCTCATTGTTTGCAAAATGAAAATAAAAATGTTTGTGAAAACTTAGGACTTCGTTTTTAATTGTTTATTTGTTATTCTTTCAATGGCTTATTTCCAATACGTATAGGGAAATTTTGCGAAGGGATAATGTAAAATGTCAGCATAGTTATTTGGTTTTGCATTGTACGTTATTGCTGGCTGTTTCAGCATGCCATCGTTATTGACTGTTCTGATGAATTTTTTAGATAATTGTGGGTGTTTAATTTTCACGTTTCATTTATTTTCTGACGAGGTCAGTATGAAAAAAAAATCGAATGATCATGTGCCCGAACAGCATTCAATTCGTTCGTTTCAAATAGAGTGGTCCGTTACAATAAAATGCAAAAAGATTTCTTTGGGACCACTCGATAGTACATAGGCTTTTCCAAGACAGAGAAATATTTTAAATCTTCTCTGTGCATAAATTCGGATTTTTTTTCAGGCCAAGTTTTGAAAAATAATCACTGCTCCCTTAACGAATAAAAACTATTAGTTTGCTATACATGTGTAAAACCAATAAAAAGCATTTAATCTGCATCGCACTATAATAGCACATTTCCCTTTCCTAGCATAAGGAAGCCATTTGACCTGCATTACGAGTGGATGAAATCTCCATAAACAATAGATTAGTAATGCATCTAATGAGAAAAATTAATTACTTGTAAGAATACCTCTGAAGTTTCAAACGAAACGATATGTGCAAACAAAGTTTCTCTTCATCCGTATATAGGAAAAGCATTTTGCATGATAGTCTATTCTACAACGAAATGCATGTAGTAAAGCGCTTTTAAATAAAAAAAGCTGGCTTTATTACATGTTTGCGATAAAATTCGGAATCAAATTTAACGCCTACAGATAATTATAGAGTTGAGTGGAGTAATTTAGTACGTAGCCTGTTGCAAGACAGTTTTATGAGATTTGAAGATGGGAAGGTCTGAGATGGAGACACAGAGAAGATGACGGAACCAAAAGATGACGTTATGTTACAAAAGCCCTTTATGTTAGATTTATAGCAGTACGGTTTGGAAAGTGGCCATTTTGAAATCCTTGGGTGGTCGCAAGGGCAGGCAGTGAGGGCCTAATGTTTTTGAGTTAAGAAGCCAATGAGAAGGTGAGAGAGGAAGTACAGCAAATGAAAAGTTTACGGTGTCCGGATTGGCTGATTGAAGTTTATGAGAAGGTGGAGTCATAAGTATGAAAGGGGATTAAAATAATATATATAAAGAAGGAGTCCTTATGAAATCCCCCGTTTTGACAGCGATTTGCATAACATGATCCATTTTTAAAGCTTTTCTGCATATATTTTCCTGGTGTATTATGCAATGGTATTTCATCAAACCAGAATTTTCAACAGCAATGGCATTGTCTTCTATCAATCTTACAATGCCTTCTTTATTGCCTATCATAGCTGGGACACCATCTGTAACTATACCAGATATGTTAGCAAGAGTTAATTAGAATAGCGTCAACGAATTTTCCACTGTTTCATATAAATCTTTCAAGGATGCCGTGTATTTTAACAGTACTAATAAGCCATTTCTTCAGTTACAATAAACTCGTCATTTATACCTATAATAAATATGGCAAAATTGAGCCGTATCAGTAACATCAGTCGTTACATCCATCGACTAAGAATAAAACTTAAATTTAGAAGTTTTACTTTTTAAGACGTTTTCAATATATTTACCAAGTTCGTCAATTCTCCTGGAAATAGATTGAGGAGACAAACTGATTTTAGATATCATCTTCCTTATCAGGGCCAATTATATCTGCCTCGCTTTCCATGTATTCCTTAATAAACTCGCCATCAGAAAATGGTTTCTATTTTTTGGCAATAAATATCATTAGAAATATACACTCAAAAGCCAAAACATTATGACCACCTGTCAATAACGAGTTGGCCCACCTTTGGCGCGCAACACAGCTTCAACCCGCCTTGGCATGGATGCCACAAGTCCTTGGTAGATGGCCGGAGACAGATTGTACCAGATGTTTAAGCAACGGTCACGCAAATCCGAGATATTGCAAATTGGTGGTCTTTGAACTCTGAGCTGCCGTCCCATGACATCCCAAATGTGTTCTATCGGATTGAGATCCAGTGAATTAGGCGACCAGGACATTAACTTGAATTCAGCATCATGTTCCTGGAACCACTCCAACACAATTTTAGCCTTGTGACACGGGGCGTTGTCCTGTTGGAACATTCCATTTCCAGCTGGAAAAACAGAGGCCATGTAAGGGTGCAACTGGTCCGCAATGATGTTTAGATACCCTGTAGCATTCATGGTCTGCTCAACCACAACCACGGGTCCCAGAGACGCCCAAGAGAACGTCCCCCAAAGCATAATACCGCCACCACCGGCCTGTGTATGACCTACTGTACATTGAGGGAGCAACAGTTCGCCTGGAAGACGGCGTATCCTGACACGGCCATCGGCGTGATGAATGACAAACCGTGATTCATCTGACCAGGCAACTCTCTCCCACTTATCCATGGACCAGTCGCGATGTTCCCGGGTCCAGCGCAGGCGCAGTTGGCGATGACGCTTGGTCAGCAAAGGCACACGAGTGGGACGTTTGCTGCGTAGCCCCATATCCAACAGTGTCCGCTGAAGTGTGCTGCGATACTATTCTACTTGGCCCCGCATTGTACTGGGCTGTCAGCTGAGCCACTGTCTGGCTCCGGTTTTGCTTCACCATGCGAGACAGTCTCCGACGACCTTTTTCTTTGATAGCGTGTTGACGTCCAACACCATGTCGTCTACTGCTGGTTTCACCGTCATTCATCCACTTTGCATAAGTACTAACAACTGTAGGTCGCGAACAACCCACGAGTCGTGCAGTTTCAGAAATACTTGTTCCGAGCCTTCGAGCCATTACAATCTGCCCTCTATCAAAGTCGCTTATATTCACAGCCTTTCCCATCACACACAGAAGTAAGTGAAAGAATGATTCTTCAGACTCTCCAGCAGCAGTTAAATACCACTTCCACCTGATCACGTGCCTTCCACGTCATCCAGGCGAATTCATTGCAAAATGTAGGGGTGGTCATAATGTTTTGGCTCTTGAGTGTATAATGTTAAATGTGTAAAAACTTCACATTTCGTTTTTGTAATGAAATTAATAGATAGAAATTGCATACAGAATTATGTATAGAAGATATTTCAAATAATGTATTGTCGATTTGTTGAATGAACAAAGCGGGAACTGTAATGGCCGCCTGCCATCATCGCCGATGCGTGCTATTGATATTTTTTTTCGCTTTAGGCTTTAGCTTTCTTTCTAGTCCACATTAATACTTGCTTTTGGCTGCATGCCGCCCGCGGACTGCGGGTTGAACATCCCTGCTCTAAACTGTACCATGAACAGACATCTCCAAATTTATACTAGTGAAATACCTTTCGTATGCAATGTATGCAAGAAATGATTTCCTCTTAAATCTGTCTTACATCTCCAAATACACACTGCAGAAAAGCCTTCTGTTTGCACTGTATGTAAAAAAGGATTTTCTGGTAAAGTTAACTTAAAATACATCTCCGGACACATACTGGATAAAAGCCTTTTGTGTGCAGTGTATGTAACAACGGATTTACTGGTAGTGGTTACTTAGCAATACATCTCCGAACACATACGGGAGAAGAGCCATTCATCTACAAAGTTTGTAAGAAATGATTTTCAGGTAGAGGTAACTTAAAAAGACACCTCCGAACGCATATCGGCGAAAAACACACCGTATTTCTTTGTTAACTATGTAAAGTATACATAAGATTCGATTCACAAGAATCAACTTTTGAGTGAATAAATTAAAGAAGCTGCTTGAGATATGCTAATTTCGGCATACCCGCTTGGTGTAAATACCATGCAGCTTGATTAGAAAAAAAAGGTTGTTAAGGTTGATAGATAAGCGAGTTAAGGGAGCTACGAGGTAAGCAGCTCCAACTGTTAACCGGCGCTTCTGCTTAGGGGGCCCAAAGTTTACGTGGCAGAACTGCTGGTTTGACTCTCTAGTTTGTGAGTATTGCAAAGTGTATTTTTATTGAATGCTAATATATATATTCCGTACAAGTAGTACGTATGCTTATTGCTGTAAAAGCAAATTCTATATGTGCAACGAATTCACTAAACATTGTTTCATGTATAAACTGTGTTTGTATCAAATTCATTTAGAGTGCCACTTCAAATTATATACACCCAAGTGCGGGTAGAAGTGAGCTATTCTCTATAACTACTTCGTCGAAGAAGCTTTTATGTATATATGTAAGAAAGGATTTTCTTGTACAGATAATTTAAAAAGACACCTCCGAACGGATATCGGCGGAAAACACACCGTATTTTTTTTTTAATTACTTCGTCAAAGAAGCTTTTTTGTATGTTATGGTCCCAGTATCACTTGTGTTTGGAACAACTAGAATGGGTTTATAGGTTGAAAGAATGCGCCCTCTTTATGTTACGGCCAAAAAATCACTTCAAAATCAAAGGGGAAAAATAACAATTTTTCTTCAGTAATTCGCAAACTGGCCGTTGATTGTCGGGCGCATCACGAATTGGCCAGCCAAAGCCCGAAGTAGTCGTATATTCTCGATTATTTCGGGCTTTGGCCAATGCTAGAATTTGCCGTAACACATGATTATACATATATCGCTCACTTTTTTCAACAACATCATATCTCAAAAACAAGATTCTCTAGGAGAGTGATTTTAATGTTTGAAAGTGCATTAAAATGCATTGAAGATAAATTTTAACTCTGTTCTCTAGCGGTTAAATTTTGAGCGGTGAGATATGATGATCTTGCAGGGATATACTAGTCTTTCATGGTATTTTGAAAACAGGCATATCTAAAAATCGCAGATTTTTTAGATATGACGTTGTTGAAAGGAGTGAGCGATATATATATATATATATATATATATATATATATATATATATATATATATATATATATATATATATATATATATATATATATATATATATATATATATATATATATATATATATATATATATATATATGTATGTATATATATATATATATATTGATCTAGTTCTTTAGCACTCTAGTTCTTTAGCAGTTGACTTTAAAACATATGAATTTTGAGACCCACAGTCTAGAAGTGCTCTTACCTCTCGAGTAGCTGCTCTACCCACAATCCTAACCTTCAACGTCATCAAAGTCACGTCTGTGGAACAGGTTTAGCTCGCGGTGGTTGCTTGCACGGCTTCAGCTGTTTGCTTCTCCAGCTGGCTTTCAACTTTCAAGTACATTTGTGGACAGAGGGATATTACACGTGCCTTACCACATGCATAACACCGAATAAACTGCTTACAGGACTTAGCCATGTGGCCATATGCCAGACACTTTAGACAACATCTTTTCTCCTTTATTTTGTCGAATTTCTCTTGGCGCGATAGGGCACGTGCGCCATAGCAATCTTTACTATCATGCTGCCTATTGTAAAAAATACAACTGTTATCTTTGGTCGCAAGAAAATCTGCTGTTGTGGGGATATTTGCGATTTCTTAGACTTAAGTTTACGTTTAAATTCCCCTTTCTGTCTATCGCGATATTTTTCTTTATCGTCGAAATTATCAAAACCACTACCTGCTAATTTGAGTCTTTCCTCTCCCTCTACTTCAAAAATTTCATCAAATTGGTTAGACGAGAAGTATCTTTCTTTTCATCTCCCGTACTAAACAGCGAGCTTCTTTGCAAAGCCCTCATAACATCCTCTGAGAGACTGGATTCTACCATTGGATACAACCAACAAGAGTTCCCATCTATTTTGATGCCTAAAGACTCTAGAGCCCATAACTGTGCTTCAATTTTATCAAACAATTGTGATAGTGGTACATTATCTCGGTTATCAACCTTTACATTTGCTATAATCAATTTTATTAATTCCCGCACGTACACTTCAATTAACAGGTCAGTTTTACCAAAAACGCTCTTTAAGTGCACTAACGGTTTTAGAATAATTTTGCGAAGTCATCGGATAGCTCTCAATAAAATCTTTCACTTGCGATCCCGGTTATGCTTTGGACTAAATACTGAAAGTTGTCACTCTCGGGCAACTCAGAATTCTCGTGAATTTTTTCAAATTGTGACCAAAACGGAAGCCAATTCAGTAACTCCCCGTCGAACTCGCTAAGTTCAATTTTTGGAAGCTCATAACGTTTCGTCTTCTCACTAACCGCCAGTCTCACTAACGGCTAGTGAAGTCTCACTACCTGCTTCAAAATTTACCATTTCCGGAAACCTTTCATTTACTAAACGAGTCATTGTGATAAATTTATCGGAATAAGTTTCGCAACCTTCCATTTGTGCCGTAATCTCCTCCTGTGTCACCTCACTTGTCATTAAAGAATTCAAAATTTGCTCATTAATTTCTTCGAGATCTTTATGCACTCTTTTTAACTTTGTAAATTTATCCTTAATTGCGCCTTCTAAACTGTCATCCTTACCAATTTCTTTATCAAAAATTTTAACAGTCTTGGCAAAGGAGGAACGTAATCCCCATCGTTTTAACGTCAGAGGATCCATTCCTAATAATGAAGGCTAATTCTAAATGAATACAGTAATAAACAAATATTCAACAGGTACTAAAGAAATACTTTGAAATACTTTTCTAAAGCTAAACCCACTGTAAACCCTGTCGCGGACGCCCCATCTAAGAAATCGAGTACCTCCCACCGAAATGGGCACTCGTCGATTCAGACTCTATGCTAAGTCTACCCGACTTTAGCCGGTCTGGGCAGGAACATATATAGAAAAATATAGGACAAAGTGGGTCTACTTATTTCTTATTGTAAAAATATACTGATGACGAGTAACGAAAGTGGCTTACCTAAATGAATACACCACGCAATGAATTGTAACAGCTTGGTTGATAATCCAAATAAAGGCTTTATTCCTCTTTCTTGATGGGAAAAACATATAACTTGACACATAAACCTTATGCTGGAGCAAATTCTGGCACTAAAGATATTACAAAATTATTATATACTGCTTCACACTCTCACCAGCTGTCACATAAACACTACACGAACAACGCCTCCTTTTAAGATCGTTGGCTCAGATGCCAGATACATTCTGAGTCAACTTCTTCTGCACGATGCAAAAACATCCTCGGCGCGTGCGTGTGACGTCATAGAGAGCGTGAAGCAGCATTCTCACTTATTCCTTAATCGGAAGGGAACCGTATGACGCCACCCGTCATCTAGTTCAAACAACTATTGATTCGACGCCAATCTCGATCATTGGCGTCGATCATTGGTCTCGATCAGTGGCCAGCAGTGTACAAACCATGTACACATAAATGAAAGTTATATGATGCATTGTAGTGTTTATGAGTTCTGATAATTTATTGAAAGAATGAAAGCTACATTTTTCTGGCTTTGATCATTGAGAATTTTACAATTACATCACTGAAGTCAAGGCTTGATGCAAGACGGTGTTCGATTGCTAACACTCCAAGCGAATTAAGACGTTCTTGAGTCATTGATGAACGTTGCCATGTTTTCAATACGTTGCCCAGCTGACTAAATGCTCTTTCTGCAGATGCAACAGAAACTGGTATCATACAAAAGATTCTTAATTCAATTCATACATTTATGAATATTGGTTCTAACTATTTAGCATGGATTCCATTCAACAACTCTAACGGGTTACTTGTAATGTTTTTTTGGTCAACTTGAAACACAGAGCTGAATATATGTTTCAGGTGTATAATTTCATCTGAAAGGTTTACTGATAGATCATTCTTATAAGTTTTAACTAAGTTTTCAGCCTTATCCCTTAAATCACTGTCTTCCATTGAGCTGAATTGAAGAACTGGGCTGAAGAGTTCAGTTAGTGCATTAGTTGCTTCAAATCTTGTCTTGAGATCAGACAAAATAAGATCCAAAGCTCTATACACAATATTAGTTTTAAAATGGTTTTCTTCTTCTTCTATAGTTGTTTCCAATTGAGGGCGGCCTCTTGATTTTGGAAACGTAGATGGTACGTTGATGGATTCTGCCACTAAACGTGACTCACTGATGATGTCTTCCAACGAATTTTTCAGTCGTTGCATGTCTTCCTTCAGATCATTCATCAGTTTCACTGCAATGTGCAGAGAAATACTCTGGGACTGAATTATTACACTCTTTTCATTGATGCAGCCCAACACTTTGTACCAAAATACTGTAATACAAAGGCCTTGAAAAGAAGAAAAGTATTTTTTAAGATCCATAGCTTTATTGTATGCTTTTGGTTCTAAGCTTGACTTCAACTCAGTTAATACTCGTTCTAAGGCCGTTAATAGTCCTGGGTAGTGCTTTACAACGGGAACAACGGCTTCGAATCTTTTGTACCACCTTGTTTGTGATTATTTTTTTAGTAAAAGCGGCACTTCAGAAGTCAAAATATCCCATCTTGTAGGACTATGGGCGAAAAAAGAATACATTGTTTCCAAGTTTCCAAAGAAGGTCATAATTTCGGGGCATATTTTTACTGTATTAACTCCTATTCTGTTTAAGGAGTGAGCTCCACATGGTGAATAAAATGCCACATCATTTTTCTCTAACAGTCTTGCTTTTACTCCTTTGACTTTTCCATACATGTTAGATCCACCATCATACGCTAGAGCCCTGCAGTCCTCAAGAGGGATGTTATTTTCAGCTAAGACAGTTAAAATTTCATTAGTAATATCTTCTCCACTTTTTCCATTACAGTTGACAAATTTCACAAACCTTTCTTTTATTTCATATTGCTTAGAGTCTTTATTTTGTATGACATATCTCAAAATAAATACATTTTGTTCTTGATGTGATACATCAGGAGTTGCATCAACAATCAGCCCATAATAAATAGTTTCTTGCCTTTCTTCAAGTATAAATTTTAAAACTTTTTCACCACAAAGTGAAATGAACTCATTTTGACTCTTCCAAGATAAGTAATGGGCTTGTCCTTTCATGTTTTTTCCTTGCAATTGCAGAGTTTGGATCTTAGACAAGTGCTCCCTAGTGATTTCATCGTATTTTCCAATTAACTCCAAAGTCCCCAGAAAATTTCCATTATTTGCATCACCAATTGATACATTATCTCCTTGAAAAGGCAACCCCCTTGATGCTAGAAAGAGTGTCACGTCTAAAATCCGTTGTAAAATTGCTTTCCACTTTTCTGCTTTGTTCAAAATTTGTTTTTGAAGACCACTGTTAATACCTTTTGAATTAATTGATTGTTGGAGGGATTTCCATTGACAATAAGACTTAGGGCCTGTTCACATAGGAGTCCGTTGCGTTGCGATAAGGAAAAGATGACGTTGAGACGAAAATAAACCAATCATTGGCGTTAAAAAGTTCATTGCTAATCGTTTGGAGGCCTATGATTGGTTTATTTTTGTCTCAACGTCATCTTTTCCTTAACGCAACGCAACGGACTCCTATGTGAACAGGCCCTTTCGATGGTCATTGCTATTTTCATGTTCGGTAGTTTGTTATACAACATTTTCCATGGAAATTGAGCCGGTTAAAATCCTATGTTTGCAAATTTGCTTGTTTTTTGGCTATTTGAAAAAAAGAGTACAGACAATGCAATGAAGTGTCTGTTTTGAAGAGCTCCAAATTAACCAGTCCCTGGGGTACTTTTCTCGATTGTTTATAGATTTAGTGTTGAGAAGATAGTCAGGAAACAGTTTTCCTGTTTTGTCATTAGGGAATGTCTTAGCCTGACTACATAATTCTTCAAATTTTATATTGTTTCGAGAGACAATATTCTGGCGATTAATATCACTAATTATTTCCGGCCATGTGCCTGGGTCGGTAAAATCTAAAATTGGCTTATCATTGTTAGAACTCTCGTCATTTGAAATATCGTTTTCGTTATTACTACCCGTATTGATTGAATCTACAACATGTCCTACCTGCTGCACCTCAGAGGAAGTCTTGCCTGTATTGTCATCAGCTTCAAACACTAATTCACTGGACACAGACACACTATCATCAGTAGTTTTACAAGTAGATAAACTGTCACTTCTAACACTTGCATCATCATCACAATGAAAACGGCTATCACTATCATCATTCTTTTTAAAAAACTTTGTAATATTCTGCCGGCCCAAAGCTCCTTTTGCGGATCTTTAATGGCTTTTAACTTCCGTTTTTGCGCCCCGGATTTGTGCTTGAAATTACTTATAGACATAATGATTAATGATATATTAAAGCAACTATTAAATGTTTAAAACAATTACATACACAAACTGTCATGCGGCGGAAACACACTACTCAGTACCAAGCACCTGTTAGGGTTGTTAATTCACTGACGTCACGTCAGTGAGTGGTGCAAGCGGGCCGCGGTGTGAGGGAGAGGGGTAGGGCCTACACTAAAATAGCAACGTCATTGACCTTGAGCCGAGTCGCAGAGGGTGGGCCCGGCGGGCAGTATTCTGCTTCTGCACACGCACTGTCAACAAGGTGTCACCAGAGCGTGACTAAGGCAGGGGCATACGGGGCAGTTGCCCCGGGCCCCCACATCAGAGGGGGCCCCCAAATCGAATAGAAAGTTTAGTATTAAGTATTAAGTTCTTCATTACTGAAGCAGTGAAGCAGAGGGGGGGGGGGGGGGGCCCAAAGCCTGCGGTGAACGATGTGAGGGCCGCCAGATCCCAGATACTGAGATCCGGATCAGTCGCTCATTTCAAAGAGTCGTTCAGAGCGAACGGCTCTGAACGGCTCTGAGCTGATTTACCCATCATTACTGCACTGCATAGATTTGCGGTTATTGATGTTGACAGTTGACAAATGGGTTGTAATGTATATTGATAACAAAATGATACAACATCTGATTTGACTGAACACTCATTTTCTTGTCGAAGTATTAAATAGATATTGTTTTACCTTAAAGTATGCTCTGAATGCACTCCGTGGACTGTTCAGAGTACTCGGACTTTTCTATTTGTGTATTGTGACTAAGCTGCTGAACTCATTTCTAACACAGTTTGATAATGTGAAATTCAAAATATTCAGTATATTCGTAATTAATAGGTAAGAGAATCACGCTCTATGGTGGACGTGCACACAAATCTAATTGGATTATTAAGAGTTATCCTATACTGTTAGGTTCAATATTTGTATGTGGTTGATTATATAACATAAACATGCCCCATAATAGTGCCAGTATTTTTAATAATCATAAACTATGGGTTAGCAATAACTGGAATTCGCTCAGTTATTTAGAACTCATGTACATACAATTCGTTGGTTACATTTCATACAAACACTTTATGTATTTTTTCCCTCCCAGAAAAAAACATTTTATTTTTCCATCTTTCAATATTGGGGAGCTAAATTTAGTTTGCATACAATTATAAATAAATAACACTTTATTTATGTATAATTCTATTCAAAATATCATCCATAGCAATAATTTAGACTGTGTTAATATTTCCCGAAGGAAACAAGATATGAAATTTTCAGAATACTTAAAATGAACGATGAATGCTTGTTTCTTTTATATGCTGTGGTATATATGATGTTTTCTTTTCAAGTATAAAATTTCTTATCCAGAAGCATTTTTGATGCTTTTGTAAATACTTCAAATTGTTTAGTAAAAAAAAAAAATACCTTAATGAATCTATATTTAACTAATTTTACCTGGTGTGGTAATTCTCTTAATTTATAGATTTCTTACATGTATTATCATAGTTAATGCTAAGTAAGTACTTTAATACTGCTTTCATTTATTGTTTCTCATCTTTTTTTTTTTCATATCTTTCATTCTGTTTTTGGTTTGATTTATTTTTAAATAATTTTGTCTGTTGCCTTTATTTTTATTTATCCATAGAACTGAAATGGTTAGTTGAACTAGTTAGCAGATAATTACAGTATATTTGATGGATATTGAAAAATTCTCTTGTTTGGAGAAATCAATAATCTACTACTGCCATTGTTATTGTGTGCATGTCAAATAAATGGTGCATAAAAGAAAGCAAAAAACACTCAATTGTCATTTATACGTTTTGACCAGGGCCAAAGGGAAGAAAAATTATTAGTGGAAATTATTTTTAAATTAAAGTTTGACCCTTTATAAATCATATTAGAAAGGATCTTTTCATGCAGACATACAAAATTAAATATGAAGTTTCATATTTTAGTGATGAAGTATACTGCCTTTTAGTTAACTTATTTTTAAAACTTATTAATAAATTTGAGAAATTTAAAAAATTTCCTTTTTCAGCTCTCTGTAATACATTTTTTAAAAGTTGTTTGTAAAGAAGTGTCAAATTTCCAACATTTCATGTGATAAGAACCATTTTTATGATCTCATTCATATAATTTTCATATATGATTTTACCCTATTATGTTCAATAATGTGCATAGTATAATAAAAATAAATTCTAATGTCTGTGAATGCAACCTTTAAAACATATGAATAAATATGTGAATAAATTGCTAGTATGCATGCATGTAATAAAAAAGGTCAAACTTTAAATAGAACTTTTGAAACTAGTTAGACTTTTTTTTAATTTATTTGATTAACTTTTTATCTGCTCTTAAGTTTTGATTACAAAAACAAAGATGCTTAGGAGAGCCATTCAGCTCAGTAGCCGTAAAAATAAGAATGTTCCATGCGCATTTGGATAGTAAGCAATACTGCTCTTTTGCAGTCTATAAAACTATGTAACCGGGAACACTTAACCTGGCTATTCTTATTTTATACCTGGATTTCTCTAAAACAACTTCTGAATATCAGAATTTGATTGTATTGCTATTAGCTAATACTGTTATTTATTATTATAAACATTTCACACTAAGATGACAGGGTTTGCACAGTCCCCAAAAGTCCTCAGGAACTCCTTATTTTCATTGTCTGTATTTAATTGTCTTTAAAAGGTTTTAAAAGGTAATTATTTTGCATCCAAAGTCCTAATTTGTTTCTTATATTGTCAGGGTCTTAAAAAGTACATATTGAAGTAAAAGGATTGAATAAGTGTTTTTTTTTTTTGGTATGTGTCTGTTAGAGAGTTTTTTTTTTTTTTTTTAAGATGGAATGCTTATTTGATGTTATCACCCTTGCCTCCCCATTACAAAAATTAAAAAAAAATACTGGTTAGTTCTTGATTACTTGCTTGGACACTGCTTGCCTGTATAAAATTTAGAAGCTAAACACTGGGAAAACTAAGTAAATTGTAACCTGTAAAAGCAATTTTGAAATATATATTTTTAATATCATTAATTCATAAAAATTGGCATTTTAGAAGAAATTATTATAAGGTTACAATACTGAAATATTTTAAATCATCTGAAATGTGAAAATAAAATATTTTTAATTCCTTTTTAATATCCTTAAAAAGGTTACTACAGTTCCTTAAAAAGTCCTAGATAATTCCTTATCTTTGATTTCTGAAAGTGAGTACATACCCTGGATCAAATATGTGATATATTTGATAATTTTTATGAACTGATCTTTGCACCACTTAATATATGGAAATATATCATCAGCAGTAAATTGGCGAAAAATCCACCTGACCGTCTTATTCAGTCTAGCCTTATCAGCTAACTTGAAAATTTCTCAGATCTTAGCAGATGATCAAAACATTTCAAAAGATTTCAATGGATTTGAATTGAGTAATATATAAAGAAATGGTATAACTTTAACGTCCAGATATCCAAATGTTATTATGTAATTTGTTTACATAAATATACTCTTACATTTCGAAACTTGTAATCAAAGCATTTTGTTTAATTTTTGATGTTTTATATTTTACATTGTTTTCTTTCCTAATATTTTCTATACCTAGTTATTTAGAGTTATACAGTTTTATACAGAGTATAAGGGACAGGGCCCGATTATGAAAGCTGGGGGCCTCTGGGCATTTGCTATTTGAGGGGCCCCCCCCGTAGGAACATTTATAAAAATAAGAACTATCCATGGACTATACTATTAGAAGTACTAGGTGCGTACACCAAGCATGTGAGGAAAAGTTGTTAAAATCAGAATTTAAAAAAATTGTTTCATTTAAATTTTGATTCAAATAATGATTTAAAGGAAACAATCCTGCATGCGAGTCCTATATTTGCTATTACAGTGTATGGCTGATAAGATGAAGCATTCATAAACATGTTTCACATCAAATTGAAAACGCCTTTCACCTTCTGGTGTAGGTCTGATACAACCTGATAGTTTAACATTTTTCCTAAAGCAAAAAGCGAAAATTTTCACTTATCTGGCACCCTATCTATTTTATTGTTTAGAAACATCATTAAGGAGATTTTGCACATTAAAGAGGACAGTTTTGGGACCCCCTAGCATCAGGGGGCTCTAGGCAAAGTCCCGATTTGCCCATGCGATAAAAAGGCCCTGATAAGGGACTCTAGACCTGTGTATCAAATCCTTCAGTTTCCAAAAATAATACAAATTCAATGAGGTCACCAAAACTGTACATTTGCTTGACTAGTGTAATGATTTGAGTAAAGTTTATTTCATGCTGGTCTTTAAAATGTTAGATTTTAAATACCTAAGCACATAATTTATATTTCTATTCAGTATACTGCATTTATGTTTATCATATTCTAGTCAGGTGGCATGTCACGTCAATAGCAACAAATTCATCATATATTTCCTGTGTTTTAACCAATTCTATAGTAGTAGTAGTAAAATAAAGTGCGTAAGAATTATATTTCGCTAATTTCTTTGTATGATTTTTATTTCTTCTGTTCCTTTCAGATGTTACAACTGTCATAGGAGAAGCGTAGTATATTTGGGACGAGTATCACTTGTTTTATTATCCAACCAAGTCCTTATTGAATGTGCCATAAGTAGAAAAGGTAAGGAAATGCATGTTTTTTTGTTTAAATTTTTTTTTATATAAAACATTGGTCATTCCATGTCAAATAAACACAATTTTCAACAAAAATTTACCTTACCCTCACAGATTTTGATGAAATTTGACACATAGTTAACTTTCATATAGATTAAGAAAAATACCAAGTTTTATCTAAAAATATCAACCCGTTTTAAAAATGTATCCCTGTGAATGTTCAAAAAATCAGTTAAAATACCTTGACAGACCGATTTTCAAAATGACCTAGAAGCTTTCCTAATTAAGCTAGAGAATGTAGATTGGTATCATTTTAAAGTAATTTTTAAGACCTTTTCAATGATATGTAACACAATTAGGGCTTAGAAAAATTTATGTTAATAAAATTTAAATTTATATTTAAAATTTGAAGTTTTCAAGATATGCCACTTCAAAAAAATTCAAATTTTTTTTAATAATACTTTATGTAGTACTGAAATGATTGCGTAGGTTTGAAAGTGGGATCTGTATGGGTTCATGTTAAAATATTGCATTGAATACAGTATTCTTAATTTGAAAACACAAAATTACTTCTTACATATGTTTTGAAGCCTAGAAACTTACCACAAAAAGCAAAAAAAAAAAAATTATGATGTGAAAGTAATCATATTTGTTTTGCATAATATCAAATAAATTAGTGCATGTATTTATTGCTTGGAAGTCCTTGTGTATTTCATTTATTTTTAAAATTTCATTTTGTATGTACTATATTGCTGAAATGATTGTAAAGATCATGATTATTTATATTTTAATATACAGTGGAATCTTGATGGATCATTTTTCAAGGGACCGGCTGAACTGAACAATAAATGCGAGAAAACGATAGATCCGAGAGTATGACAAAGCAATATGATCGTTGGGACTGGGTGAAATAAACGACACATACGGGAAAAAAACAATGATTCGGAAAACGATCGATCGATTCCACTGTATTATCTATTGAATCTATACTTATATATAAAGAGAGAGCGATTTTGTATGTGGAGGGTAATCTCCAGAACCACTGCACCTATTTGAAAAATTCTTTCACTGTTTGAAAAGTACATTATTCCAGATGGACATAGGCTATATATTATGTATATGTGATCAGTAGAAATAAAGTTAGGGGCTTAATCCTAACAATTTCCATTGTTACCGCTACTGTTCTCTACTGCTTTTTGTGACGAAGACTCGAAGGATCCTTAGCATGGTGCTATCGTGGTGGGCTTCTGTTCTGACGTTAGCGGTTCGAAACTAGCCGTTCTCCGGCACGCCTTTTTGTTTTAAAAAATTAACTTTAATTATTAAGTAATGTAATATTAATTTGAATATTATTTTAGGTGCTTAAAATAATTAAAAAAACATTCTTTACTTAAAATACTTTTTTATTTTTGTATTTTTATTTCATCTCTTACTCTAATTTTGAGATACCAATGTGTATCTATACTTCTATAATAATATATAAAGAGAGAGAGCAGATTTTGTATGTGGAGGGTAATGTACAACTTTTGTACATTACAATGTACCTTACAACTTTTCCTTTGTCAACCACAGTCAAGTAACCATAGCAGCACCCTTTAGCTTATGGGGTCTGTTTTTCGAAATCGCTCTTTAGAATGAGAAAATGTTATCTACTTCCTATCCCCATTTTACGTGTGGGACATTTAGCATGAGGGGTCAGGGGAAAGAGTGGTTAATTGCTTTCTTACTATTGAAGAAGAATTTCAATAGTAGTTCATCGGCACCCCGTGCCTCTTTCATCTCTCAAAAGGCTGAAAATGGATGAACCGTGGGTGAACCGCCCTTCTGATGTCTCTCGCCTGAAAAGAAATAGCCTCTAGCTAGAACGACAAAAGATTATTATTCAGTCCTTTTCTGCAAGATTCACCCTCTGTTCCCAGAATGTCACACAATTGTTCTTTGGGGGTAAAGCCATTAGGAAAGTCACAACGAAGTGGAATTCGAGTCTATATCTCTGCCGACATCACACCGTATTTTTCGAGAGTATGTGCTTCAGATATATGCTATCCCACCCCATAAGGAAAAGGTTGTAATATTTTAAAGATTCAAGTAGAGGAGGTATTGATAAATACAAACAGGATTTTTGAAACTGGCAACATTAAAGGGTTTATTGAAGAAAACTACATTTGGAACTACGCTTTTTATTGGATATTTAAGGTAAAAAAAAGATTTACAATTTATTGGCTATCAACTGGAAATTTATTGGTATAATATTTTGTTCAACCCAGACAAAGTCGGGACGGGCTGCTAGTTAGATTATAAAATTAATTACTGTATCTTGAAAGTCTTACTGTATTACAAAATCATTCTACTTCAGAATTCAATAGAGCTGCACATGCTTTGCAAATCAAAACAGGCTTCTACAGAACAGTGCACATCCAGATATGGATTTCTGTTGATCGGTGTAATTTAGAAACTCTACAGAAATCCACAACAGAATTCATTGATCTGTTTTGTGAATAGTTTCCTGTTGTTGCTCAGCACTATTAAAGGTACTCAGAAATTACATAGATATATCCCTGTAGCTTCAAGTACATCCAAAAGTTAAAGTCAAGACATTTTCTCATGCATCTGAATCAGTTATTGAAAAAGTATGCCTATCAAAAGACAGACTTCAACTTTCAGAAGTATAAGGTTAGGTATGTGTTATGCTGCTTCCACACACATGCAGACAATTCTGTAGTAAGCACCCCCCTGACTCTCTTGACACATTTGGCGGTCGATTAGTGACGCTCCTCCCCCCATGCCATGTGTGAAGGAACACTAGACTGTCTTCCAGACATTCACCCATTTAGAACCCCCCCCCCCCAAGGTCGCTGGTGTCTCTGATGATCTGTGCAAAAATTGCTCGATGGAGGGATCGCTGCAGAGCGCTCTGCCCATAAATAATCAGTGGTTCTCTCCCCCCCCCCAGATTTCTGTGCAGTACAGATGTGTGTGGACACAATGTTATACTATATGAACATAACTGGTGGCTTGCATATGTGTTTGCAAAAAATGAAACACATGATGTAATGTAAAAGTGTCTTTTCTACATCCAGCAAGTCCTTCACCTTCTTTTTTTTTACCCAAGTAGGCCAGATATACTGTGGGTTTCTATCATTCAAATCTTTTCTTTAGTAAACCCTATAACTCCAACAGGGAGAGTATACAGATTGTCAGAAAATGAAGTTTTACAAATAAATGTAATGTACAAGAACTTCACGCAATAAATATATGATCTGTTAATTATTTATTTGATATTTATATAAAATCAATGTAATTTATTGTAAAATTAAGTAATTTCGCGTTTTCTAATCAGGAATGCTGTATTCAATGCAATATTTTAACATGAACCCATACAGATCCCACTTTCAAACTTATACAATCATTTCAGTACTATATAATGTATTATTTAAAAAAATTTGGTAATTTTTGAAGCGGCACATTTTGAAAAATTCAAATTTAAATTTAAATTTTATTGAAATAAATTTTTCTAAGCCCTAATTATGTTATATAACATAGAAAAGGTCTTGAAAATTGCTTTAAAATGCCATCAATCTTAGCTCTCTAGCTTAATTAGGAAAGCTTATAGGTCATTTTGAAAATTGGTCTGTCAAGGTTTTTTGACTGATTTTTTGAACATTCACAAGGGTACATTTTCAAAACAGGTTGATATTTTTCAATAAAATTTGGTATTTTTCTTAATCTATATGAAAAGTAACTGTGTGCCAAATTTCATTCAAATATGAAATGGTGAAGTAAAATCATTATGTTGATTTGCCATGGAATGACCCCTGAATTGAAAAAGTGAAAGAACAATATTTTGTCATGATGAAAGATTAATGATTAAAAGGGCCTTATTACTATTTATTTGTGTTGTAATACCCTTATTGCCTGGTCTATACCCTTATACTAATTATTTGTGTCAAAAATACCCTTATTGCCTGAAGGTAGTGCAAATGATGCTATACATTATGCCATAGTGTCAATTTTGTTTGTCAAAAGTGAGAGCTTAATTTTTTTTTTTTTTTTTATGTAAACCTCTTAGTCTTCACAAGGCCTAGAAAATATTGTTATCTTTAAAGAGGAATGGGTCACAGCTAATATTCTGCTGATCCATTAAACTACTAGTAAAAAATACCATTAAGAGACTGAGAGGACTTCAAAAAATATCAGTTTTCTTTTTTTATTATAGAAATACTTTTTGAAGAAATACTTTTTTCCGTAATTATTGTAGACAAAATTACCATCCTATATATGATTTCTCCTGTCACAGATTAACCTTTAGAATGTATACCTCAAAGTTTTGATTAAAACATGATTTTGAATGCGCATTTTCATATTTACAAATTTATTTTTCACAAAGACTTTTGCCCCAAACTGTCCTGGAAGTATGTAGAAAACATTGTAGGAGATACTTATATATGAAATAGGTCACAAAGAATTTTCTCAGATTTACATGATTAGGACATATTTTCAAATCCTGATGGAAGTAAATTTATTTGTCTGTGATGTGCCAAAAAAGGATATAAAGATCCCCTCTATTTTTCAGCAATGTTTTGATCTTTTCTGACTTTGATTATCTGTATGGTATGTTGAGATGTATATGTTCACTGAAATGTTTATTTTTAATTATTTTTACTGAAAGATAAGAGCTATGCTACTTGCTCGAATAGCCTTTTTTAAGTGGATTAGCATAGAACATTTAAAAAATATTCAAAAATAAGCTCATGAAGAAATTTTTTTTATTAGCTAAGATATGCTTTAATTTTTGTCCTAAGAAATTATTAAGGCCCTATGCTCACGACTGATGCGGCACTGTTGCAGTACTACCATTGTGGCCAGGAATACCTAGAGTTAAATAAATTGATTCAGACTGTCTGTGGCACCGCTGTGAATTCGCTATGGCTGTTTTTTCCCCCTTCAGGTACTGCTTGACCATCAATGGCAGCGGCAAAGCAGTACCTTCATTTCAGTCGTGCAACTCAGACAGACAGGATTTGATCACAACAAAATGGTTGAAAGTTTAGACAGAACTTTTAATAGAGAAATTTAAAAAGTTTAGTGAATTGTGGGATATTAAATATGAAAAGTACAATGACAAAAATCTTAAATGGAGTGCATAAGAATTTGCGTCAGTTTGTATCCAGATTTCGAAGAAAATACGCAAAAAGAAAAACAAGAAATTTTTAAGTACAGTTATAAAATTATTGTTTTCAGTTTAAAGAATAATAAAACAATATCAATTTTAGTTGAAACATATTTCAGATAAATTTAGATAGTTATATTTCAGTGTCGTATTGATTTTTGATGTGTTCTCAAATGTAATTAGATAAAAATAGTGGAGCACAGCAATAAATAACTTAATAAAAAATTAATAAAAAATCCAAACAATATGCTAGAAAGCAAAAAATTAAATATATTTTTTGATTTATTAAAATTTTTAAAATTTTTTAAATATAATGGCAAACTTCCCGTTTCGTAATAATAAAAGAATATCAATTTTAATCAAAATATATTTCTCATAAATATACTTCAGTCTTATTCTGGTGTTGAGTTGTTTTTTATCTGTTTTTTCAAAAATCACTTAATATTAAAATAATGGAGCATAGCAGCAAATTACATAGCAGTAATTACAAACAGTTAAAATTTGATTAAGTAGAAAGCAAAAATTAAGCATATTTTTCCATTTATTAAATTTATAAATATTTATTGTTATTTTTTAAATGTAACAACAATCTTCCCTGTTGACACTTTTGCCATTCACATTTATTGTTAAATGCAGTCATTTTGCCATGGCAGTTTTCAAATATTGCCAATAAAGTAGTTAGCCTATGTATTTCTTATCTGATTTAAGTTGATCCCTTCTTGATTTTGATGAGTTCCTTGATTTTGCTCACTGTCGTAAAATCCTTCAAAGCATAATGTATCTTCAAATATATAGCCATCACTTTTGAGAACATAATTATGAAGGGTACAACACATTTTGACGATGCTTATAGCAAAATCAAATTTCACGTTTAGAGGCCTGTGTAGTATTCACCACTTGTTGCTCAAAATTCCAAACGATCATTCGACATATCTTGGAGTTTGAGATAGTCTGTAGTTGAAAATTCCTTTGTTTGTGGGACAAAAATTTACTGCTGTATGGTTTCAAAACATTTTGTGACAAGGAAAAGGCTTCATCTCCAATAAACACGTAAGGCAGGACAATGTGATCCATCCCAGGCAGTGGTTTACTTGTTGGTGAAAAAATTGGGTAATCATTGTGTCAAACATGACCCTAATGAGGAATGCGGTGGGAAGTGTCAACGTGAACTGAAGTTGTTGACAGCCTCTTACAGAGAACGCCCTAACCAAAACACCCTAACAGAGAATGCCCTGATGGTCAATAACTGAACTCGTTCGTAAAACCAGTGAATCATCAGCACCAGAGGAGACTCGTGCTGATTTTGCTCAAGAGATCACAAAAAAAATTTCATTAACAGAGAAGATGATGATGTCCACAACATTTCCAGTGATAACAGTGATATTCCAGTCGTATGCACACATATGCGCCGTTTATTGTCAGAAAGTGAAAATGAAATAAAAAAATGTGTAAAACGGATTTATTTTTTGTTCATGGCGAATTTTTTTTCATTTTCATTACATATTATTTATTACATGTGTATTTTGATGAAATAAAATAATAAGCTTAAAACGAATATGTTCATATGGTTTTTTAAAATTATTGTTTACTGATATTTTAGACCTGGAACCAATCTTCTTTTCTTACATAGATACAATGTCTTTTTTTACGCGTATTCTTCTGGAACGTATCTATCATGTAAAAACAGAATTAGGTGTATAAGGAAAAAAAATTTTTTTTTCTTTCTAGACAGTGATTGTAAGATCTATTGGGAATAGCTTAAAATCATCTTTGAGCAGGTGTCTGAGAAAAATATTTCACCTACTGTGTATGCGAGATAGGATTATCTAAAATGAGAAATTTAAAAACATTTTTGACAGCTGTACTTTCGTTCATGATGACCGTTAATTATGCTTGGTATCCTAATTTTTGCATTTAATCAGTCCAGCACTTTAAAGGGTGGTAATTATTTGCTTATCCCTGTGCAAGAAACGTAATGTTCATGTTGATTCAGCTCGTGGAAGACATGGCAAATCATATTTATTTTTATTTTGATTTTGCCATTTATAAAGAGAAACCCTTGAAAATAAATCGGTAGATCCTCACTTCCGTGCGTCATAGATATTGAGATGCACCACTGATCTACTGATTACACCTGCTTTAAGTAAAATATTTTCAATAAATCTGCATGTGTGGGTTTATCTATTTTTAAAGAAATTTAAGTCGATAGTCTCTGAGCAATGAAAATAAAGCATTCATTTTGTGGGAAAATGTTATTAGTATTTTTTGTTTTACTTTTCTCATTAAATGAAGCTAAAACAGTTTGTAAAAACTTTAGAATTTCGTTTTGAATTGTTTATTTGTTATTATTTCGATATTTTATTTCCAATACGTATAGGAAAATTTTGCGAAGGGAAAATGTAAAAAGTCAGCATTGTAATTTGGTTTTTGCATTCATTGTATGTTATTGCTAACTGTTTTAGCATGGCATCATTATTAACTATTCTGGTTAATTTTTTAGATTAATTTGTCTGTATATTTTTCACGTTTCATTTATTTGGAGGACATGGCATTTATTTATTTATTTATTTATTTATTTTTTATTAAAAAAATTTATTTTATTTTATTTATTTTTTATTTTTATTTTTTTTATTTTGCCTTTTGTGAAGAAACCCTTAAGAATAACGCAGAGTCGGCAGGCCATCAGTTCCGTACATAGATATCCAGACATTTTGAGAGTTCCGTACATAGATATCCAGACATTTTGAGCCCACTGGTTACGTAGGCTTTTAATAAAATATTTAAAACAAATTGACAATTTAAATAATTAATAATTATTAAAAATAAATAAAGAAATAGTAATAATAATTAAGTTAATTTAATAATAATTTATTTAATTTAAATAATTTTTAAATAAATTTATGCATTTGTGAGTTTATTTATTATAATTTTTTTTTTGTTATTTATTTATTTTATTTTTTTTTTTTTAAGAATTGCATGTCGCTCTTAACCAATGAACAAAAAACACCTATTTTGTAGGGAAAACGTTTTAGTATAAAAGTCAGCATGTTAATCTGATTCAAAGATTAAGGAATTTAAAGTAGTTGAAAGCTGCTCTATGGTCAAAGACTCTGTCTCCAATAATGAAGTGGAAATTGTGATCATCAAATAGTTCTCAGCAAGTTTAAAAAAGTTTTAAATTAGACCCTTATGAGGAAAATTTAGTTTAAAAACAAAAATACGGTTGAAAAAGTAATAAAATGAAGTGAACAAGAAAGAAAAAAAGAGTTTGAAATGGGAGAAAATTGAAATAATAGTAATGACAAAATAATATAGTAGTCGCCGAGTTTTGAACCTGGGAAGAAATGTCAGAAAACGTGAGTGAACTGACAGCACCACAATGGGACACTATCAGAATTGTTGAAGTTAAGAATAGTACGTAATGAGATAATTGAGAGGTGTGGTAATTAGGGTTTTCATTGTATCTGTTTTAGCATGAAATCATTTTAAACTTTTCTGATGAATATTTTAGATTACTTTGTGTGTATATTTTTCACATTTAATTTTATTCCCCCGTATAGGGTAGAGGGTTTTCTGTGTCAAAGTCGATAAAACACTAAAGCGAGAAATGTTCCCGGCTCTCCACGGGAGAAGTCCAGGAACACGAACGAAGTTGTTTGAAAAAAGCATTGTTGGCAATGAAAGTAAGATAAATAAAAAGCCAATTAATAAAAAGACACATTTACTATTATCAAATCCAAGGACAGCTGCACATCACAAAAAGAAACTATCGCCTATTTGTGCTGTGGACCAAACAAGGTGCACAAGTTGAAAAAATTGAAAAAGATGATGATTTTTGGAAAAATTTATATAGCGCCAAAAGTTAAATTATTTTATTTCGTTTGCTTGCTTCCAGAGCTCATAGATCCACGATATCGGTGATTAGTGCCAATACGCAATCCTCCTTATATTTTGGCTGCACAACAAAAGAAATATAAAAAAAAAAATCAAGAAAAATTTGAAGTCTGTAAAAACAAAGCTTAACAGATTTTTTTCAATTTAATTTTTTTCTACTGTAATTAAATAAATTATGAATAATTTTAGTGCTTTTACAGTGGATAATTTTAATTTATATGTGTTTTATTATTTTAATGATAGAGAAATTTGAGAATCTTAGTTTGATTTTTATTTATTATGCTTACGTTCGGAATATGTAAGCGCGTAACATTCGATTAAATTGTGTTTTTAGATTGCTCATTGACATTAAAAATCATTCCCAAATGCTATGTTTTGTTTCTTTGTTTTACTTTGTCAGTTTAATGATTTGAAGTTTACAAAATTTTAATTTGGATCCGAAATATTGTTTTGTATATACGGTGATATGTCATATTTTTTTTAAAAAATCTTTCATAATCCTTACCCTTTCTACAGAAACTTGTAGTTTTACTTCTTTTTATAATGTTTACATTCGGAATAGGTATGCGAGTAACATTCGATTAAATTGTTTTTAAAGTGCTTATTCACTTGAAGTCTACATTTAAAATCTCCACTGATCCGTTCTTAAATTTTCTTATAATTAAGGATGAACTTGAAAGAAAGTTTATTTTGGTTATTTGAAAAAAAAAATGGAGAAGAAAAAATAAATAAAAGATAACTGGATATATTTTTTTTTCTTTTTTTCGTTTGTTTGTCCCGTGTTCCTGTGTTCAAAAGTTCATGTTTTCAGAACCCTAATGATAACGTTTTCGGCTTTTGTTAACTGACCCCTCACTCGCGGGGTGGCAAGTCGGGGGCGCTACCCCACGCAGCGATGGACGGTCCCGTCAAAGTTATCAATCACCCCCCCCCCCCCCCCCTCCAACAGGCGAAAATCTCAGAATTTTTTATTTAAAATATATTGTTGTCAACTATTCACAGCTACATAAATGCTGCTAATCAAATAAAATTGGTATTGTCAGATAGCCTGAACTTTTCTGCAATGCACTACTGGATTCATTTTATAAATTTCGTCCACCGAAGGAATTTATGAGCGTTTAAAACACACTATACCAGATTTTTCCCCGAATAATTTAAATTTAAAAATATTAATTGCACTTTTTTAAAAAACGTAAAAGGTACACAGATGTAACATTTCTTTCTCTATGACGGAGTACAATTAAAAAAAAAAAACTTTGAATCCATGTCGGCAATCCGTGGACAAATTTTCTCCATAGGTTAACATTGAGGTGAGCGAATCCAATGGGGTTTGTACATAGCAGCCTTAAGGAGAAACTATTATGTTAAGTCGAACAAAGAAAGGGATGCATTTTACGACTGTATTCCATCCCATCTTATCACTCTTTCTTTTAAAAAGAATAAAGAAAGAACTTCGTACCTTTTGAGGGTTTTTTGGAAAATTGAAAGGAAAGCGAAGAGTGTAAACTGATTCTTAAAACCGGTGGATTGATTCTTTAAAGCGAAAATTTTAACATGTAAATAATGCATTTGTTTTTGTTTTTGCGATATTGATTATTATAAGCGGTTGATTCTTATAACCTCTGATCACTATAAACGGTGGTTACTGTATATATAAATATCTTTACATTTCATAACTTTAAAATGTAAACTAGTAATTATTTAGTATTTTTAACTGAAAATAATGAATTTAATACAGTGAAAACTCGGCTAATGAAACTAATTCGTTCTGGAATCACATTCGTTAGCCGAAACATGATTTCCCGGTAGGTTTCTATAGAAGATCGTTTAATTCGTTCTTGGTGCTGCCCTCTATTCAAAGATAACTTTTATACGTAAAATTGTAAAAGCACACTATAAAAGGGCAAAAACTCACTAGAATCTGAGATGTATAGCTACCCACTTGGATGAAAGATATTAGACAGTAGAAAAACTGACGATCAATTCGATATAACAGTGACGATTCAATATAACAGTGTATGAAAAACTAACGATCTTTACACTGTTATATTGAAAATATATCATACACTATATACTATTAAACTGAAAATATCTGCACAACGATTTATCATTCTTTTTCCAAATTTTTGAAGTATCCTCTTAAGTAGTTGGCCTCTCTCTCTTTGCTGAAGGAGAAGTCAAAAATCTCTCCAAAGTTGGCTGAACAACCCAGTGGGGTTCCTGATTCTCCCCTGTGGGATGTGGCCAGGTCATTTCTTTGTCACACACATACAGACGGAAAAGATAAGATCCTGGAATGGCCGGAACCATCAGTCCATCAAAAGTTTGGTTTAACTGCGTTCCTTGGGCAATGCCCTCTAACTCAGGTTTCGCTGACTGTATAATCGGTGAACCAATTGGCAACGAAGAGAGAAAATGAGTAAGATGATTGGACGTCTCAGGCTCCTCGAGTTCAGTGACTATACCTGACTTCACCGAAGGCATGCAGCACCGGGCGCGGTCAGAACTTGGAAATGGCCCGAACGTTCACGTTTGCTGCTTTATGTCAGCGAACGCATCTTCTAAGGTGAGGCCTGTTCACATAGAATCCGTCAGCGTTAAAGATTCCGTTGGGCGCTGATTGGTTAAAAATTTTAACTCTCTTTGACGGATTCTATGTGAACATGCTCTAAGACATTTGTTAGTCGAGTTCGAAAAAATTGCGAAAACAAATCTTCGTTAGCCGAGGTAACACTGTACTTCATGCATCTTACTTGTCATAAAAGGTTTAAAATGTTCTTAGTATAAGAAATTAATATAGCGGATAAGAAAAAAGAGGACCCGTTTCATTATATACGAATTTTAAAAAAGCACACTTAACAAAATTCTATCTTCAGCAAATGTTCTTAGAACAGAGAAGACAATCGAATTTATGTTAAGATAATTTCTTACCTTTTGATGAACATGTACTATATTCATAACTATAGAGCATAAATAGATTACTTTATAATACCGGGTGAGCCAAAAGTTCGTAAAAACTTTTAAAATTCATGAAAAAGTAAGAAATTATGATAAAAAATGCAGTTTGCAAGAAAGGGCTCAGAAGGAAGTCGGAATTTTTTTAGCAGCGCCAAGAAAAAGGTCAAAATTCACCGCTAGATGGCGCTGACATGTTACAAATTAGGCAGAATTATGCAAATCAATCTTGCAATAAAAGACTGATACACGGGGATTTCTCATTTGCTTTCAGAATGTTATTACATGATCGAGCGTTGTTGGTCAACCTGTTAAGAGTCGCCTTAGTTGTGTCGTACAATGTTCTGGAGGTCATGTGGAGCAATTGTTATAGCAAGAATAAATGAATGGAACGTACTGCTGTCCTGTTCATTGTGTTTCTGGTCGTCTGCGCCTTCTACTGGTGATTTTTTTTTTCAGCTAATTTTTATTTTGCTGCTAAAACAAATCCGACTTCCTTGTGAGTCCTTTCTTGCAAACCGTACTTCTTTATCGTAATTTATTCCCTTTTTATGAAATTCAAAAGTTTTTAGGAACTTTTGGCTCACCCGGTATATATAGTAAATCATTACAGTACAATATAATACGATTACGTTTTTACAATGTAATTAATGTAAAACATACATTAATGCTTATCTGAAATGTAATGAAAAATAACATGTACAGGAGAAAACATTTAAAACTCAATTCTAAGTGCTCATCTCTATACATTAAACAGTTCCGTAACTGACTGACTGACTGACATACAACGCACAGACCAAACCGCTGGATCTAAAGGGTTGAAATTTCGCATGTCGATTCTTCATATAGTGTAGAGGGCACTAAGAAAGATTTCTGAGAAAAATCTTCTTAGATTTTTTAAAATTAAATTTTTAAGCTGTTTTAGGAACTTTTTTAAGTTTGCATTTAAAATAATAAATTGAGAGTTATAAATTTTATATCACGAGAAAGATCATAAAAATTCCTTTCAAATGAAATCTTTTTCGAATCTTTACCTCCATTTTCTGATTTTTGGTGAATTTTTAAAGATTTATTTTTAGAATTTAATTTATTAAATGCTGTTCACGTGGTTTCTTTTCTCTTTGTTATACTTTAAACTAATTTTGCGTCACGTGCATAACAACGAAATAGACAAATTTTTTTTTCTTGCTAATGCGGCAGATGATTGGAATTTATCCAAACTAATATTAAAATGCAGTAAAAGATGTGTCAAGCTGTACTATATAAACTGAACTATATTCTTTAGTATGTTCTATTCGATTTAATTTGAATATTTTCTTCTACATTATTTTGTCTATAAAAATATCCGTTACGATTTTTTTAATATATATATATATATATATATATATATATATATATATATATATATTTATTTATTTTTACATCATGACCGTTGTATTTAATTTGAATGTACTCCGTAGCGAAGCACGGGTATTCAGCTAGTTGTACAGATATTCCTCGACTTACGACCGAGATAGAGACGGAGACATTGGGCTAAGTCGAGTTCCAAACAATTTTTTTTTTAATTTTATTTATTTATTTATTGTATAAGTACATACATATGTTTTACTTTCATCTATATATATAAAACACTTCCGTAACTGACTCATTCACTGACTGACATACAACGCACAGACCAAACCGCTAGACCTAAAGGGTTGAAATTTTGCATGGCGATTCTTCTTATGGTGTAGGGGTGCACTAAGAGAGATTTTTGAAAAATTCTTCTTAGATTTTTTTTAAATTAAACTTTTAAGCTGTTTTAGTAACTGTTTTTAAGTTTGCATTTAAAATAACAATTTGAGGGTTATAAAATTTATATCACGAGAAAGAAAAAAAAATCCCTTTTAAATGAAATCTTTTTCGAATCTTTACCTCCATTTTCTGATTTTTGGTGAATTTTTAAAGATTAATTTTTAGAATTTAATTTATTAAATGCCGATCACGTGATTTCTTTTTCCGGTACTTTAAATAAATTTATTGTCACGTGCATAACAACTAAATAGACAAAAAAAATATTTTTTTTTCTTCCTAATGTGGCAGACGATTGGACATTATTTTGTCTATAAAAATATCCCTTACGATTTTTTTATAAATATATATATATATATATTTTTCTACATCAATTGTATATATTGATCGTCGTATTTATTATATATATATATATATATATATATATATATATTTGACATTAATTGCATAAATTGACCGTTGTATTTAATTTGAATGTACTCCGTAGCGAAGTGCGGGTTTTCAGCTAGTATATGCATACGCAATTTAAAATACATTGTACTTTATATAGAAGGCATAAATTATAATTTATGCCTTCTAAATAAAGTACGATGTAATGGCGATGAATTATAATTCATTGCCATCACCACTTATGTTAGTATAATCCAATGGTTCAGAATTTGAGACAGAAGATGCGTTGCAAGTTTTTTTTTTTTTTTTTTTTTTTTTTTTTTTTTTTTTTTTACGAAGTTATCCAAGGTAGTTTTTAATAGCCATGTAATACATATAGATATGCACTGTATATCTAAGGAACAATATTTTTGAGAAAAAGATAAAAATAAAAACTTCGATCGTAAATGCGAGAGGTCGAGTGGTCGTAAGTCGAGAAATACCTGTATTCCGTAATAGAGAAAGAAATTTGATACCTCGAAGCATTTTTTGGTGTTTAAAAAAAATGCAAATATTTTAAAATGTATATTATTTGGAGAAAAAAATCTGGCCTAGTGTGTTTTAAACGCTACTAAATTCTTTTGGTGACGAAATTTCCATTTGAAAATTTGCTGGCAGCATATCTCTATCGACTGTAAATGGAGTAGCAAAGATGCAAAACAACTATTTATTTTTCCAACAGTCCTGAAATCGAATTTTTATTTCTTGTTCTAAATCGGAGAGCAAGTCTGCCAATTTTTTACCATTTTTAGAAATATGCTTGGTCAGCGTCTCGAAATGCAAAAAATTGTGAACATTTACTTGGGCTTGCCATATTTTCAGTTTCATTTGGAACGCGTTCGTTTATGGTTTGAAACATTGCACTAATACGTTGGTTTTTAACCTGAAGACGGGTGTTTAAGTCTTTTAAATATACAGTCAAATTTATCCAAACTGCGAAATCTGCAAGCCAATTGTCATCATCGGGTTCTGGCACGTTTTTTTTTCAATGTCATAAGAAATTTCATTTCATCAACTAGGCTGTAAAATATTTTTAACATTAGCCCTCAACTGAGCCACCTTATTTCTGTAAACTATGCGATATCGTCATACTCACCATTCAAGCTTTGAGGAAATTCCTAAATCTGGCAATGATTCAATCCCCGAGTCCTTATGAAATCCCCCGTTTTGACAGCGATTTGCATAACATGGTCCATTTTTAAAGCTTTTCCGCATATATTTTCCAGGTGTATTATGCAATGGTATTTCATCAAACCAGAATTTTCAACAGCAATGGCATCGTCTTCTATTAATCTTACATCTCCTTATTTTTTGCCTATCATAGCTGGGGCACCATCTGTAACTATACCAGGTATGTTAGCAAGGGATAATTTGAATAGCATCAACGATTTTTTCACTGCTTTATATAGATCTCTCGAGGATACCGTGTCTTTTAACGGAACTAAGAAGCCGTTTCTTCGGTTACAATAAACTCGTCATTTATAACTATAATAAAAGTGGCAAATTGAGCCGTGTCAGTAGCTCCGGTTCCGGAATCCCCGTTCTTCTCTCAGCTTCACGAGCACTGCTACTTCCCGTTGATGTCTCGGCTGCCAAATCTTCCGCGCCAAAATTCCGTGCCAATTCCGCGCCAAAATTCCGTGCCAAGGATTGTCTGCCACTCCGTGCACGATCCTCCAAACTCCCCGTTTCCTCAAAACGTCGTACTAAATTCAGTACCCATTCAATGAAATAGGGATTTTTGGCGCCTTCAGTCGTTTCTCCATGCGAAACTTCCGCAATGAAACAGTTGTGGATTCACCATTCTTGTAGAAAAGTGTAACTACCAACGCTCGATCTGTTAAAGAAAGCATGCTGCCGGCTACGAATGACGGATGTTTCCAGACAGGTGTTTTATTGATAGCCTGATTTGCATAAAACATCCCAGTATGACGTGTAAGCGCCCTCTTTCGGTTACTTTTGGAAATTTTTTTAATGGAAAATATCCAATGTCCTTCTGATCCTATTGGTGTAAACAGAAAACTTTTCCGAGCATTACTTCTTTTATTGCGAATTTTTTAACTTTGCACGAATTTGTGACGCAACCGGTGTGTGTATCTATATATATATATATATATATATATATATATATATATCATACCAGATATGAAGGGTTTATATTAAAGAACTGGGGCACCCTTGTCAAACTTATTTAAAATTAGAGATTTTCTTTTTTTTTTCAAGATACAATAGTGCACGATTGTGTAATAAATATCTTATTAAGTTTCTTGACATTTTAATTTTTCTTAGCCCTTTTAATTTTTAAAAAAATTATTTTCTCCTTTGCAGGTATTCAAGAATTCTGTCGTAATATGTATGACTAGATATTTCGTTCAATTTTATGAACTTAAAATGTGAATTCATTAGACATGAAGTCTTGTTGAAGCGGAATATTTATATTAAAGCATTGTTTCAGCATTAATTGTTCACAGTAAGTCGCAAGAGCAGATCTATTCTGTACGCTGCATGCCGAACAAGGGATTTTCTCACCAGGTTAGTTTGAAAAAAAAAAAACTATGCCCACACAGCAATAAAGTCGTTCATTTCAAATGTATGTGAGAAAAAAAATTTGTTCCGAAAAACTTGTTATTACATATCCGTAGATATAAACTATCAAGTTTTAGAAAATTTTATCAAATCTATAAGTGCCACAAAACAATTTCTATTTGTATCGTGTATGAATACGGATATTTTTATGGCAGCCATTTCAAAAAATTTGCAGCATGCATACCGAAGATAAACTGTTCGTCGGCTAGTTGTGTGATTTTTTTTTTTAAATCTGCATACCACTATGATAGCTCATTTCCTTATCTACACTTGAGTAAACCTTTGATCCGCCTTTGACCTGCAGTACGAATGGAAGGATTTTCAAAAAACAGTAATCTAGGAATGCATCACCATGCGCAAACTGGAGAAGAGCCGTTCATCATCAGCGTATGTGAAAAAGGATTTTCTCAAGAATGTAATTTAAAATCGAATCTGTTTATGCATACTGAAGAAAACCCTTTCGTCTGCGGTGTGTGCAAGAAAGCATTTTCTCAAAACAGTAGCTTAAAATTACATCTCCGTACGCTTACTGGAGAAAAGCCTTTCGTTTGCATTGTATGTAAGAAAGCATTTTCTAAAAATAGTAGCTTAAAAATACATCTCCGAACGCATACTGGTGAAAAACCTTTCGTCTGCAATGTATGTGAAAAAGGATTTTCTGGACAGTGTGATTTAAAAAGGCATCTGCGTACGCATACTGGAGAAAAGCCTTTTGTTTGTAGTCTATGTAAGAAAGGATTTTCTGATAACTGTCATTTTAAAAGACATCTTCGTACGCATACTGGTGAAAAACCTTTCGTCTGCAGTGTATGTGAAAAAGGATTTTCTGAAAAGAGTCATTTGAAATCGCATCTGCGTACGCATACTGGAGAAAAACCTTTCTCCTGCAGTGTATGTAATAAAGGATTTTCTACAAGCATTCAGTTAAAAAGACATTTCCGTATGCATACTGGAGAAAAGCCTTTTGTTTGTAGTCTATGTAAAAAAGGATTTTCTGATTGTAGTCATTTGAAAAGACATCTCAAAACGCATAGTAAACAATAGCCTTTCGTTTGCAGTCTATGTAAAAAAGCATTTTCTCAAAAGAATAATTTAAAAATACATCTCCGAACGTATACTCAAGAAAAAGCCTTTCGTTTGCAGTCATTCTAAAAAATCATTTTCTCAAAATTGTAGCTTAAAAATTTTTAAAAGTAATCTTTTAGAACTATACTTTTTTAGTTGATGATTTGGTTTATGTATGGATAAGTGTTTTTTTTTCTACGAAAGTTTTTAAGATAAAATGTACAAATGTATAAAATTGTAAATAAATTAAGTTTAAATTAAATTTAAATCAACTCTCTGTTTTAATTTGTTTTCAGTATTTTTTTTAGTTTACTTGTTCGTCATTGCTAATTACGTCCTGAACTACGGGTTTTTAACAAATAATTTGAAACACAACGCACCCAACTACCCCTTAATAAATAATTAATGTACTACCCAACGAATTCACGCCCGATAAAATAACTTTGGACGAGCAATACGACAGTACGATCATCCCTGTTGGATGCAAACTTGGCATCACTAAAAAAGTTGAAGATTATATTTTTAACACCTGATAATTCAAGTTTATACTCACTAGTATGACATACATATCCCATCAGCTTTAAAACAGCATCCCAATGCACCATACCCGGGTTTGACTGAAACTGAGAAAGAATATTTACGGCGTATGATATGTCAGGTCTAGTTCGCGAAGCTAGAAATGACAAATAGCCTATCGCACTCCTGTAAGGGATTGTTTTCATTTCTTTCTGTTCAACCTCAGTACTCGGGCATTGGGTTTTAGATAATATTATGCTTTTCGCTATGGGAAGTGAAGTTATCGGAAGTTTAAAACTGCTAAACACGCTGCGTATTTTTTCGATATATTCCTTTTGGTGTATGTATAATTTGCCATTAGTTTCCTCAAATTCCACTCCAAGTAGTTTTTTAGTTCTGCACGAATCTTTTACATCAAACTCAGCATTTAAAATCCGTACGACAAAATCAGTTTGCTTACTAGTTCTGCCAAAAACCACTATGTCATCAACATACAATAATAGCACTACATTATCTTTATAAGTAAAAACGCAATTTCCCTATCATATTTTACGAAAACCTCTTTCCTCAAGTTTATTGCTAACTTCATAGAGCCATTCGCGACCACTCTGATGAAGCCCGTGCAATGCCTTCTTTAAGCGACATACAAACTGGGGTTTCTCTGGGTCAACAAATCCTTGGGATTGTCTTATATAAATAGTTTCCGATAATGGGGCATACAAATAGGCACTTTTGATGTGTAACTGCCTTTGAACCCATCCAAGGAAACAAACTAAGACGGCAAAGAATACACGAATGAGGGAAAAATTTACGACGGGGCTGAAAGTCTCGTCGTAAGATTCTCTTTTCTTTTGAAGAAAACCTTGCGCTACTAATCGCGCCTTATAGCGTACAAATTTCCCCTCAGCATTCCTTTTTATATTAAACACCCATCGGTTCCCTATAATTTTAGCATTTTGAGGTTTTTCAACCAAATCCCATACTTGACGATTCGATATTAAGCTTAGCTCTTCCTCCATTGCTTTGTACCAATTATTAGCTTGAGGTGTTCTAAGTGCTTCGTAAAAATTGGTTGGGATTGTGCAATTTTCTAGTCATGCTGAAATATGACTCGCTTCTTTAGTTTCTGAAAATCTTCCGGTGTAATTATTTTTAGTGCTAAAATCAAATTTAGATTCGCCATATGAAATAGAAGAACATTTTTATTCGACTTAGCGATATGATCTCAATCTGTCTTTACCTTCAGGATAGTAATATATATGAAAACGGTCACTATCAAAGCGAGGAATTGCTTTCCGGTACCATATAATATCCCGTTTTTCAGGCACTGCACCTTGTTCAGAAGCATCTTGTTCGGTGCATCTTTGATGTATAGAATGCATACTGCATTCTCTGCATCATAGATGTCAGGTATTTATATATTCAGAAATTTTTTATAGGCCAGTCCATTGATTACGCCTGCTTTTAGTGAAATATTTTCAATAAATCTTCGTGTGTGGGTTCATCTATTTTTTAAAGAAATGTAAGACGATAGTCTCTGAGCAATGAAAAGAAAGCATTCATTTTGTGGGTAAATGTTGTTAGTATTTTTTGTGTTTTACTTTTCTCATTATTTGTAAAATGAAAATGAAAAAGTTTGTAAAAAATTTAGAATTTCGATTCTAATTGTTTATTTGTTATTATTTCGATGGTTTATTTCCACTGCGTATACGGAAATTTTGCGAAGGAATAATTTAATAAGTCAGCATAGTTATTTAGTTTTGCATTATATGTTATTGCTAGCTGTTTTAGCATGTCATCGTCATTAACTGTTCTGATGAATTTTTTATATTATTTTGGGTGTTTATTTTTCACGTTTCAATTATTTTCTGAAGAGGTCAGTTGGAAAAAAATTCGAAAGATCATGTGTCCGAACGGCATTCAATTCGTCCGTTTCAAATAGAGTGGTCCGTTACAATAAAGTGCAAAAAGATTTCTTTGGGAACACTCGATAGTACATAGGCTTTTCCAAGACAGAGAAATATTTTAAATCTTCTCTGCGCATGAATTCCGATTTTTTTTTTCAGGGCAAGTTTTGAAAAATCATCGCCGCTCGCTTAACGAAGAAAAACTATTAGTTTTCTATACATGCGTAAAACCAACAAAAAACATTTAATCTGCATCGCACTATAATAGCACATTTCCCTTTTCGCGCTTAAGGAAGCCATTTGAACTGCAGCACGAGTGGAAGAAATCTCCATCAACAATAATTTAGAAATACATCTCGGAACGCATACTGCAGAAACAAAATTCTATTCCGAAATACAGCATTTATTTTGTATTGTATGAACGCCGAGAATATGCCAAGGTTATTACCCAGAAGAGAATATCAATTACTCCTAAGAATACCTCTGAAGTTGCAAACGAAACGATACGTGCAAACATAGTTTCTCTTCATCCGTATATAGGAAAAGCATGTTGCATGATAGTTTCTTGTTCAACGAACTGCATTCCTTCGACTACAAATGAATGTGAATCTAAACAACTGCTGCGAAGAATAATTGTAAGAAAGAAATAATATGGGTTGCATTCCCTGACTGATACTAAAGATTTTTCTGCTCGCTTAAAACTTTAAGCACTTCCGGTTTAGCTAGACTAACATAACCTTGTTTGAAGTAATGTTTCATATGCACTGTATGTGACAAAGATTTTTTTCAACATCTTTGTTTAGAAATACATCTCTCGACGCAAGAAAGAACCTTTCGTCTGTGGTGTATGTAACAAAGGATTTCCTATAGACCAGGGTTATCCAACCTTTTAGCTTCCTTGGGCCACATTGAAAGAAGACGAATCGTTTTCGGCCACACAAAAATATACCTAATATTAAAAATAGTTGATGAATAAAAAAGTATAATATATAGTTAACATATTTATATCATTATAAATTGAATTTATAGTTATAAAGATAAGTATAGGAGTCATAAAATTAATGTGATATTTGCCATTGAATTTGAGAAACTAATGCTTCAGTATTTGAGTCAATTGAAGTGGTTGCAATTCTCAGGGAGTTCTCAAGATTTTCATCCGATATTTCGGTTCTAATTTGACTCGTAGTGTGCTGCACTCTTGAAAATAGTTTTTCTGAGATTTACGTGCTTCCAAACAATGATGATATGAATAATGAATGACTATGTAGCGAGGGATATTTATCTTTGGATAGGTATGATTTATAATTGATTGAATGTCTCTTTAAGTTGGAAGTCAAATTGCAACTCTATGTCTTCCATTTGAATATTTGCTGGCAGCATATCTCTATCGACTGTAAATGGAGTAGAAAAGATGCAAAACAACTATTTATTTTTCCAACAGTCCTGAAATCGATTTTTAAATTCTTGTACTAAATCAGAAAGCAAGTCTGCCTATTTTTTACCATTTTTAGAAATATGCTTGGTCAGCGTCTCGAAATGCAAAAAATTGTGAACATTTACTTGGGCTTGCCATATTTTCAGTTTTATTTGGAACACGTTCGTTTATGGTTTGAAACATTGTACTTATACGTTGGATTTTACCCTGAAGACGGTAGTTTAATTCATTTAAATAGACAGTCAAATCTACCAAAACTGCTAAATCTGCAAGGCAATTTTCATCATGAGGTTCTGGCACAAGTTTTTTTTTTTCAATGGCATAAGAAATTTCATTTCATCAAGTAGGCTATAAAATCTTTTTAACAATAGCCGTCAACTGAGCCACCTTATTTCTGTAAAGTACACGATATCGCCATACTCCGCATTCAAGCTTTTAATAAATTTCTGAAACTGGCAATGATTCAATCACCAAGTCCTTATGAAAATCCCCATTTTGACAACGATTTGCATAACATGGTGCATTTTTAAAGCTTTTCCGCATATATTTTCCTGGTGTATTATGCAATGGTATTTCATCAAACGAGAATTTTGATCAGCAATGGCATCGTCTTCTATTAATCTTACAAGGTCTTCTTTATTGCCTATCATAGCTGGGGCACCATCTGTAACTATACAAGATATGTTGGCAAGAGTTAATTAGAATAGCATCAACGATTTTTTCACTGCTTCATAGAAATCTCTTGAGGATGTCGGGTCTTTTAACGGTTCTAAGAAGCCGTTTCTTCGGTTACAATAAACTCGTCTTTTATAACTATAATAAAAGTGGCAAATTGAGCCGTGTCAGTAGCATCAGTCCTTTCATCCATCGACAAAGAATAATACTTAAATTTATAAGTTTTACTTTTTAAGTTGTTTTCGATATATTTCCCAAGTTCGTCAATTCTCCTGGAAATAGATTGAGGAGACAAACTGATTTTAGATATCATCTTCCTTACAGTGGCGTACCTAGACCATTTGGGGCCCGGGGCGGATTTATTTTGGGCCCCTCCCAAAAAAATTGCTAATTTTAACTTTTTCTAATGACAGCTAGCCTTTCTTTGCCTTAATCAGACAGTCTCCTCAGGCTATTGACTGTGCAGACAGTGGCGTGCTCAGGATTTTGTTCTGGGGGAGGGGGGTCAAGGCCTCCATGTGCTAGGGGTCGTCCATTCCCCTGATGCCCTATTATCAGGGTGTACTAGAAGGGACTGTCTTCTGGGGGGGTCTGGAATACCCCCTAGTCGAAAGGGGGTCCGGGGGTACTCCCCCGGAAAATTTTGAAAATTAGGTGTTAAATAGTGCCATTTTAGGCTATCTAGAGTACTAGATGCCACCTCTTAAATATCATATATCTATGAATTCGGATAAAATATTTAAAGCGACGCCCCCGTCATTATTGGAATGAAAATCTAACAAGAAGAGCTTTTTAAAGCAGATACGCGACGAAACAGTGCATGCGTGCCCTGTTGAAAAAAAGACGCCTTCAATACTTTGATAGGCAAGGGTTCGGTTCACTCTCGCGGTTCGCGGATAGTACTGTAGAAGTGTATAAACAGCGCTCGGCACTTGGCTTTAGAAATACTGTTTCTGGCACTGTATAGTGCTAAAATTGTAACAATAAACATCGCTAAAAATGTAAGTGCAATAAAGATCGTAATGGTAAAGAATAAATAACACAATTATTATTAGGCCTATACGAAATATTTTGGCATTATTTTGTAAATTTTAAAAATTTATTTTAGCTCTGTGAGGGGGGTGTCCTGTCCCGCTTCCCCCCCCCCGTCGGCACGCCCCTGTGTGCTGAGAAAAAAATTGACAGAATAAGGGAGCGAACTCGCTCAGTACGAGGTGAGCAATGATCATTACTGTTTAAGCGTTAAATTAATAAAAAAGCTCTTATGTCAAGGCCTGGGTTCAAGCAATCGAACCAATGATGTACCGCACGGCACAACCCCGAGACCAACGTTCTAACCGCCTGAGCCATGAGCTCGCTAACTTACTGTTCGGTACAAGGTTAAATTCAATTGTACGGCGCTGGTTTTCGTTGTATGAATTTTTCGTCAGGCCAAGGTGAATGGTAAAAGGCTTGGCTGTTTGATTAATAAAAGCGATAATAGTTAAAGACAAAATTCACTTTAAAAAGAAAAGGAGCCATTTTGGCGCCAATACTTACTTATAATATTCAGGTAGCTTCAAGGAAAACCAAAGAAATACCTCACTTTGATATACGTTAACTTTATTGGTAATTCAACTTTAAAAAATTTTACTTTTCACAAGGCAATACACATTCACAGTATCAGTATGAAAAAAATAGAATGGGAATACATCACCTAGAATATGCCGTGTTGTGAGACCCAGGGGCATTTCCAAAAGGGGGGGGGGGTGCGTTCCGAAAACTTATTAAAAACAAACATTTTTTAAAAAATTCCATATAAGCAAGTTAAATTAAGAATTCTGTATTAATTTCAAATAGGTAAAAGCCTCCTTTTAAAATTGTCTTTTTCTAACTTTTGCATCAGAAAATTGTCTAATTGTCTCATGAAAGTTTGTTTTCATAGCCAACTTGTTCTCGATGGATAACATTGCTAGGCCATTTAGTCTTATTTGGCTCATTGTTGAGCGCAAATAGTTTTTGATGACTTCGAAATGACCTCAATTTCGAATTGAGGTCATAATTTTCTATTTCGAAAAACTTCTTTCACAAGTTGCGACTGAAATGCAAATCGTCAAAAACAATTTTAGTGCTAAATACAAGTTTTGTACTGACTCTTGAAATTCCATACCAACAATGAACTGCAAAGCTTGAAGAGCTGACCACTTTTTCACTTCCTCTGTATTAATATTTGAAGGTTATCATTATGGAATGGAATAATATATCTCCTAATGAAACATTCAAACTGGTGCAATCTATGCAGAAACGATTGATGGATGTCCTTAGACCTAAGGGCTATCCGACCAGTTACGTCTTAGTCTTTTCATTTCTGGCAAAACCTCGTCCTTAGAAAATGCGTCGTAACTTTCAGTTAGACGAGAAATAAGTTCTGGCAATTTCTCATCTGAAGCTTTGATCAAATTAACCGACTGCAAGACTTCAAATTTGTTATGAATGTTTTCCATGGATTTTGTTCTTGTTTGGAGTTCCAAATACAACCTATCTACACATTGGAACATGGCAGGGCCGCCCAGAGGGGTGGGGGGCAACTGGGGCACTTTGCCCTAGTTGCCCCCCCCCCCTCTGGCAAAAAAAAAGAAACAAGAGAGAAAATATAACAAGAGAGCAGTGCAATGAAATATAATAATTATGTTAATCATTCAGGTAAAAAAAATTTAAGTATGAGTAACTTAATTTGAATGTGTGTTTTCGTCTCTTTGCATTTTTTATATTTCTTGGGGCCTCCAACAGAAGTTTGCCCCAGGTCCCGTAAAGTCTCTGGGCGGCCCTGGAACATGGACCTCCTTAGTTCTTCTTGTAAAGATAAACCCTCATCTTTAGCTTTTTCACCCGGCATCATCTTTTTCGATTTTTTTCTGCCTCTCTTTTCAATAGCAATTCCGATTTCTTCACATTTCTAGGAAGCGAAGTCCAAAGCATCACTAACTAAAGATTCTCTGCTTTCCTTAATAAAAAGTTCCAATGCTCTTAGTTTATTTAAAGCCTTGTCCAAGGAAATCCCCTGAATATGCAGGTACTGTTGAGTGTGGTTGATTTCCTCCAAAATGTCTGACCGCAGGCGTAGAAACGCTATAAACTTAAAATCACAAACATGTGCCATTATAATCTGAGCTGATCCTCTTGTATTTAGGTTTTCAGACTCGTCGCACAGCTTCTCCACTGCATCGATCAATTTTCCAAATTTTCCAAAACACACATTATTCAAATTTTTACGCCAAGGCCAGAATCTGACACAAAGAATCGGCTTACCTGTAATTTCCTGGCTCATCGTCGTCATCCGTCAGTCTTTCCTCAACCTAATGCTTAAATCAGGACTTCTGACACCAGAAAACTAACCAGTCTATAACAGGGCCCGATTTAGAAAATTCTTGACTTTAGACACAACTCGGGATGGAGCGATGGGGGCCCCTTAACAGTGATCTGGGCGTAAAATTTCCCAAATTGACACACACAAAAAATAATCATGAATCATTGTGAAAGTATCATTTTACTGAGAATTGGCTATTTGAAGCGTAGAAGCCTAGAGCATTATCAAATAACAAAAAGCAATACAACATATTAACTTCTTCATTAAATTGAAACACCAATGCAATGCAACCAGAAAAACTTAGTAATCCCCTATATACACTACTAGCGGCCCGTCCCGACTTTGTCCGGGTTGAACAAAATATTATACCAATAAATTTCCAGTTGATAGCCAATAAATTGTAAATCTTTTTTTACCTTAATAATAACTTAAATAATACCTTAAATTAATTTTATGTTAGTTAATAATTAAAATAAATTTTTTAAAAGAAAAAGGCGTGCCGGAGAACGGCTAGGTTCGAACCGCTAGCGTCAGAACAGAAGCCCACAGCGATAGCACCACGATAAGGAACGTTGAAATCTTCGGAACAAAAAGCGGTAGAAGACAGTAGCGGAAACAATGGAGATTGTTAGGATTAAGCCCCTAACTTTATTTCTACTGATCAGATATACATAATATATAGCCTATGTCCATCTGAAATAATGTACCTTTCAAACAGTGAAAGAATTTTTCAAATAGGTACAGTGGTTCTGAAGATTACCCTCCACGTACAAAAATCGCTCTCTCTTTAAATATAAGTATAGATAGCACCACGCTAAGGATCGTTGAAGACTTCGGCGCAAAAAGCGGTAGAGGACAGTAGCGGTAACAATGGAGATTGTTAGGATTAAGCCCCTAACTTTATTTCTACTGATTAGATATACATAATATATAGCCTATGTCCATCTGGAATACTGTACCTTTCAAACAGTGAAAGAATTTTTCAAATATGTACAGTGGTTCTGGAGATTACCCTCCACGTACAAAAATCGCTCTCTCTTTATATATAAGTATAGATAACATACATATGAACTATACATATAACTATACATATGATGAACCAGTCAATCAAATTTGAAAGGATATATAAAAAAAATTGATATTGAAAAAGGTAAAATAAAAAAAAAAACTGAATTGGAAATTTTCTTTTTTGGGGGCCCCCAACATCCTGGGGCCGCTAGGCCCGGGCCTAATGGAAAATCAGGGCCTGGTCTATAAGGACTTTACCTAAAATAAAGACTATCAGCCTATTTAATGATTTTCATGCGTTTATTGCACTTCTAGGATAAATACGGTTACGTACAAAATTTTAAAATACATCAAGAAAAGTTCGTGGGTTCTGGAATACGACGAAGAGTGTCGGGCGATTCTCAGCAACTCAGCGTCAGTTCTATGGCATCTCTTAGTACCATAGGCGTAGCGTACTTCTAACTTTTCTTTCTTTTTTTTTTTTTGGGGGGGGGGGGCACGAATTGAATTCCGTTAGGGCCCTCCTCAGCGCTTTGACTACCGGAAATATTGGGATATAAAATATTGGGATTTTTTGAAATTTTATAAAAATAGAATTGATGTTTGAGTAGTTAGTTATACAATGAGAAAAATAAACATAATATTAATAAAATCAGAAAAAAAATATAGCATCGAATTTATGCTATGGATCATATCATTGTTAAAATCGATGTTAAGGCTAAAGACATAATCGGAATCTTCAGTTTCACAGTTTGAAAAGGCGGCAAAAAACCCAGCTATCTTAAAAGTTTTCTACAATTTTATGGTTTTAACTGAACTTCTAACGTTTAAATTTATTTCAATAAACGTTTTAATTTATTTCAAGTTAAGTTGGGAGGGAGGGGGGGGGGCACGTGAAATGTTGGAAGTCGCTAAAATATGCAAGTGTAATATTTTATAAAAACAATAACGTTCTTGTCTGATTTTTTTTTTAATTAAAAATGTAATTTTTTGTTGTAAAGTTATCATTCAATTTTAAAAAAGGCCCCTGTCGTGGGGCCCGAGGCGGACCGCCTCGGGCATGGTTGAAAGAATGCGCCCTCTTTATGTTACGGCCAAAAAATCACTTCAAAATCAAAGCGGAAAAATGACAATTTTTCCTGGGTAATTCGCAAACTGGCCGTGGATTGTCGGGCGCATCCCGAATTGGCCGTTTAAAGCCTGAAGTAGTCGTATATTCTCCATTATTTCTGACTTTGGCCAAGGCTAGAAGTGGCCGTAACACATGATTATACATATATCGCTCACTCCTTTCAACAACGTCAAATCTCAAAAAGCAAGATTTTCCAGGTTAGTGATTTTAAAGTTTGAAAGTGCATTAAAATGCATTAAAAATAAATTTCAATTCTGATCTCTAGCGGCTAAATTCTAAGCGGTGAGATATGATGATCTTGCAGAGATATACTACTCTTTCAGGGCATTTTAAAAACAGGCATATCTAAAAATCGCCGATTTTTGAGATATCACGTTGTTGAAAGGAGTGACCGAGATATATATATATATATATATATATATATATATATATGTGTGTGTGTGTGTGTGTGTGTGTGTGTGTGTGTGTGTGTGTGTATCATACTAAATTTGAAGGGTTTATATTAAAGATCTCGTGTACCCTTGTCAAACTTATTTAAACTTAGAGATTTTCTTATTTTTTCTGTCTCTCTTCTTTTTTTCAAGATACATAGTGCACGATTGTGTAGTAAATATCTTATTAAGTTTCATAACATTTTAATTTTTCTTTGCCCTTTTAATTTTTAAAAAATTATTTTTTTATTTATTTATTATTTTTTTTTTTTTTGTCTTTTGCAGGTATTCAAGAATTCTGTCGTAATATGTGTGCCTGGATATTTCATACCAGTTTATGAACTTAAAATTTGATAAAGTTGAATTCATTACACAAGAAGTCTTGTTGTGGCAGAATAGTTGTGTTGAAGGATTGTTTCAGCATTAATTGTTCACAGTAGGTCGCAAGACGAGATGTATTCTGTACGCTGTATGCAGAATAAGGGATTTTCCCACCGGGTTAATTTGAAAAAAAAAAAAAAGCAGCTTTGTGTCCACACAGCAATAAAGTCGTCCGTTTCAAATGTATGTAGGAAAAGAATTCATCGGAAAACCGTATATATCCGTAGGAAATTTTGTCAAGTTTATAAGTGCCAGAGAATAATTTCCTTTTGTATAGTGTATGAATACGGATATTTTTAGGGCAGTCATATCAAAAACTTTTCCAGCATGCATAAAGGAGATAAACTGTTCGTCTGCTAGTTGTGCAAATTTTTTTCAAAAATCTGCATTTCACTACAACAGAACATTTGACTATCCACACTTGAGGGAAAACCTTTCACCTGCAGTACGAATGGAAAAATTTTCCATAAACTGTAATTTAGGAATGCATGTCCATGCGCATAGTGGAGAAGAGCAGTTCGTCTGCAGCGTATCTGAAAAAGGATTTTCTCGAGAATGTAATTTAAAAACGAATCTAAATACGCATACTGTAGAAAAGCCTTTCGTTTGCAATGTATGTAAAAAAGCATTTTCTCAAAACGATAGCTTAAAAATACATCTCCGAACGCATACTGAACTAAAGATTTTTGTTTGCGGTGTATGTAAGCAAGTATTTTCTCAAAGCAGTAACTTAAATATACATCTCCGTGTGCATACTGGAGAAAAGCCTTTTGTTTGCAGTCTATGTAACAAAGCATTTTCTCGAAACGCTGAGTTAAAATTGCATCTCCGAACGCATACTGGAGAAAAGCCTTTTGTTTGCAGTCTATGTAACAAAGCATTTTCTCGAAACGCTGAGTTAAAATTGCATCTCCGAACGCATACTGGAGAAAAGCCCTTCGTTTGTAGTCTATGTAAGAAAGCATTTTCTAAGATTGCTAATTTGAAAACACATCTCAGTAGGCATACTGGAGAAAAGCCTTTCGTTTGCAATCTATGTAAGAAAGGATATTCTAATAGTGGTGATCTTAAAGCACATATCCGTACACATACTGGAGAAAAGCCTTACGTTTGTAGTGTATGTAACAAAGGATTTTCTAATGGAACACATTTTAAAAGACATCTCCGAACGCATACTGAAGAAAAGCCTTTCGTTTGCAGTCTGTGTAAAAAAGCATTTTCTCAAAACAATAACTTAAAAAAACATCTCCGAACACATACTGGAGAAAAGCCTTTTGTTTGCAGTGTATGTAAAAAAGCATTTTCTCAAAACAGTAGCTTAAAAAGACATCTCCGTACGCATACTGCATTCTGTGCGTCATAGATGTCAGGTATTTATATATTCAGAAATTTTTTATAGGCCAGTCCATTGATTACGCCTGCTTTTAGTGAAATATTTTCAATAAATCTGCGTGTGTGGGTTCATCTATTTTTTAAAGAAATGTAAGACGATAGTCTCTGAGCAATGAAACGAAAGCATTCATTTTGTGGGTAAATGTTGTTAGTATTTTTTGTGTTTTTCTTTTCTCAGTATTTGGAAAATGAAAATAAAAAAGTTTGTGATGAAATTAGGATTTTGTTTTCTGGAGAAGAGCCATTCGTCTGCAGCGTATCTGAAAAAGGATTTTGTCCAGAATGTAATTTAAAATCGAATCTGTTTATGCTTACTGAAGAAAACCCTTTCGTCTGCGGTGTATGTAACACAGCATTTTCTCAAAACAATAGCTTAAAAATACATCTCCGAACGCATACTGAACTAAAGATTTTCGTTTCCGGTGTATGTAAGCAAGTATTTTCTCAAAGCAGTACCTTAAATACACATCTCCGTGTGCATACTGGAGAAAAGCCTTTTGTTTGCAATCTATGTAGGAAAGCATTTTCTCGAAATTTTCAGTTAAAAATGCATCTCCGAACGCATACTGGAGGAAATCCTTTCGTTTTGCAGTGTATGTAAGAAAGCATTTTCTATAAATGATAATTTGAAAACATATGTCCGTATGCATACTGGAGAAAAACCTTTCGTTTGCAGTGTATGTAAAAAGGTGTTTTCTAAAACAGTAGCTTAAAAACAGATCTCCGTACGCATACTGCATTCTGTGCATCATAGGCATCAGATATTTATATATTGAGAAATTTTTTATACGCCAGTCCATTGATTACGCCTACTTTTAGTAAAATATTTTCAATAAATCTGTGTATGTTGGTTCATCTATTTTTTAAAGAAATGCAAGACGATAGTCTCTGAGCAATGAAAAGAAAGTATTCATTTTGTGGGAAAATGTTGTTAGTATTTTTTATGCTTTTCTTTTTTCAGTATTTGTAAAATGAAAATAAAAAAGGTTTGTAAAAATTAGGATTTCGTTTATAATTGTTTATTTGTTATTATTTCGATGGTTTATTTCCACTGTGTACAGGGAAATTTTGCGAAAATGTAAAAAGTCAGCATAGTTATTTGGTTTTGCATTGTATGTTATTGCTAGCTGTTTTCGCATGACTTCGTTGTTAACTGTTCTGATGATTTTTTAAAAATTATTTTGAGTGTGCATTTTTCACGTTTCATTTATTTTCTGACGAAGACAGTTTGAAAAAAAAAAATCGAAAGATCAGTTCTGTCCGAACGGCATTAAATTCGTCCGTTTCAAATACAGTGGTCCGTTACAATAAAGTGGAAAAATATTTCTTTGGGACAACTTAATAGTTCATATCCTTATCCAAGCCAGAGAAATATTTTAAATCTGCTATGTGCATGAGATGGAATTTTTTTTTTACAGAGCAAGTTTTGAAAAATCATCGCCGCGTGCTTAATGAAGAAAACAGACCGTCAGAAGTGTGATTTAACTGCGTTCCCTGGGCCATGCTCTCTAACGCAGGTTTCGCGGACTGTATAATCGGAGAACCAATTCGCAACGGAGAGAGAAAGGGAGTAAGATGATTGGACGGCTCAGGATCCTCGAGTTCAGTGACTATAGCTAACTTCACCGAAGTCATGCAGCACCGGGCGCGATCAGAATTTGGGAATAGCCCGAACGTTCATGTTTGCTGCTTTATGTCAGCGCGCGCATCCTCTAAGGGCTTGTTCACATAGAATCCGCCAGCGTTAGCGGTAAAGATTCCGTTGGGCGCTGATTTGTTAAATGGGTCAATGATTGGTATGTGATTGGCTACAACTTTTAACGCTCACGTTGACGGTTTCTGTGTGAAAAGGCTCTAAGACATTTGTTAGCCGAGTTCGAAAAAACAGCGAAAGCAAATCTTCGTTAGCCGAAAATTTCGTTAGCCAAGGTAACACTGTACTTCATGCATCTTACTTGTCATAAAAGTTTTTAAATATTCTTAATATAAAAAATTAATTTAGCAGATAAGAAAAAAAGAGGACCAGTTTCATTATATACGAATTTTAAAAAAGCACACTTAACAAAATTCTATCTTCAGCAAGCTTGCTTACAAGAGAGATGACGATCGAATTTGTGTTAAGATAATTTCTTACCTTTTGATGAACGTGTATATTCATAACTGTAGAGCATAAATGCATTAATTTATAATACCGGGTGAGTCAAAAGTTCGTAAAACCTTTTAAAATTCATAAAAAGTGATGTAAAGTGAAAGATATTCGCAGAGATTATTGGAAAGTTCTTGTATAATTATTCTTCTATTAAATATACATGCGGGAGGAGTTTTAAGTTAGAAATAAGTTAGCAGAATAGAAAATAAGTCGTTTGATCTTCAGTAGACACAAAGATATAGGCGAGGGCAATTAGCGATTAGAAAAGATCGCTTGACACATAGCGTGATTCATTCGAATTTTCCACCGCGTGTCGAGAGTGTCAATTTGCCATTGGATCTGATCTGTTTTAGAGTATAAAAGCTGATTTGAAAGATAATTATTGTCATTTATTATTCTGGTTTAATATATGACTTGAAACTTTTTGATTTTATCTAATTTTATCTTTTTGCTCGCTGTTTCCTAGTTAACCCTAACGTGGCGGCCCTATCCAGAGGGGTTATTCCACACACTGTAACGGTTTCCATTTACTTGACGCACCCCCTTTAAAAAAATTATTGCTGGGCTTTCTATTAATTAAAAATTAACGGTAATTACTTTCGATTCCGGAAGTTCTTACTGACGACCGCTGTGTTTAACGACGCCTGTATGCAAGGTTTCACGATCGTCGCTTCTAAACTGTTGATTGCTATACAAAATCAGACAGACAATTTTCATTTTTATATATTAGATATTACAATATGTTTAGCATTAGCTGCATTTTATTTAGCCAATGCTTTTTTTCCAGTACTCGAGTTTTGTTTTATTATACTTGAAAGAAAATGTAAATTCCTTGAAAGCGTGATTAACCATTTTTTTTTTTTTAATTACTGAAACAAACTTTAATCGATGTTGGGCTTATGAAAACCATGTTTTGGTATACACTGAAACTTATGTAAACCGCCATATTTTGTTCAGATCCGGGATTATAAACGGGATTTCTTTAGTAATAATATAAAATCGAATTAAATACTATTCCGAAACACAGCATTTATTTTGTATTGAATGAACGCCATGAATATGTTAAGGTTATTACCCAGAAGAGAAAATTAATTACTCCTAAGAATACCTCTGAAGTTGGAATCGAAACGATACGTGCAAACAAAGTTTCTCTTCATTCGTATATAGGAAAAGCATGTTGCATGACTGTCTCTTGTACAACGAACTGCATTCCTTCGACTACAAATCAGTGCTCATGTGAATGTAAACAACTGCTGCGAAGAATAACTGTAAGAAAGAAATAATACGGGTTGCATTCCCTGACTGATACTAAACATTTTTCTGCTCGCTTAAAACTTTAAGCACTGCCTGTTAAGCTAGACTAACATAACCTTGTTTGAAGTAACGTTTCATATAAACTATGTGACAAAGATATTTTTGAAAATCTTGGTTTAGAGAAACATCTCTCGACGCATACACGACTCAACAAAAACCTTTCGTCCGTGGTGTATGTAACAAAGGACTTCCTCTAGACCAGCGGGTCTCAGCCTGGGGGGCGCCCCCCCCCCCCTAGAATTTCAAGTTAGGCGTGAGTTTAAAATAAAAATAAAAGGTAAAACTAACTTTAATTTATTGTACTCAATTTTGTGGTCACAATGTAACCGTAACGTATTTTCGACATATGAACATGATAATTGTCGTAATTGTAAAAACACGATTATTGTCGTGCGTCTGGCAACACTGCCAGAGCCTGAGAAGAGTTTCTCGCTCAGCTGCTTTCCCTTTGTTATTAAATTCTCCCCTTCTCGTTTCGGCCAGGGAATGGCCGTATGGCTAGGGCATTAGCATTTGGTTCAAATCCTTTGAGTTCTAGTCCCACTGTTGGCATGGATGTTTGTAGCCGTTCGGAATCGGCTTTAAACTGTAGGTCCCGGTCTAATTATCCATCGTGTAGCAAAAAGTTGACCGTAGCGCTCCAAACCAAACCCTTTCTCGTTTCAAATTCTCCTGCGCATTTTCCCTTTCTCCGTGACGCATACATACCAGTGTCGTCTGACTCACGTGATTTATCTCTGTGCGTGGGTGTGGTAAGCTGTGAGCCGCCATTTGTGCTGTGATTCCTAACACCCGTGTTGTTCGTTTTAATCTCATTAAAAAGTGAAAGTGACAATTTGTGTGTTGTTGTAGTAAGGACGGAAAATGTCTAAATCGCTACAAAAGAAAAGGCTATATAATGATGATTATATTAAATACGGATTTATTTTCATTGAGAAAAACGGTAGTCAATTACCTCAGTGTGTTATTTGCCATGTTCTTTTGATTAATGATGGAATGCAGCCTGGACGATTGGAACGACATTTGACTACAAATCATTCTTATCTGAAAGACAAGCCTACTGACTTTTATATTGCGAAGAAAAACGGTCTTAAACGCATGAAACTTGATTCCACCGAAAGTTTTCGAATGGACAATGAGAATGCTGTTGAAGCTTCTCATAACATTGCCTTATTGATAGGAAAATACAAGAATCCTCATACAATTAGTGAGTCACTAATAAAACCTTGTTTACTTACTGCTTGTAGTACTATGCTCAGTGAAGACAGATGTAATAAAGTTGCAAAAATTTCTCTGTCAAACGACACAGTAAAAGGAAGAGTTGATGAAATGACTCCGGATTTAAAAAATCAAGTAGTGCGAAAACTAAAGAGCACCCCATTATTTTCTTTGCAGTGTGATGAAACATCCGATATTTCAAAACACGCTCAGTTATTGTTTTACTGCCGATTTATTGAAAGAACTGAATTCTTTGAGGAAATATTGTTTTCTAAATCTTTGGAAACGACAACTAAAGGTGTTGATATATTTTCTGCGCTTCATACTTTTTTAGCAGCTAATGACCTTCTTTGGGAGAAAGTTATTTGAATATGTACTGATGAAGCTCAAGCCATGACAGAACGCAGATCGGGATTTATAGAATTTGCTAAGAAACAGAACCCAAAGAACTGCCCAAGGGTAATATGCTTGCTAGATTATTTAACTTAAAATCGGAAGTTGACATTTTTTGAAGACTTCAACAAAAGCATATCTGTATAGCATGTTTTCAGATGAAAAATTTATCTTTCACTTGGCATATTTATCAGACTTTTTCGAAACATGCAACTTTCTGAACATGAAGCTACATATCTGAAAATCATTCTGAAGACTTATGATGAAGTTAAGAGTTTCACAGAAAAGATAGCTCTTAGAGTTTCACAGAAAAGATAGCTCTTTGGCAACACCCTCTTCAGATTTCATGGCCAAATTTATCATCCTTTCCAAGATTGAACGATCTCCTCGAGGATAATAAAAATCTCCCATTGCAACAGATAAATTAACTAAAGGACCTTATATCAGGGCATTTGGTAGCATTGCAAAATGAAATTGAAGACTATTTTCCAGACATTCGTTCAGAGAACTGGGAGTTTTAAGTTGACAAGGGATCATTTTAAAATCGACGTGAATGTATTTCCTGATCATATTCAGGAACAGGCAATCGACCTAAAATGTGATTATCAAGCAAACGTGGATTTCGAACACATGGATGTTGAAAATTTTTGGTTACGCTATTTTTCTGTTTACCCAGAAGTTGCTTTGGAAGCTTTGAGGTTGTTAGTGCAATTTTCATCCACATATCTCTGTGAATCTGGATTTTCAGCATTAGCATACATAAGGTCAAAATATCGAGCAAAGCTGGGCGTTGAAAGTGACCTGAGGTGTGCTTTCTCACAGTTACAACCTAATATTCAGAAACTTGTCAAGGACAAACAGTGCCAGCCCTCTCCTTAATGTTGTGAAAGTGGCTGCTATTACATGCCAACCTCACCTGGATCCTTGATTACCTGAAATATATTTGATCTTTTTTTAATTCTTTGATTTCATATATTCTAATAATAATATGTTCCAAATTAAGATATGTGTAGTAATATTAAATTTTGTGTATGAAATTATCTATTCTAAATTTTCATTTAATAACCAGCTTCGGTTTCAAATTCCGATTCTACTACTTGTATTGACCACATATGGTGGTGGGGGAGACGTGACCTCACATCACTGTTCAAAGGGAGGGGGAACAGGGCCTGAAGGGTAGAGTACCCCTGCTCTAGACAGTACCATGAATAGACAACTCCAAATCTATACCGTAGAAAAACCTTTCCTATGCAATGTATGCAAGAAAGAATATCCTCTTAAATCCGTCTTACATCTCCAAATACACACTGCAGGAAAGCCTTTTGTTTGCACAGCATTTAAGAAAGGATTTTCTGGTAAAGTTAACTTAAAATTCATCTCCGGATACATACTGGATAAAAGCCTTTCGTGTGCATTGTATGTAACAAAGGATTTACTAGTAGCGGTTGCTTAGCGATACATCTCCGAACACATACGGGAGAAGAGCCATTCATCTGCAAAGTATGTAAGAGAGGATTTTCTCGTAGAGATAACTTAAAAAGATACCTCCGAACGCATATCGGCGAAAAGCAGACCGTATTTCTTTGTTAACTACTTCGTCGGAGAACCTTTTATGTATGTTGAAATCCTAGTATCACTTGTGTTTGGAAAAACTACTAGAATGGGTTTATAAGTTGTAAGACTGCGCCCTGTATATGTTACGGCCAAAAAATCACTTAAAACTCAATCGGGAAAAAATTACAATTTCTCTTCGGTAATTCGCAAAATAGCCGTTGATTGTCGGGCGCATCCCGAATTCACCGGCCAAAGCCCGAAATAGTCGTGTATTCTCTATTATTTCGGGCTTTGGCCAATGCTAGAAGTGGCCGTAACATATGATTATACATACATATATATATATATATATATATATATATATATATATATATATATATATATATATATATATATATATATATATATATATATATATATATATATATATATAGGGTGCGTCATAAATTCATGCAAAGTTCAAAAATTCGTAATAAAATAAGTAATGCTCGGAAAATTTTTCTGTTTGCGCCAATAGGATCAGAGGGACATTGGATTTTTTTCCACATAAAAAAAAAAAAAAAGTTTTCAAAAGTTACTGAAAGAGGGCACTCACACGTCATACTGAGACGTTTTATGCAAATCAGACAAACACAAACAGAAAATCAGATCACAATAACATGAGACTGCATTTATTTTAAAGTTACAGATTTTCAACATTACCACCAGCACGAGGTAATAGGCAAGCGAGGCGCGTCACAATACCCATTACAGCGGAGTGTAGAATATCGCCATCGATGGCAGCGACTGTCTGTCGAATGGTATTTTTTAGTTCCAGCAAAAAGGTGGGGGAGCCCCGATACACACGAGACTTTAAGTATCACCACCACAAATAATCTGCCGGTGTCCAGGCTGGTGATCCTGTGGGCCACTGAACCTTACAACCGCGACTTGACACTCGATTTTGAGTGAAAGATTCCAACAAGAACGTCATGACACCAAATGAAATGTGGGGCGGGGCACCATTCTGCATGAAGATGACAACAGGTAACACATGTCATTCCTGCAATGCAGGCTTAACGTGGTCACGCAAAAGCGTAAGATACCGTGCTGCAGTGACTCTACAGGTTTTTCTGCCGGATACAGGATCGCGTCTTTTATTATAGGCCCTTACTACTAAAAAGAAAGGGTCCAGAATAAAAGACGCTGTTAAAATACACCAAACAGTCACATAAGGAGAATGCACTGACTAGCTAGAGTACTCAGGACGATTTGACGTCTCCCATATACGACTATTTTGCGTATTAACGTCACCATGGAGTGAAAAGTTGGCCTTATTCGTCCACAGGATGCTCAGCAACCATTTTGGGTTACGTTCCATTTGTGCCAGAGGCCATGCAGCAAAGTTTTATCTTGCATCAGTATCTGCCGGTAATAACTGGTGAAGTTCCTTGATTTTGTACGGATACAGATTCAACATTCCCTGCAGAATAACATCGAATCGACGGTTCCGGAATCCCCGTTCTTCTCCCAGATTCATGAGCACTGCTACTTCCCGTTGATGTCTCGGCTGCTAAATCTTCCGCGCCAAAATTCCGTGCCAGATCTTACCACTATCCGCGCTAAAGGATTGTCTGCCACTCCGTGTACGATCCTCCAAACTCCCCGTTTCCTCAAAACGTCGTACTAAATTCAGTACCCATTCAATGAAATAGGGATTTTTGGAGCCTTCAGTCGTTTCTCCGTGCGAAAATTCCGCAATGCAACAGTTGTGGATTCACCATCCTTGTAGAAAAGTTTAACTACCAACGCTCGATCTGTTAAAGAAAGCATTCTGCCGGCTACGAATGACGGATCTGTTTCCAGACAGGTGTTTTATTGATAGCCGGATTTGCATAAAACATTCCAATATGACGTGTAAGCGCCATCTTTCGGTTACTTTTGGATATTTTTTTACGGAAAAATATCCAAAGTCCTTCTGATTCTATTGGTGTAAACAGAAAACTTTTCCGAGCATTACTTCTTTTATTACGAATTTTTTAACATTGCACGAATTTGTGACGCAACCGGTGTGTATATATATATATATATATATATATATATATATATATATATATATATATATATATATATATATATATATATATATATCATACCAGATATGAAGGGTTTATATTAAATTTCTCGGTCACCCTTCTCAAACTTATTTAAAATTAGAGATTTTCTTTTTTTTCTCTTTGTTCTTTTTTTCAAGATACAATAGTGCACGATTGTGTAATAAATATCTTTTTAAGTTTCTTGACATTTTAATTTTTCTGAGCCCTTTTAATTTTTTTAAAAATTATTTTCTCCTTTGCAGGTATTCAAGAATTCCGTCGTAATATCTATGACTAGATATTTCGTTCAATTTTATGAACTTAAAATGTGAATTCATTAGACATGAAGTCTTGTTGAAGCGGAATATTTATGTTAAAGGATTGTTTCAGCATTAATTGTTCACAGTAATTCACAAGAGTAGATCTATTCTGTACGTTGAATGCCGAACAAGGGATTTTCTCACCAGGTTAGTTTGAAAAAAAAAAAAAGAAACTGTGCCCACACAGCAATAAAGTCGTTCATTTCAAATGTATGTGAGAAAAAAAATTTGCTCCGAAAAACTTGTTATTACATATCCGTAGATATAAACTATCAGGTTTTTGAAAATTTTATCAAGTCTATAAGTGCCTCAGAACAATTTCCATTTGTATCGTGTATGAATACGGATATTTTTATGGTAGCCATTTCAAAAACTTTTGCAGCATGCATACCGGAGATAAACTGTTCGTCATTCTAGTTGTGTGAATTTATTTTTTAAATCTCCATACCACTATGATAGCTCATTTCCTTATCTACACTTGAGTAAACCTTTGATCCGCCGTTGACCTGCAGTACGAATGGAAGGATTTTCAAAAAACAGTAATCTAGGAATGCATCACCATGCGCATACTGGAGAAGAGCCGTTCATCATCAGCGTATGTGAAAAAGGATTTTCTCAAGAATGTAATTTAAAATCGAATCTGTTTATGCATACTGAAGAAAACCCTTTCGTCTGCGGTGTGTGTAAGAAAGCATTTTCTCAAAACAGTAGCTTAAAATTACATCTCCGTACGCTTACTGGAGAAAAGCCTTTCGTTTGCATTGTATGTAAGAAAGGATTTTCTAAAAATAGTAGCTTAAAAATACATCTCCGAACGCATACTGGTGAAAAACCTTTCGTCTGCAATGTATGTGAAAAAGGATTTTCTGGACAGTGTGATTTAAAAAGGCATCTGCGTACGCATACTGGAGAAAAGCCTTTCGTTTGCAGTCTATGTAAGAAAGGATTTTCTGATTATGGTAATTTTAAAACACATCTCCGTACACATACTGAAGAAAAGCCTTACGTTTGCAATGTGTGTAACAAAGGATTTTCTAATAGAACACATTTTAAAAGACATCTCCGAACGCATACTGAAGAAAAGCCGTTCGTTTGCATTGTATGTAAGAAAGGATTTTCTAAAAATAGTAGCTTAAAAATACATCTCCGAACACATACTGGTGAAAAACCTTTCGTCTGCAATGTATGTGAAAAAGGATTTTCTGGACAGTGTGATTTAAAAAGGCATCTGCGTACACATACTGGAGAAAAGCCTTTCGTTTGCAGTCTATGTAAGAAAGGATTTTCTGATAACTGTAATTTTAAAACACATCTTCGTAGGCATACTGGTGAAAAACCTTTCGTCTGCAGTGTATGTGAAAAAGGATTTTCTGAAAAGTGTGATTTAAAAAGGCATCTGCGCACGCATACTGGAGAAAAGCCTTTCGTTTGCAGTCTATGTAAGAAAGGATTTTCTGATAACTGTAATTTAAAAAGACATCTTCGTACGCATACTGGAGAAAAACCTTTCTCCTGCAGTGTATGTAATAAAGGATTTTCTACAAGCATTCAGTTAAAAAGACATCTCCGTATGCATACTGGAGAAAAGCCTTTCGTTTGCAGTCTATGTAAGAGAGGATTTTCTTATAACTGTAATTTTAAAACACATCTTCGTACGCATACTGGTGAAAAACCTTTCGTCTGCAGTGTATGTGAAAAAGGATTTTCTGAAAAGTGTGATTTAAAAAGGCATCTGCGTACGCATACTGGAGAAAAGCCTTTCGTTTGCAGTCTATGTAAGAAAGGATTTTCTGATAACTGTAATTTAAAAAGACATCTTCGTACGCATACTGGAGAAAAACCTTTCTCCTGCAGTGTATGTAATAAAGGATTTTCTACAAGCATTCAGTTAAAAAGACATCTCCGCATGCATACTGGAGAAAAGCCTTTTGTTTGTAATCAATGTAAAAAACGATTTTCGGATTGTAGTCATTTGAAAAGACATCTCAAAACGCATACTGAAGAATAGCCTTTCGTTTGCAGTCTATGTAAAAAATCATTTTCTCAAAACAATAATTTAAAAATACATCTCCGAACGTATACTCAAGAAAAAGCCTTTCGTTTGCAGTCATTGTGAAAAATCATTTTCTCAAAACTGTAGCTTAAAAATACATATCCGAACGCATACTGAAGAAAAGCCTTTCCTTTGCAGTCGATGTATGAAAGCATTTACTCAAAACTGTAGCTTTAAAATACATCTCTGAATACATACTGAAGAAAAGCATTTCTGCAGTGTATGTAATAAAGTATTTTCTGATAATTTTCATTTAAAAAGTCAACTCCGTATACTGGAGAAAAGCCTTTTGACTGCAGTGTATGTAAGAAAGCATTTTCTCAAAACAATAATTTAAAAATTGTTGGAAAGTAATCACACATTTTGAAAATTACCTTTTCTTGCAACCCTAAGTCGCCAAGGCGCGCGCCAAACCGGAGCAAACCAGAATCTATCCCATGATTCCTTTCTTACTTCTGTTTATGTAATTTTCCGTTTTTGTATCGTAGCAATGTAACGTGCTTTTTTGTTTCGTAGTAGATTAAATAAATACATGTTTTAATGTTCGTGTACCTGGAATTACTTAGTACCAAGACAGCTGCACCGCCGAGACGGAGGTAAGCAATATATTTTTTGCTGTCTTCACATCAATGATTATGAGACTGAATTGCTAATCTCTGGTACTAAATTTAAAATGGCTCAATCAGAGTTTAAAGATTCGACGCAGATGACTAAACTGAATTCCGAAAATTATGCGGTTTGGAAATTCAAGATTGAAATGCTTTTGATGCGGGATGGGTTAGATGATCTTCTTAATTCTCCACCATCCGATAAACCTGATGAAACATTTTTAAAGAGGGATAAACAAGCACAAGCAATCATAAATCTATGCATAGAAGATTCCCAAATCATTCATGTTAAAAACGAAACAACTGCTGCCGGTACATGGCAAAAACTGAAATCAGTACATGAACGTTCCAATTTAAGTAGCAAGTTATATCTTTTAAGAAAATTATATTCAATTAAAATGCCTGAACACGGTGATATGATCGCGCACATCAATCACATGATGGATTTGGTTGAAAAACTGAAAGCTATCGGTGAGAACATTCCAGATCAGCACATAGCCGCCCTTTTGTTAGTTTCGATTCCTGAATCTTACAATAATCTCATTACCGCCCTAGAAGCTCGAGATGAGACATTTATAACTACGGATTTAGTAAAAACGAAACTCGCCGATGAATATAATAGAAGGTTAGAACAGAAAGCGGACCGAAATTCCGATAATACTTCAACGGCATTTAAATCTGCTATAAACGCAAGAAATTCTAACAATAAAAGGTCGGAGAAATTTTGCAGCTTTTGTAAGCGAAACGGCCATACCCGAAACTGTTGTTTTAAGTTACAAAACACGAATAACACTACTTGTTCTTATAATTCTAATAACACAAAGTTAGAAACTCGCGTGACCAAACATGGCGGAAAATCAGACCGGCAATGTATGAGCGCGAATGTTTACAGTCAACAGGCGCCAGTCAAGTGCAAGGCCTCTATTTACCGTTCTGAACAAAATACAAATGTAAAGGTTCTATATGTGGATTCCGGAGCAAGCAGTCATTTGCTGTCCGATGAAAATTTATTTACAGAACTGAAACAAAATGAATCACCCACGAAAATTATTCTAGCAGATGGTAAAATCGTATTTTCCAAAGGCAGTGGATTTGTTGACCTTGATCTAAATATGCAGAAAATAAGAATGACGAATGCCCTTTTCGTTCCTGATTTAAAGAGCAATTTAATTTCCGTTAAAAAAAATCGCTAGTATGGGGTACCCTGTCCTTTTCGAGAAAAATAATTGCTTCGTGAAGAAGAATAATGAAGTGATTATGCACGCATATTCTGATAAAGATAGTTTATACAAAATTGTTTTAAACAAACACTCGGAAAATGCTAATGTCGCGATAGAATGCAAAAATGATAATTGTATACAGTTATGGCATTCGAGATTAGGTCATCGGAGTTATGACGGAATTAAGCGACTCGTTCACGAAAATCTCGCCGACGGAATAAAACTAGATAATTGTCTTCATAATAAAACTTGTTCAGAATGCATAAAGAATAAAATGCAACAATCCCCGTATCCAAAAACAGCCAGTGTCCGTGCAAAGAAACCGTTGGAACTTGTACATAGCGACATTTGCGGACCCATGCCCACTCCCAGCATAGGTGGAAAGCTCTATTTCGTGACATTTATCGACGACTTTACGAGATACACCGTCATCTACTTACTTACTAGAAAGAGTGAAGTTCTTAGTAAACTGAAGGATTTTGTCGGCATAACCAAAAATAAATTTGGTAGAACCATACAGACTCGCCGAACAGATAACGGCGGTGAATACACCAGTAAAGATATAGAGGAATTTCTGTCGAGTGATGGCATCAAACATCAACTTAGCGTTCCTTTCTCACCTCCTCAGAACGGTGTGAGTGAAAGGAAAAATAGAAGTCTTACCGAAATGACCAGATGCATGCTGTCCCAAAGTCAACTGCCAAACAAATTCTGGGGAGAAGCTGTCAATACCGCAAATTATATTCAAAACCGTCTTCCTACTAGAGCCTGTGAAAAGACGCCCTACGAGTTATGGTGCGGAAGAAAACCAAATTTGGCTCAAATAAAAGAATTTGGTTGCACAGCCTATGCATATATACATAAAGAAAACCGAAGAAAATTAGATCCAAGAGCAATTGAAGGAACTTTTGTCGGTTACGACCAAAGGTCAAAGGGGTACAGAATCTATACCGGCGAAAATCGGAGAATTGTCAGTAGAAGCGTAAAATTTGTCGAAAAATCACCAGTGAATCAAAATATCGAAATTCCCTCTCGTCCGGAAGTAAAAGACGAAGAAACTGAGACAGAACATGAAATTATACCGTAGAAGCGCTGAGAAGATCAGAAAGAAAAACGAAGTGACAACCACCAGAACGTATGGGATACCTAGTAGACACAACTAAGGACATACCCGAAAATTTCGAAGACCTGAACAAATTGGATTCCGAAGAAAAGGAAAAATGGTTACTCGCAGTCGACGAAGAAATCAATTCCTTGTCCCAAAATAAAACATGGGAATTAGTAGATCTTCCTGTAGGAAAGAAAGCTATCGGATGTCGATGGACCTTCAAACTGAAAAAGAACGAAGATGGAACAGTCAACCGCTACAAAGCACGACTAGTCGCAAAGGGGTATAGTAAAAAATTTGGGACTGACTACGACCATACCTTCGCACCAGTAGTTCGACATACGACTATCAGAACCTTCTTTGCTGCCGCTGCATACGGTAATATGCACGTGCGACATGCTGACGTCACCACAGCTTTCCTTCACGGAAACCTAGAAGAAGAAATTTTTATGGAGCAACCGGAAGGCACAGTTCAAACAGGACAAGAACAAAAGGTTTGCAAACTAAGGAAATCTCTCTACGGCTTAAAACAGTCAGCCAGAGCTTGGAACAAAAGAATCGAAGAAATCCTGAGAAACAACGATTTCTCTCAATCTACCGCAGACCCTTGCCTATTCTTAAAGAAAGATGAAGAAGATACAATAATGATCACGGTTTACGTGGACGATATCCTTATAGCATGCAAAAATAAAGACAAGATTCAAAGTCTAATCAAATATCTCAACAAATTCTTCGAAGTAAAGGACCTAGGAGAAATCAGAAACTACTTAGGAATCAACATCAACAGAGATGATAACAAATTTTTACTGAACCAAACTCGCAAAATCGAAGGATTGAAGAAGAAATTCTGTCCAGATATCCACAAACCGTCTTACACACCGATGGACGTTTCTTATCCAAAGGAAGAGGACACCTCTCCACCAGTGGACAATACCAAATACAGACAAGCCATCGGAGCACTACTCTACATACCCACCGTGACCCGACCAGACATCGTTCTAGCAGTAAATCTATTAAGCAGGAGAAACGAATCTCCAAATGAAAATGACTGGAAAGCAGTTCTCAGAGTCATCGAATACCTGAATTCAACAAAGGACATTAACCTGCAAATTGACTCTAACAACCCACCAATACTTACCTGCTATACTGATGCTGACTATGCATCTGATATGACCACTAGACGGTCAACCGGAGGAAATATATTCTTCCTAGGAAACAGCCCAATTTTTTGGTCCACAAAGAGACAAAATTGTGTTTCCTTATCATCGACCGAGTCTGAGCTCATTTCTGCGGCTGCTGCTGCTCAAGAGCTCAAATGGATATTAGACCTCCTAAAGGATTTCGGGCTATCTCAAAAACTACCCATTAAAATGTTCGAGGACAATAAGTCCGCAATCTCTCTAATTCAACATGGTAAGATGAATACCAGACTAAAACACATTAATGTAAAATATTTCTTTTTAAGGGAAATGGAAGAAAACAAAGTAATTGAATTAACATATTGCAATACAAATAGTATGATCGCAGATATTTTTACCAAACCTTTGCCCAAACCAAAATTTATGAAACTAAGATGTGAATTAAATCTAATTTCGGCTTTTCCCAAAATGCATGATTAAGGGGGGCATTGTTGGAAAGTAATCACACATTTTGAAAATTAACCTTTTCATGCAACCCTAAGTCGCCAAGGCGTGCGCCAAACCGGAGCAAACCAGAAGCTATCCCATGATTCCTTTCTTACTTCTGTTTATGTAATTTTCCGTTTTTGTATCGTAGCAATGTAACGTTCTTTTTGTTTCGTAGTAGATTAAATAAATACATGTTTTAATGTTCGTGTACCTGGAATTACTTAGTACCAAGACAGCTGCACCGCCGAGACGGAGGTAAGCAATATATATTTTGCTATCTTCACATCAAAAATACATCTCCGGACGTATACTCAAGAAAAGCCTTTCGTTTGCAGTCTATGTAAAAAAGTATTTTCTCAAAACTGTAGCTTATAAATACATATCCGAACGCATACTGAAGAAAAAGCTTTTCCTTTGCAGTCGATGTAAGAAAGCATTTCCTCGAAACTGTAGCTTAAAATACATCTCTGAACACATACTGAAGAAATGTCTTTCTGCAGTGTATGTAATAAAGGATTTTCTGATAATTGTCATTTAAAAAGACAACTCCGTATACTGGACAAAAGCCTTTTAACTGATGTGTATGTAAGAAAGCATTTACTCAAATCAGTTGCTTAAAAATACATCGTCAAACGCATTCTGAAGAAAAAGCCTTTCGTTTGCAATGTCTGTAAGAAAGGAGTTTCTGATAATGGTAATTTATAAAACATCTCCATACGTTTGATGGAGAAAGACCTTTTGACTGCATTGTATGTAAGAAAGCATGCAATTGCATTGTATGTAAGAAAGCATGCAATTGCATTGTATGTAAGAAAGCACCAAATGAAATGTGGGGCGGGGCACCATTCTGCATGAAGATGACAACAGGTAGCACATGTCATTCCTGCAATGCAGGCTTAACGTGGTCACGCAAAAGCGTAAGATACCGTGCTGCAGTGACTCTACAGGTTTTTCTGCCGGATACAGGATCGCGTCTTTTATTATGGGCCCTTACTACTAAAAAGAAAGGGTCCAGAATAAAAGACGCTGTTAAAATACACCAAACAGTCACATAAGGAGAATGCACTGACTAGCTAGAGTACTCAGGAGGATTTGACGTCGCCCATATACGACTATTTTGCGTATCAACGTCACCATGGAGTGAAAAGTTGGCCTTATTCGTCCACAGGACGCTCAGCAACCATTGTGGGTTACGTTCCATTTGTGCCAGAGCCCATGCAGCAAAGTTTTGTCTTGCATCAGTATCGGCCGGTAATAACTGGTGAAGTTCCTTGATTTTGTACGGATACAGATTCAACATCCCCTGCAGAATAACATCGAATCGACGGTTCCGGAATCCCCGTTCTTCTCCCAGATTCACGAGCACTGCTAGTTCCCGTTGATGTCTCAGCTGCCAAACCTTAGCGCGATCCGCGCTAAAGGATTGTCTGCCACTCCGTGTACGATCCTCCAAACTCCCCGTTTCCTCAAAACGTCGTACTAAATTCAGTACCCATTCAATGAAATAGGGATTTTTTGCGCCTTCAGTCGTTTCTCCGTGCGAAACTTCCGCAATGCAACAGTTGTGGATTTACCATTCTTGTAGAAAAGTTTAACTACCAACGCTCGATCTGTTAAAGAAAGCATGCTGCCGGCTACGAATGACAGATCTGTTTCCAGACAGGTGTTTCATTGATAGCCTGATTTGCATAAAACATCCCAGTATGACGTGTAAGCGCCCTCTTTCGGTTACTTTTGGATATTTTTTTATGGAAAAATATCCAATGTCCTTCTGATCCTATTGGTGTAAACAGAAAACTTTTCCGAGCATTACTTCTTTTATTACGAATTTTTTAACTTTGCACGAATTTGTGACGCAACCGGTGTATGTGTATATATATATATATATATATATCATACCAGATGTGAAGGGTTTATATCAGTCATTCCCAAAGTGGTCTATATCGACCCCCAGGGGTCGATATAGACCTGCAAGGGGTCCATGCCAGTGAAAAGAAAATTGGGGGTGCATGAGATGTAAATGGGGGTCCACGAGTTAGACAGGCCGTCAACAAAATTTTGGCTTCCCGTAAATGTAATAATCCGCCTAACACAGATAGTACCTATGGAGGTATTTAGGTAATACGAGTACTTTCTTATAATAGATAGATACATTTTTTGATTATATGTATATTTCATAAAATTGTGTAAGAAATTATTCACTTTTCGGCCGCAGTATGTGTAACTTGTGTTGCGTCATCATGGACTTCTGAACTGGAACGGTTACAGCGAGGGCTAGCATGTGGCCGTTATATTGAACTTGCCAGTTTCCCAATTTGGCACAGACAAACTGCCAGGATGATGACCTTTCAGCCTACGTTCAACATTTGAATGTCCTTCGCACAGACTTTGAAATAGGTTTGAAGATGTATTGACTATGGAAGTACCACAGTGGATTATCAATCCATACGGTGACAATGAAGAAACGGATGTCATGTTACAAGAAGAACTGATACGTATAATAACCAACGAAGAACTTAAAAGCAGTTTAGAAAAGGATATCAACAATTCTGACTTCAAAGAGACATACCTGTTACATATCCTGCATTATGAACTATCACGAGAAAGTTTTTGATACCTTTTCCATCTCTTCATACCTTATTGAAAGGGGTTTCAGCGCGGTTGTCAATCTCCTTACAACAATTAAAAAAAAGAAAGAAAAGACACAGATTAGAAATCACTCGCCGAGGATATTTAAGGTGAAACCTGACTAAATTGAAGCCGAATATTGAAATTTTGCTATCAAAGCATCAGGATCATCCCTCCCATTAGAAACATTGATTTTGTTGTGCATTTATTCTATGTAAAAATGTTACTAGATATGCATTTTGTGTCATTTTAATTAATAAATGCATAGCTATAAAACTTAACATATAAATAAATAAATAAATATATATATATATTTATTTATTTATTTATTTATTTATTTTATTTTAAAATTTTTCACTCTACAGTAAACCCTCTCAGAGTGAGTAGCTTTGAGTCAGCTGCAAAAACACTTTTAAAGTTGATGAATTTGTAAAAAATCAGTATTAGGATCTTGGGGGGGGGGGGGAATCTACCCAAAACAGAAAAACTCGGCGCGGGGTCTACAAGACAAACAAGTTTGGGAACCTCTAGTTTATATTAAAGATCTCGGGCACCCTTGTCAAACTTATTTAAAATTAGAGATTTTCTTTTTTTTTCTCTTTGTTCTTTTTTTCAAGATACAATAGTGCACGATTGTGTAATAAATATCTTATTAAGTTTCTTGACATTTTAATTTTTCTTAGCCCTTTTAGTTTTTTAAAAAATTATTTTCTCCTTTGCAGGTATTCAAGAATTCTGTCGTAATATGTATAACTAGATATTTCTTTCAAGTTTATGAACTTAAAATGTTAATTCATTAGACAAGAAGTCTTGTTGAAGCGGAATATTTATATTAAAGGATTGTTTCAGCATTAATTCTTCACAGTAAGTCGCAAGAGCAGATCTATTCTGTACGCTGCATACCGAACAAGGGATTTTCTCACCAGGTTAGTTTGAAAAAAAAAAGAAACTTGCCCACACAGCCAATAAAGTCGTTCATTTCAAATGTATGTGAGAAAAAAAATTTGTTCCGAAAAACTTGTTATTACATATCCGTAGATATAAACTATCAAGTTTTTGAAAATTTTATCAAGTCTATAAGTGCCACATAACAATTTCCATCTGTAACGTTTATGAATACGGATATTTTTACGGCAGCCATTTCAAAAACTTTTGCACCATGCATACTGGAGATAAACTGTTCGTCGGCTAGTTGTGTGAATTTTTTTTTAAATCTGCATACCACTATGATAGTTCATTTCCTTATCTACACTTGAGTAAACCTTAGATCCGCCTTTGACCTGCAGTACGAATGGAAGGATTTTCAAAAAACAGTAATCTAGGAATGCATCACCATGCGCATACTGGAGAAGAGCCATTCATTAGCAGCGTATGTGAAAAAGGATTTTCTCAAGAATGTAATTTAAAATCGAATCTGTTTATGCATACTGAAGAAAACCCTTTCGTCTGCGGTGTGTGTAAGAAAGCATTTTCTCAAAACAGTAGCTTAAAATTACATCTCCGTACGCTTACTGGAGAAAAGCCTTTCATTTGCATTGTATGTAAGAAAGCATTTTCTAAAAATAGTAGCTTAAAAATACATCTCCGAACGCATACTGGTGAAAAACCTTTCGTCTGCAATGTATGTGAAAAAGGATTTTCTGGACAGTGTGATTTAAAAAGGCATCAGCGTACGCATACTGGAGAAAAGCCTTTCGTTTGCAGTCTATGTAAGAAAGGATTTTCTGATAACTGTAATTTTAAAAGACATCTTCGTACGCATACTGGTGAAAAACCTTTCGTCTGCAGTGTATGTGAAAAAGGATTTTCTGAAAAGTGTCATTTGAAATCGCATCTGCGTACGCATACTGGAGAAAAACCTTTCTCCTGCAGTGTATGTAATAAAGGATTTTCTACAAGCATTCAGTTAAAAAGACATCTCCGTATTCATACTGGAGAAAAGCCTTTTGTTTGTAATCTATGTCAAAAAGGATTTTCTGATTGTAGTCATTTGAAAAGACATCTCAAAACGCATACTAAAGAATAGCCTTTCTTTTGCAGTAGATGTAAAAAAGCATTTTCTCAAAATTGTAGCTTAAAAATACATATCCGAACGCATACTGAAGAAAAGCCTTTCCTTTGCAGTCGATGTATGAAAGCATTTACTCGAAACTGTAGCTTTAAAATACATCTCTGATCACATACTGAAGAAAAGTCTTTCTGCAGTGTATGTAATAAAGGATTTTCTGATAATTGTCATTTAAAAAGACAACTCCGTATACTGGACAAAAGCCTTTTAACTACTGTGTATGTAAGAAAGCATTTAGTCAAATCAGTTGCTTAAAAATGCATCGTCAAACGCATACTGAAGAAAAAGTCTTTCGTTTGCAATGTCTGTAAGAAAGGAGTTTCTGATAATGGTAATTTATAAAACATCTCCGTACGTTTGATGGAGAAAGACCTTTTGACTGCATTGTATGTAAGAAAGCATTTTCTCAAAACAGTAACTTAAAAATACATCTCCGAACGAAGACTGATAAAAAGTGCTGTGTAGGACGCGCAGTGAAACAGGGACATTTGAATGATGCAATGTTCGTTGAAGTTAAAATAATTTAATATGTACAAATTAATAACATAATAACGAGCCAGCTGCTCAAAGAAAATAAAGTACTTGTACATGAAAAGATACTATCTCCACGCCTCTGACCGAGAGTGTGAGATTTACATATGCGACAGACTGAGGGACTGACTGCCAGGCATAACAAACCTGTTCTTTAATACAATCAAACATTTGCATAAGAAACACGGTCTACAGTTACATACGGACAAACATGGTCCGCTTAAAGATAAGTAGTAAAGCTTAAAAATAAGTAGTGAATAAGGGGAAAAAAAACTATGACGTCATATTTGCAACAGCCGACAAGATGAATACCATCGCGTTCTTGCGATGTTTAAAAGGCTGACACTTCAACCGCATGTTAGGAAGTGACAAGATAAAAGTAAACAAGGCGAATATCGCCATGTTAAATAAGCACCGCGCAATTTTCCTATCAAATGGCCCACCTCTTGTCACTTCATAACAGGACAAGTTTTTAAAACAAGGTAACTTTTAAACAATACTTCATAGACAAAATATTAGGTCCACTCTTAAAAGTATATTGTAAACTTAAAGAAATAAGCATAGCTTGCTCGTAAAGGTAAGTTTTTAACGTGAGAATTTATACAAGTTTAGATTATACTTAAAGAAACCAATAAAGCAAAATGAACAGATATACACAATAATGAACTTTACACTTTTCACTTGTATAAAAAATTTTGTATAAACACTAATGCGAATACTAATATATATTTAAATAACTTATTCAAATGAAAGTATTGTTTCATATATGCATGAAAAACATTCAAAACAGTATCAACGTAACAATAGCGTTATCAATTAGTGTGTCACACTATTAAAAATAAGGATTTATGAAACATTCTAATACAATACACGTACTACATGCAAATATTCACTTTAATTGAATCTTTTGAAGAAAATGTTTTTAGAATGAGATTCAAACTTTTGATTATGGGAAGAATCGACCCCTTTTTTAAACAGATACTAAAAAAGAACCAGAAAATATCTGTATTTTAACATTTAACAGTTTTTTTCTAAATAGATTAAATCAAAAACAACCAATACGTACATTTCTTAAAAAGTTTGACAGTCCTTGTTTTGTAGTGGCTGTCTGAGCGCATGCGCTAGGCGGCATCTGATATGACGTAGACAAAAATACTTCAGTTGTAGCCAAAACGTTGCTTTGTGTGGATGTTATTCCACGAGCGGGAAATTTCCCCATTTACCTTGTTTAAAATTATTTGATCAATAAAATCGTTGTTAATCGCTAACAACTGGTCCGTCGTCAATGTTTATGATCTAAACATATATAAATAGTCTATCTTAAAAGACAGTGGCTTTAGTAAAGGCATCTGCTAAATTAATTTTCGTATTAACGTATTTAAGCTCAAAAATCTTATCGGTCAAAAGATTACGAATAAAATGCAGTTTCACTGAAATATGTTTAGTTTTGTGGTTTTCAATGGGCGATTTGCAGAAACTAATTGCAGCTTGATTATCACAGTATAAATTAATTTTAGATGGCTTAGAACTTAAAATTTTACTATCTGTGCATTCATCAAAAATACAAGTGAACCAGATAAGTTCTTTAACTGATTCAACAAAGGAAATGTACTCACTTTCCATGGTGGACAGACTTACGCATTTTTGCTTGAAAGTCCTCCATGCAATGGGGGTGTTATCAATTAAAAGTATCATGCCTCCCATAGATGTACGTGTAATGATGCGCCTTCGAATATGTAAAAATGTCATAAAAATATGAAAAGGTTAAGTCGATCGAAGGCTGTCATCATTACATTTATTTGATAAATTTGGAAACGACGGCTGAAAGCGGTACGATAATTAAAGAACAGACAGGTCCTGTGTGATGTAACGTATTGAATAGTCTTTCGGCTGCGGTCAACTTGGGGGTTTGATCGCCAGACAAGATTAAAGCGAGATGGTCGCCGGGGTTTGACATTATACGACAATGGACATTGTATTCGGAAATTTACCATGACCGGTTATAAACTGACACAAAAAATGACCAGATAAGTTCCTATGGACGGAGATGCTAGGGTCCAGAGAACGCGAGTAACTACTGACATCCAAAGACTCCCAACGCGCTTGCCAGGCTAACCACAAATGCCTCAAGAGGCGGCGCCGACACCTACTGGGGGAAATGCCAACCCTACCGTCGACTATAGCTAGCCCCCCAGCTGACTTGGCTGCCACGTCGGCAGCTTCATTGTCAGCAGTCCCAACATGAGCCCTAGTCCAGCACAGCTTAAAAACCAGGTCAGAAGAGGTAAAATGAAATAAGGAAGAACGAATTTTAATAATTAAAGAATTATATCTGGGATAGAGGCATAGAGCCTCTAGAGCCGAGCGTGAATCAGAAACTAAACAAAAGGAAGAAACATTACCAACAAAAGCCCATTCTATTGCCTTATAAATTGCATAGAGTTCTGCCTGAAAAACCGAAGCCTCATCATTTATGCGAAAAGAACTAGTGTGAATATTATTATTAACAGAATCAAAAACAACAAAACCTGAACCAACTCTATTGTTCATCTTAGAACCATCAGTGTAAATAAAATATTGAAAATTGCCGGGAGAAAGAGGGTTGAAAGTAGTAAAGGAAAAAATATTATCTTTAAAAGAAACGTAACGGTTGGAATTCTCAATGTCTTCAAGGAATAATGTCAAACCAAAAATATTAACAGGATTATTACATTTTAATTGAAATAACGCAGCCTCAAGAGAAGCTGTCAGGTCAATAGGGGGGATACCAGCAATCACGCCTAAAGAGGCGGTGGAGGAAGTTCTGTAAGCTTTAGTTATTGTTAAAAGGGCTGATCTATAAACTTTATTTAAAGAGTTAACAGTTCTGACATTATCATTCCACCAGATTGGGGCGACATTCAAAATTATTTTTTCTATTACAGTTTTATAAATTGTTTTGGTTATGGCAGTGCTAAACCCCCAAGTTGCCCTAGAAATTCGGTTAAGCTTATTAAAAATGATCTGAGTTTTATTATGAATATATTTAAAATGTTCGTTCCAAGTGAGGTTATTGTCTAAAATTATCCCGAGATATTTAAAACTATTGACTACTTTAATTTTTTCACCCTCAAATTTAACAATGGGGTTTTACCCCGGCTTACAACCTTTTATAATAAAATAAAGCAAATTAGTTTTTCCATGGTCAAATTTTAAACTGAGCTTAGAACTCCAATCCACAAGGGGTTGGGTGACACTATTACATTTATTTTCTAGACCGGGGAAGGAAGTATCAGCCGTGATTAGAAGTATATCGTCTGCATAAGCTATTATAAAAGTTTTATCCGGGAGATTAATTTCAAAAATATCATTAACTATAAGATTCTAGAGCAAGGGGGAAGAAATAGCTTCCTGAGGAACACCAATATCATACTGTTTTTTAATATTAATAAACTGATTGGAAAAAGAAACAAATCTATTCGAAAAGTAGCTAAAGTAGATATTAACCAAGTAAGGAGGAGCTTTTATAGTAATTAGTTTATTTAAAATGTCACCCCATCTAACGGAATTAAAAGCGTTTTTAATATCAAAAGAAATAAGAGCAACATGATTACCAAACCTAAGATCTTTAACCTTATTGACAACAAAGGAAAGAGCATCAAGCGTGCTCTTACCTCTAACAAAACCAAACTGAAAATCACTAATAATATTGTTCCTGTTAACAAAATCCTGCAACCTATTAACAACTATTTTTTCAAAGACCTTACCCAGAATGGGCAGTAAACAAAGGGGGCGATAAGAACTAAAACATTGAGGGTCACGGTCTGCCTTAGGCAGAAAAATTACTCTTGCTATTTTCCATTCTGCAGGGAAGAAACCCTAATTAAGACAATTGTTAAAAAAATCAATAAAAAAAGAAGGATTTATAGCGAAAATTTCCAAGATAACGTCCATGCAAATCCCATCGGGGCCAGGAGCCTTCTTAACCTTAAAAGTGCTTAGAGTGTATTTAAGTTCAGAATAAGTAATGGAATCAAACTGCTCAGTATTATTAAACCAACCATGACTATGAGAGAGGGTGTTGTAGTTATTGTAAGGGAAATGGAAAGAGATTAAACTATCGATATTATCATTTACGGAAAAACTGTCAACAGAATTAAAGTTGCTGCAAAAAACAGAAACCGAAACCTCACTAATGATGGATTTGAAATTGCTAAACGGGGTTTCTTCAGAAATACTACCCAAAAACTCCCTCCAGGACCTCCTCTTGGCAGACATAACGAGCCTCTTATATTTGGCGTGGGCAATAGCCCAACAAGCCTTATTGGCGGCTCTAACAGTTTCGCTAGTAGTGGAACGCTGATATTTTCTTCGAAGCGCTCTAACGCGCTTCCTAGCAATAGATAACTCTGACGTCCACCAAGGGGACGTGGGGAAAATATTTTAAATGCCCCAAATAAAGTCTGTGCAGTGAAATATTGGTGTGTGTGCGAAGTGATTTAAAGGCAGCCTCGCCGGCCATAGAAGCAAGAGTTCCCCGGCCATTGTCAGAAGTAAATCTACAAGTGTACCGAAATACAACGTATCGAGTGAGTCCAAATAATTCTTTTTTGTTAAGATCAGTCGGGTTCTTTTGGTAGAGGTTTTGATTTTGTTTTTAGAGTTTGGTTTACGAATAGGTGTGGAAATAGTTGATAGAAGAATTTAGTGGTATTAGATGTTTTGGTTAATTATTCTGTGCTCCCTTGCCTTGTTTTTAAAAGTAATCTTTTAGAACTATACTTTTTCAGTTGATGATTTGGTTTATGTATGGATAAGTATTTTTTTCTACGAAAGTTTTAAGATAAAATGTACAAATGTATAAAATTGTAAATAAATTAAGTTTAATTTAAATTTAAATCAACTCTCTGTTTTAATTTGTTTTCAGTATTTTTTTAGTTTACTTGTTCGTCATTGCTAACTACGTCCTGAACTACGGGTTTTTTAACAAATAATTTGAAACACAACGCACCCAACTACCCCTTAATAAACAATTAATGTACTACCCAACTAATTCACGCCCGATAAAATAACTTTGGACGAGCAATACGACAGTACGATCATCCCTGTTGGATGCAAACTTGGCATCACTAAAAAAGTTGAAGATTATATTTTTAACACCTGATAATTCAAGTTTATATTCACTAGTATGACAGAAGTATCCCAGCAGCTTTAAAACAGCATCCCAATGCACCATACCCGGATTTGACTGAAACTGAGAAAGAATATTTACGGCGTATGATATGTCAGGTCTAGTTCGCGAAGCTAGAAATGACAAATAGCCTATCGCACTCCTGTAAGGGATTGTTTTCATTTCTTTCTGTTCAACCTCAGTACTCGGGCATTGGGTTTTAGATAATATTATGCTTTTCGCTATGGAAAGTGAAGTTATCGGAAGTTTAAAACTGCTAAACACGCTGCGTATTTTTTCGATATATTCCTTTTGGTGTATGTATAATTTGCCATTAGTTTCCTCAAATTCTACTCGAAGTAGTTTTTTAGTTCTGCACGAATCTTTTACATCAAACTCAGCATTTAAAATTCGTACGACAAAATTAGTTTGCTTACTAGTTCTGCCAAAAACCACTATGTCATCAACATACAATAATAGTGCTACATTATCTTCATAAGTAAAAACGCAATTTCCCCATCATATTTTACGAAAACCTTTTTCCTCACATTTATTTCTAACTTCATAGAACCATTCGCGACCACTCTGATGAAGCCCGTACAATGCCTTCTTGAAGCGACATACAAACTGGGGTTTCTCTGGGTCAACAAATCCTTGGGATTGTCTTATATAAATAGTTTCCGATAATGGGGCATACAAATAGGCACTTTTGATGTGTAACTGCCTTTGAACCCATCCAAGGAAACAAACTAAGACGGCAAAGAATACACGAATGAGGGAAAAATTTACGACGGGGCTGAAAGTCTCGTCGTAAGATTCTCTTTTCTTTTGAAGAAAACCTTGCGCTACTAATCGCGCCTTATAGCGTACAAATTTCCCCTCAGCATTCCTTTTTATATTAAACACCCATCGGTTCCCTATAATTTTAGCATTTTGAGGTTTATCAACCAAATCCCATACCTGACGATTCGATATTAAGCTTAGCTCTTCCTCCATTGCTTTGTACCAATTATTAGCTTGAGGTGTTCTAAGTGCTTCGTAAAAATTGGTTGGGATTGTGCAATTTTCTAGTCATGCTGAAATATGACTGGCTTCTTTAGTTTCTGAAACTCTTCCGGTGTAATTATTTTTAGTGCTAAAATCAAATTTAAATTCGTCATATAAAATACCGCGAGAAGAACAGTATTCTTAGACTTAGATATGATCTCAATCTGTCTTTACCTTCAGGATAGTAATATATATGAAAACAGTCACTATCAAAGCGGGGAATTGCTTTCCGGTACCATATAATATCCCGTTTTTCAGGCACTGCACCTTGTTCAGAAGCATCTTGCTCACTGCATCTTTGATTCATAGAATGCATACTGCATTCTGTGCATCATAGATGTCAGGTATTTATATATTCAGAAATTTTTTATAGGCCAGTCCATTGATTACGCCTGCTTTTGGTAAAATATTTTCAATAAATCTGCGTGTGTGTGTTCATCTATTTTTTAAAGAAATGTAAGACGATAGTCTCTGAGCAATGAAAAGAAAGCATTCATTTTGTGGGTAAATGTTGTTAGTATTTTTTGTGTTTTACTTTTCTCATTATTTGTAAAATGAAAATGAAAAAGTTTGTAAAAAATTTAGAATTTCGATTTTAATTGTTTATTTGTTATTATTTCGATGGTTTATTTCCACTGCGTATACGGAAATTTTGCGAAGAAATAATGTAATAAGTCAGCATAGTTATTTAGTTTTGCATTATATGTTATTGCTAGCTGTTTTAGCATGTCATCGTCATTAACTGTTCTGATGAATTTTTTATATTATTTTGGGTGTTTATTTTTCACGTTTCAATTATTTTCTGACGAGGTCAGTTGGAAAAAAATTCGAAAGATCATGTGTCCGAACGGCATTCAATTCGTCCATTTCAAATAGAGTGGTCCGTTACAATAAAGTGCAAAAAGATTTCTTTGGGATCACTCGATAGTACATAGGCTTTTCCAAGACAGAGAAATATTTTAAATCTTCTCTGCGCATGAATTCCGATTTTTTTTTTCAGGGCAAGTTTTAAAAATCATCGCTCGCTTAACGAAGAAAAACTATTAGTTTCCTATACATGCGTAAAACCAACAAAAAACATTTAATCTGCATCGCACTATAATAGCACATTTCCCTTTTCGCGCTTAAGGAAGCCATTTGAACTGCAGCACGAGTGGAAGAAATCTCCATCAACAATAATTTAGAAATACATCTCGGAACGCATACTGCAGAAACAAAATTCTATTCCGAAATACAGCATTTATTTTGTATTGTATGAACGCCGAGAATATGCCAAGGTTATTACCCAGAAGAGAATATCAATTACTCCTAAGAATACCTCTGAAGTTGCAAACGAAACGATACGTGCAAACAAAGTTTCTCTTCATCCGTATATAGGAAAAGCTTGTTGCATGATAGTTTCTTGTTCAACGAACTGCATTCCTTCGACTACAAATGAATGTGAATCTAAACAACTGCTGCGAAGAATAATTGTAAGAAAGAAATAATATGGGTTGCATTCCCTGACTGATACTAAAGATTTTTCTGCTCGCTTAAAACTTTAAGCACTTCCGGTTTAGCTAGACTAACATAACCTTGTTTGAAGTAATGTTTCATATGCACTGTATGTGACAAAGATTTTTTTCAACATCTTTCTTTAGAAATACATCTCTCGACGCAAGAAAGAACCTTTCGTCTGTGGTGTATGTAACAAAGGATTTCCTATAGACCAGGGTTATCCAACCTTTTAGCTTCCTTGGGCCACATTGAAAGAAGACGAATCGTTTTCGGCCACACAAAAATATACCTACTATTAAAAATAGTTGATGAATAAAAAAGTATAATATATAGTTAACATATTTATATCATTATAAATTGAATTTATAGTTATAAAGATAAGTATAGGAGTCATAAAATTAATGTGATATTTGCCATTGAATTTGAGAAACTAATGCTTCAGTATTTGAGTCAATTGAAGTGGTTGCAATTCTCAGGGAGTTCTCAAGATTTTCATCCGATATTTCGGTTCTAATTTGACTCGTAGTGTGCTGCACTCTTGAAAATAGTTTTTCTGAGATTTACGTGCTTCCAAACAATGATGATATGAATAATGAATGACTATGTAGCGAGGGATATTTATCTCTGGATAGGTATGATTTATAATTGATTGAATGTCTCTTTAAGTTGGAAGTCAAATTGCAACTCTATGTCTTCCATTTGAATATTTGCTGGCAGCATATCTCTATCGAGTGTAAATGGAGTAGAAAAGATGCAAAACAACTATTTATTTTTCCAACAGTCCTGAAATCGATTTTTAAATTCTTGTACTAAATCAGAAAGCAAGTCTGCCTATTTTTTACCATTTTTAGAAATATGCTTGGTCAGCGTCTCGAAATGCAAAAAATTGTGAACATTTACTTGGGCTTGCCATATTTTCAGTTTTATTTGGAACACGTTCGTTTATGGTTTGAAACATTGTACTTATACGTTGGATTTTACCCTGAAGACGGTAGTTTAATTCATTTAAATAGACAGTCAAATCTACCAAAACTGCTAAATCTGCAAGGCAATTTTCATCATGAGGTTCTGGCACAAGTTTTTTTTTCAATGGCATAAGAAATTTCATTTCATCAAGTAGGCTATAAAATCTTTTTAACAATAGCCGTCAACTGAGCCACCTTATTTCTGTAAAGTACACGATATCGCCATACTCCGCATTCAAGCTTTTAATAAATTTCTGAAACTGGCAATGATTCAATCACCAAGTCCTTATGAAAATCCCCATTTTGACAACGATTTGCATAACATGGTGCATTTTTAAAGCTTTTCCGCATATATTTTCCTGGTGTATTATGCAATGGTATTTCATCAAACGAGAATTTTGATCAGCAATGGCATCGTCTTCTATTAATCTTACAAGGTCTTCTTTATTGCCTATCATAGCTGGGGCACCATCTGTAACTATACAAGATATGTTGGCAAGAGTTAATTAGAATAGCATCAACGATTTTTTCACTGCTTCATAGAAATCTCTTGAGGATGTCGGGTCTTTTAACGGTTCTAAGAAGCCGCTTCTTCGGTTACAATAAACTCGTCTTTTATAACTATAATAAAAGTGGCAAATTGAGCCGTGTCAGTAGCATCAGTCCTTTCATCCATCGACAAAGAATAATACTTAAATTTATAAGTTTACTTTTTAAGTTGTTTTCGATATATTTCCCAAGTTCGTCAATTCTCCTGGAAATAGATTGAGGAGACAAACTGATTTTAGATATCATCTTCCTTACAGTGGCGTACCTAGACCATTTGGGGCCCGGGGCGGATTTATTTTGGGCCCCTCCCAAAAAATTGCTAATTTTAACTTTTTCTAATGACAGCTAGCCTTTCTTTGCCTTAATCAGACAGTCTCCTCAGGCTATTGACTGTGCAGACAGTGGCGTGCTCAGGATTTTGTTCTGGGGGAGGGGGGTCAAGGCCTCCATGTGCTAGGGGTCGTCCATTCCCCTGATGCCCTATTATCAGGGTGTACTAGAAGGGACTGTCTTCTGGGGGGTCTGGAATACCCCCTAGCCGAAAGGGGGTCCGGGGGTACTCCCCCGGAAAATTTTGAAAATTAGGTGTTAAATAGTGCCATTTTAGGCTATCTAGAGTACTAGATGCCACCTCTTAAATATCATATATCTATGAATTCGGATAAAATATTTAAAGCGACGCCCCCGTCATTATTGGAATGAAAATCTAACAAGAAGAGCTTTTTAAAGCAGATACGCGACGAAACAGTGCATGCGTGCCCTGTTGAAAAAAAGACGCCTTCAATACTTTGATAGGCAAGGGTTCGGTTCACTCTCGCGGTTCGCGGATAGTACTGTAGAAGTGTATAAACAGCGCTCGGCACTTGGCTTTAGAAATACTGTTTCTGGCACTGTATAGTGCTAAAATTGTAACAATAAACATCGCTAAAAATGTAAGTGCAATAAAGATCGTAATGGTAAAGAATAAATAACACAATTATTATTAGGCCTATACGAAATATTTTGGCATTATTTTGTAAATTTTAAAAATTTATTTTAGCTCTGTGAGGGGGGTGTCCTGTCCCGCTTCCCCCCCGTCGGCACGCCCCTGTGTGCTGAGAAAAAAATTGACAGAATAAGGGAGCGAACTCGCTCAGTACGAGGTGAGCAATGATCATTACTGTTTAAGCGTTAAATTAATAAAAAAGCTCTTATGTCAAGGCCTGGGTTCAAGCAATCGAACCAATGATGTACCGCACGGCACAACCCCGAGACCAACGTTCTAACCGCCTGAGCCATGAGCTCGCTAACTTACTGTTCGGTACAAGGTTAAATTCAATTGTACGGCGCTGGTTTTCGTTGTATGAATTTTTCGTCAGGCCAAGGTGAATGGTAAAAGGCTTGGCTGTTTGATTAATAAAAGCGATAATAGTTAAAGACAAAATTCACTTTAAAAAGAAAAGGAGCCATTTTGGCGCCAATACTTACTTATAATATTCAGGTAGCTTCAAGGAAAACCAAAGAAATACCTCACTTTGATCTACGTTAACTTTATTGGTAATTCAACTTTAAAAAATTTACTTTTCACAAGGCAATACACATTCACAGTATCAGTATGAAAAAAATAGAATGGGAATACATCACCTAGAATATGCCGTGTTGTGAGACCCAGGGGCATTTCCAAAAAGGGGGGGGGGTGCGTTCTGAAAACTTATTAAAAACAAACATTTTTTAAAAAATTCCATATAAGCAAGTTAAATTAAGAATTCTGTATTAATTTCAAATAGGTAAAAGCCTCCTTTTAAAATTGTCTTTTTCTAACTTTTGCATCAGAAAATTGTCTAATTGTCTCATGAAAGTTTGTTTTCATAGCCAACTTGTTCTCGATGGATAACATTGCTAGGCCATTTAGTCTTATTTGGCTCATTGTTGAGCGCAAATAGTTTTTGATGACTTCGAAATGACCTCAATTTCGAATTGAGGTCATAATTTTCTATTTCGAAAAACTTCTTTCACAAGTTGCGACTGAAATGCAAATCGTCAAAAACAATTTTAGTGCTAAATACAAGTTTTGTACTGACTCTTGAAATTCCATACCAACAATGAACTGCAAAGCTTGAAGAGCTGACCACTTTTTCACTTCCTCTGTATTAATATTTGAAGGTTATCATTATGGAATGGAATAATATATCTCCTAATGAAACATTCAAACTGGTGCAATCTATGCAGAAACGATTGATGGATGTCCTTAGACCTAAGGGCTATCCGACCAGTTACGTCTTAGTCTTTTCATTTCTGGCAAAACCTCGTCCTTAGAAAATGCGTCGTAACTTTCAGTTAGACGAGAAATAAGTTCTGGCAATTTCTCATCTGAAGCTTTGATCAAATTAACCGACTGCAAGACTTCAAATTTGTTATGAATGTTTTCCATGGATTTTGTTCTTGTTTGGAGTTCCAAATACAACCTATCTACACATTGGAACATGGCAGGGCCGCCCAGAGGGGTGGGGGACAACTGGGGCACTTTGCCCTAGTTGCCCCCCCCCCCCTCTGGCAAAAAAAAAGAAACAAGAGAGAAAATATAACAAGAGAGCAGTGCAATGAAATATAATAATTATGTTAATCATTCAGGTAAAAAAATTTTAAGTATGAGTAACTTAATTTGAATGTGTGTTTTCGTCTCTTTGCATTTTTTATATTTCTTGGGGCCTCCAACAGAAGTTTGCCCCAGGCCCCGTAAAGTCTCTGGGCGGCCCTGGAACATGGACCTCCTTAGTTCTTCTTGTAAAGATAAACCCTCATCTTTAGCTTTTTCACCCGGCATCATCTTTTTCGATTTTTTTCTGCCTCTCTTTTCAATAGCAATTCCGATTTCTTCACATTTCTGGGAAGCGAAGTCCAAAGCATCACTAACTAAAGATTCTCTGCTTTCCTTAATAAAAAGTTCCAATGCTCTTAGTTTATTTAAAGCCTTGTCCAAGGAAATCCCCTGAATATGCAGGTACTGTTGAGTGTGGTTGATTTCCTCCAAAATGTCTGACCGCAGGCGTAGAAACGCTATAAACTTAAAATCGCAAACATGTGCCATTATAATCTGAGCTGATCCTCTTGTATCTAGGTTTTCAGACTCGTCGCACAGCTTCTCCACTGCATCGATCAATTTTCCAAATTTTCCAAAACACACATTATTCAAATTTTTACGCCAAGGCCAGAATCTGACACAAAGAATCAGCTTACCTGTAATTTCCTGGCTCATCGTCGTCATCCGTCAGTCTTTCCTCAACCTAATGCTTAAATCAGGACTTCTGACACCAGAAAACTAACCAGTCTATAACAGGGCCCGATTTAGAAAATTCTTGACTTTAGGCACAACTCGGGATGGAGCGATGGGGGCCCCCTAACAGTGATCTGGGCGTAAAATTTCCCAAATTGACACACACAAAAAATAATCATGAATCATTGTGAAAGTATCATTTTGCTGAGAATTGGCTATTTGAAGCGTAGAAGCCTAGAGCATTATCAAATAACAAAAAGCAATACAACATATTAACTTCTTCATTAAATTGAAACACCAATGCAATGCAACCAGAAAAACTTAGTAATCCCCTATATACACTATAACATACATATGAACTATACATATAACTATACATATGATGAACCAGTCAATCAAATTTGAAAGGATATATAAAAAAAATTGATATTGAAAAAGGTAAAATTAAAAAAAAAACTGAATTGGAAATTTTCTTTTTTGGGGGCCCCCAACATTCTGGGGCCGCTAGGCCCGGGCCTAATGGAAAATCAGGGCCTGGTCTATAAGGACTTTACCTAAAATAAAGACTATCAGCCTATTTAATGATTTTCATGCGTTTATTGCACTTCTAGGATAAATACGGTTACGTACAAAATTTTAAAATACATCAAGAAAAGTTCGTGGGTTCTGGAATACGACGAAGAGTGTCGGGCGATTCTCAGCAACTCAGCGTCAGTTCTATGGCATCTCTTAGTACCATAGGCGTAGCGTACTTCTAACTTTTCTTTCTTTTTTTTTGGGGGGGGGGGCACGAATTGAATTCCGTTAGGGCCCTCCTCAGCGCTTTGACTACCGGAAATATTGGGATTTGAATATTGGGATATAAAATATTGGGATTTTTTGAAATTTTATAAAAATAGAATTGATGTTTGAGTAGTTAGTTATACAATGAGAAAAATAAACATAATATTAATAAAATCAGAAAAAAAATATAGCATCGAATTTATGCTATGGATCATATCATTGTTAAAATCGATGTTAAGGCTAAAGACATAATCGGAATCTTCAGTTTCACAGTTTGAAAAGGCGGCAAAAAACCCAGCTATCTTAAAAGTTTTCTACAATTTTATGGTTTTAACTGAACTTCTAACGTTTAAATTTATTTCAATAAACGTTTTAATTTATTTCAAGTTAAGTTGGGAGGGAGGGGGGGGGGGCACGTGAAATGTTGGAAGTCGCTGAAATATGCAAGTGTAATATTTTATAAAAACAATAACGTTCTTGTCTGATTTTTTTTTTTAATTAAAAATGTAATTTTTTGTTGTAAAGTTATCATTCAATTTTAAAAAAGGCCCCTGTCGTGGGGCCCGAGGCGGACCGCCTCGGGCATGGTTGAAAGAATGCGCCCTCTTTATGTTACGGCCAAAAAATCACTTCAAAATCAAAGCGGAAAAATGACAATTTTTCCTGGGTAATTCGCAAACTGGCCGTGGATTGTCGGGCGCATCCCGAATTGGCCGTTTAAAGCCTGAAGTAGTCGTATTCTCCATTATTTCTGACTTTGGCCAAAGCTAGAAGTGGCCGTAACACATGATTATACATATATCGCTCACTCCTTTCAACAACGTCAAATCTCAAAAAGCAAGATTTTCCAGGTTAGTGATTTTAAAGTTTGAAAGTGCATTAAAATGCATTAAAAATAAATTTCAATTCTGATCTCTAGCGGCTAAATTCTAAGCGGTGAGATATGATGATCTTGCAGAGATATACTACTCTTTCAGGGCATTCTAAAAACAGGCATATCTAAAAATCGCCGATTTTTGAGATATCACGTTGTTGAAAGGAGTGACCGAGATATATATATATATATATATATATATATATATATATATATATATATATATATATATATATATATGTGTGTGTGTGTGTGTGTGTGTGTGTGTGTGTGTGTGTGTGTATATCATACTAAATTTGAAGGGTTTATATTAAAGATCTCGTGTACCCTTGTCAAACATATTTAAACTTAGAGATTTTCTTATTTTTTCTGTCTCTCTTCTTTTTTTCAAGATACATAGTGCACGATTGTGTAGTAAATATCTTATTAAGTTTCATAACATTTTAATTTTTCTTTGCCCTTTTAATTTTTAAAAAATTATTTTTTTATTTATTTATTATTATTTTTTTTTTTTTTTGTCTTTTGCAGGTATTCAAGAATTCTGTCGTAATATGTGTGCCTGGATATTTCATACCAGTTTATGAACTTAAAATTTGATAAAGTTGAATTCATTACACAAGAAGTCTTGTTGTAGCGGAATAGTTGTGTTGAAGGATTGTTTCAGCATTAATTGTTCACAGTAGGTCGCAAGACGAGATGTATTCTGTACGCTGTATGCAGAATAAGGGATTTTCCCACCGGGTTAATTTGAAAAAAAAAAAAGCAGCTTTGTGTCCACACAGCAATAAAGTCGTCCGTTTCAAATGTATGTAGGAAAAGAATTCATCGGAAAACCGTATATATCCGTAGGAAATTTTGTCAAGTTTATAAGTGCCAGAGAATAATTTCCTTCTGTATAGTGTATGAATGCGGATATTTTTAGGGCAGTCATATCAAAAACTTTTCCAGCATGCATAAAGGAGATAAACTGTTCGTCTGCTAGTTGTGCAAATTTTTTTCAAAAATCTGCATTTCACTACAACAGAACATTTGACTATCCACACTTGAGGGAAAACCTTTCACCTGCAGTACGAATGGAAAAATTTTCCATAAACTGTAATTTAGGAATGCATGTCCATGCGCATAGTGGAGAAGAGCAGTTCGTCTGCAGCGTATCTGAAAAAGGATTTTCTCGAGAATGTAATTTAAAAACGAATCTAAATACGCATACTGTAGAAAAGCCTTTCGTTTGCAATGTATGTAAAAAAGCATTTTCTCAAAACGATAGCTTAAAAATACATCTCCGAACGCATACTGAACTAAAGATTTTTGTTTGCGGTGTATGTAAGCAAGTATTTTCTCAAAGCAGTAACTTAAATATACATCTCCGTGTGCATACTGGAGAAAAGCCTTTTGTTTGCAGTCTATGTAACAAAGCATTTTCTCGAAACGCTGAGTTAAAATTGCATCTCCGAACGCATACTGGAGAAAAGCCTTTTGTTTGCAGTCTATGTAACAAAGCATTTTCTCGAAACGCTGAGTTAAAATTGCATCTCCGAACGCATACTGGAGAAAAGCCCTTCGTTTGTAGTCTATGTAAGAAAGCATTTTCTAAGATTGCTAATTTGAAAACACATCTCAGTAGGCATACTGGAGAAAAGCCTTTCGTTTGCAATCTATGTAAGAAAGGATATTCTACTAGTGGTGATCTTAAAACACATATCCGTACACATACTGGAGAAAAGCCTTACGTTTGTAGTGTATGTAACAAAGGATTTTCTAATGGAACACATTTTAAAAGACATCTCCGAACGCATACTGAAGAAAAGCCTTTCGTTTGCAGTCTGTGTAAAAAAGCATTTTCTCAAAACAATAACTTAAAAAAACATCTCCGAACACATACTGGAGAAAAGCCTTTTGTTTGCAGTGTATGTAAAAAAGCATTTTCTCAAAACAGTAGCTTAAAAAGACATCTCCGTACGCATACTGCATTCTGTGCGTCATAGATGTCAGGTATTTATATATTCAGAAATTTTTTATAGGCCAGTCCATTGATTACGCCTGCTTTTAGTGAAATATTTTCAATAAATCTGCGAGTGTGGGTTCATCTATTTTTTAAAGAAATGTAAGACGATACTCTCTGAGCAATGAAAAGAAAGCATTCATTTTATGGGTAAATGTTGTTAGTATTTTTGTGTTTTTCTTTTCTCAGTATTTGGAAAATGAAAATAAAAAAGTTTGTGATGAAATTAGGATTTTGTTTTCTGGAGAAGAGCCATTCGTCTGCAGCGTATCTGAAAAAGGATTTTGTCCAGAATGTAATTTAAAATCGAATCTGTTTATGCTTACTGAAGAAAACCCTTTCGTCTGCGGTGTATGTAACACAGCATTTTCTCAAAACAATAGCTTAAAAATACATCTCCGAACGCATACTGAACTAAAGATTTTCGTTTCCGGTGTATGTAAGCAAGTATTTTCTCAAAGCAGTACCTTAAATACACATCTCCGTGTGCATACTGGAGAAAAGCCTTTTGTTTGCAATCTATGTAGGAAAGCATTTTCTCGAAATTTTCAGTTAAAAATGCATCTCCGAACGCATACTGGAGGAAATCCTTTCGTTTTGCAGTGTATGTAAGAAAGCATTTTCTATAAATGATAATTTGAAAACATATGTCCGTATGCATACTGGAGAAAAACCTTTCGTTTGCAGTGTATGTAAAAAGGTGTTTTCTAAAACAGTAGCTTAAAAACAGATCTCCGTACGCATACTGCATTCTGTGCATCATAGGCATCAGATATTTATATATTGAGAAATTTTTTATACGCCAGTCCATTGATTACGCCTGCTTTTAGTAAAATATTTTCAATAAATCTGTGTATGTTGGTTCATCTATTTTTTAAAGAAATGCAAGACGATAGTCTCTGAGCAATGAAAAGAAAGTATTCATTTTGTGGGAAAATGTTGTTAGTATTTTTTATGCTTTTCTTTTTTCAGTATTTGTAAAATGAAAATAAAAAAGGTTTGTAAAAATTAGGATTTCGTTTATAATTGTTTATTTGTTATTATTTCGATGGTTTATTTCCACTGTGTACAGGGAAATTTTGCGAAAATGTAAAAAGTCAGCATAGTTATTTGGTTTTGCATTGTATGTTATTGCTAGCTGTTTTCGCATGACTTCGTTGTTAACTGTTCTGATGATTTTTTAAAAATTATTTTGAGTGTGTATTTTTCACGTTTCATTTATTTTCTGACGAAGACAGTTTGAAAAAAAAAATCGAAAGATCAGTTCTGTCCGAACGGCATTAAATTCGTCCGTTTCAAATACAGTGGTCCGTTACAATAAAGTGGAAAAATATTTCTTTGGGACAACTTAATAGTTCATATCCTTATCCAAGCCAGAGAAATATTTTAAATCTGCTATGTGCATGAGATGGAATTTTTTTTTTACAGAGCAAGTTTTGAAAAATCATCGCCGCGTGCTTAATGAAGAAAACAGACCGTCAGAAGTGTGATTTAACTGCGTTCCCTGGGCCATGCTCTCTAACGCAGGTTTCGCGGACTGTATAATCGGAGAACCAATTCGCAACGGAGAGAGAAAGGGAGTAAGATGATTGGACGGCTCAGGATCCTCGAGTTCAGTGACTATAGCTAACTTCACCGAAGTCATGCAGCACCGGGCGCGATCAGAATTTGGGAATAGCCCGAACGTTCATGTTTGCTGCTTTATGTCAGCGCGCGCATCCTCTAAGGGCCTGTTCACATAGAATCCGCCAGCGTTAGCGGTAAAGATTCCGTTGGGCGCTGATTTGTTAAATGGGTCAATGATTGGTATGTGATTGGCTACAACTTTTAACGCTCACGTTGACGGTTTCTGTGTGAAAAGGCTCTAAGACATTTGTTAGCCGAGTTCGAAAAAACAGCGAAAGCAAATCTTCGTTAGCCGAAAATTTCGTTAGCCAAGGTAACACTGTACTTCATGCATCTTACTTGTCATAAAAGTTTTTAAATATTCTTAATATAAAAAATTAATTTAGCAGATAAGAAAAAAAGAGGACCAGTTTCATTATATACGAATTTTAAAAAAGCACACTTAACAAAATTCTATCTTCAGCAAGCTTGCTTACAAGAGAGATACGATCGAATTTGTGTTAAGATAATTTCTTACCTTTTGATGAACGTGTATATTCATAACTGTAGAGCATAAATGCATTAATTTATAATACCGGGTGAGTCAAAAGTTCGTAAAACCTTTTAAAATTCATAAAAAGTGATGTAAAGTGAAAGATATTCGCAGAGATTATTGGAAAGTTCTTGTATAATTATTCTTCTATTAAATATACATGCGGGAGGAGTTTTAAGTTAGAAATAAGTTAGCAGAATAGAAAATAAGTCGTTTGATCTTCAGTAGACACAAAGATATAGGCGAGGGCAATTAGCGATTAGAAAAGATCGCTTGACACTTAGCGTGATTCATTCGAATTTTCCACCGCGTGTCGAGAGTGTCAATTTGCCATTGGATCTGATCTGTTTTAGAGTATAAAAGCTGATTTGAAAGATAAATATTGTCATTTATTATTCTGGTTTAATATATGACTTGAAACTTTTTGATTTTATCTAATTTTATCTTTTTGCTCGCTGTTTCCTAGTTAACCCTAACGTGGCGGCCCTATCCAGAGGGGTTATTCCACACACTGTAACGGTTTCTATTTACTTGACGCACCCCCTTTAAAAAAATTATTGCTGGGCTTTCTATTAATTAAAAATTAACGGTAATTACTTTCGATTCTGGAAGTTCTTACTGACGACCGCTGTGTTTAACGACGCCTGTATGCAAAGTTTCACGATCGTCGCTTCTAAACTGTTGATTGCTATACAAAATCAGACAGACAATTTTCATTTTTATATATTAGATATTACAATATGTTTAGCATTAGCTGCATTTTATTTAGCCAATGCTTTTTTTCCAGTACTCGAGTTTTGTTTTATTATACTTGAAAGAAAATGTAAATTCCTTGAAAGCGTGATTAACCATTTTTTTTTTTAATTACTGAAACAAACTTTAATCGATGTTGGGCTTATGAAAACCATGTTTTGGTATACACTGAAACTTATGTAAACCGCCATATTTTGTTCAGATCCGGGATTATAAACGGGATTTCTTTAGTAATAATATAAAATCGAATTAAATACTATTCCGAAACACAGCATTTATTTTGTATTGAATGAACGCCATGAATATGTTAAGGTTATTACCCAGAAGAGAAAATTAATTACTCCTAAGAATACCTCTGAAGTTGGAATCGAAACGATACGTGCAAACAAAGTTTCTCTTCATTCGTATATAGGAAAAGCATGTTGCATGACTGTCTCTTGTACAACGAACTGCATTCCTTCGACTACAAATCAGTGCTCATGTGAATGTAAACAACTGCTGCGAAGAATAACTGTAAGAAAGAAATAATACGGGTTGCATTCCCTGACTGATACTAAAGATTTTTCTGCTCGCTTAAAACTTTAAGCACTGCCTGTTAAGCTAGACTAACATAACCTTGTTTGAAGTAACGTTTCATATAAACTATGTGACAAAGATATTTTTGAAAATCTTGGTTTAGAGAAACATCTCTCGACGCATACGCGACTCAACAAAAACCTTTCGTCCGTGGTGTATGTAACAAAGGACTTCCTCTAGACCAGCGGGTCTCAGCCTGGGGGGCGCCCCCCCCCCCCCCCTAGAATTTCAAGTTAGGCGTGAGTTTAAAATAAAAATAAAAGGTAAAACTAACTTTAATTTATTGTACTCAATTTTGTGGTCACAATGTAACCGTAACGTATTTTCTACATATGAACATGATAATTGTCGTAATTGTAAAAACACGATTATTGTCGTGCGTCTGGCAACACTGCCAGAGCCTGAGAAGAGTTTCTCGCTCAGCTGCTTTCCCTTTGTTATTAAATTCTCCCCTTCTCGTTTCGGCCAGGGAATGGCCGTATGGCTAGGGCATTAGCATTTGGTTCAAATCCTTTGAGTTCTAGTCCCACTGTTGGCATGGATGTTTGTAGCCGTTCGGAATCGGCTTTAAACTGTAGGTCCCGGTCTAATTATCCATCGTGTAGCAAAAAGTTGACCGTAGCGCTCCAAACCAAACCCTTTCTCGTTTCAAATTCTCCTGCGTATTTTCCCTTTCTCCGTGACGCATACATACCAGTGTCGTCTGACTCACGTGATTTATCTCTGTGCGTGGGTGTGGTAAGCTGTGAGCCGCCATTTGTGCTGTGATTCCTAACACCCGTGTTGTTCGTTTTAATCTCATTAAAAAGTGAAAGTGACAATTTGTGTGTTGTTTTAGTAAGGACGGAAAATGTCTAAATCGCTACAAAAGAAAAGGCTATATAATGATGATTATATTAAATACGGATTTATTTTCATTGAGAAAAACGGTAGTCAATTACCTCAGTGTGTTATTTGCCATGTTCTTTTGATTAATGATGGAATGCAGCCTGGACGATTGGAACGACATTTGACTACAAATCATTCTTATCTGAAAGACAAGCCTACTGACTTTTATATTGCGAAGAAAAACGGTCTTAAACGCATGAAACTTGATTCCACCGAAAGTTTTCGAATGGACAATGAGAATGCTGTTGAAGCTTCTCATAACATTGCCTTATTGATAGGAAAATACAAGAATCCTCATACAATTAGTGAGTCACTAATAAAACCTTGTTTACTTACTGCTTGTAGTACTATGCTCAGTGAAGACAGATGTAATAAAGTTGCAAAAATTTCTCTGTCAAACGACACAGTAAAAGGAAGAGTTGATGAAATGACTCCGGATTTAAAAAATCAAGTAGTGCGAAAACTAAAGAGCACCCCATTATTTTCTTTGCAGTGTGATGAAACATCCGATATTTCAAAACACGCTCAGTTATTGTTTTACTGCCGATTTATTGAAAGAACTGAATTCTTTGAGGAAATATTGTTTTCCAAATCTCTGGAAACGACAACTAAAGCTGTTGATATATTTTCTGCGCTTCATACTTTTTTAGCAGCTAATGACCTTCTTTGGGAGAAAGTTATTTGAATATGTACTGATGAAGCTCAAGCCATGACAGAACGCAGATCGGGATTTATAGAATTTGCTAAGAAACAGAACCCAAAGAACTGCCCAAGGGTAATATGCTTGCTAGATTATTTAACTTAAAATCGGAAGTTGACATTTTTTGAAGACTTCAACAAAAGCATATCTGTATAGCATGTTTTCAGATGAAAAATTTATCTTTCACTTGGCATATTTATCAGACTTTTTCGAAACATGCAAATTTCTGAACATGAAGCTACATATCTGAAAATCATTCTGAAGACTTATGATGAAGTTAAGGGTTTCACAGAAAAGATAGCTCTTTGGCAACACCCTCTTCAGATTTCATGGCCAAATTTATCATCCTTTCCAAGATTGAACGATCTCCTCGAGGATAATAAAAATCTCCCATTGCAACAGATAAATTAACTAAAGGACCTTATATCAGGGCATTTGGTAGCATTGCAAAATGAAATTGAAGACTATTTTCCAGACATTCGTTCAGAGAACTGGGAGTTTTAAGTTGACAAGGGATCATTTTAAAATCGACGTGAATGTATTTCCGGATCATATTCAGGAACAGGCAATCGACCTAAAATGTGATTATCAAGCAAACGTGGATTTCGAACACATGGATGTTGAAAATTTTTGGTTACGCTATTTTTCTGTTTACTCAGAAGTTGCTTTGGAAGCTTTGAGGTTGTTAGTGCAGTTTTCATCCACATATCTCTGTGAATCTGGATTTTCAGCATTAGCATACATAAGGTCAAAATATCGAGCAAAGCTGGACGTTGAAAGTGACCTGAGGTGTGCTTTCTCACAGTTACAACCTAATATTCAGAAACTTGTCAAGGACAAACAGTGCCAGCCCTCTCCTTAATGTTGTGAAAGTGGCTGCTATTACATGCCAACCTCACCTAGATCCTTGATTACCTGAAATATATTTGATCTTTATTTAATTCTTTGATTTCATATATTCTAATAATAATATGTTCCAAATTAAGATATGTGTAGTAATATTAAATTTTGTGTATGAAATTATCTATTCTAAATTTTCATTTAATAACCAGCTTCAGTTTCAAATTCCGATTCTACTACTTGTATTGACCACATATGGTGGTGGGGGAGACGTGACCTCACATCACTGTTCAAAGGGAGGGGGAACAGGGCCTGAAGGGTAGAGTACCCCTGCTCTAGACAGTACCATGAAGAGACAACTCCAAATCTATACCGTAGAAAAGCCTTTCCTATGCAATGTATGCAAGAAATAATATCCTCTTAAATCCGTCTTACATCTCCAAATACACACTGCAGGAAAGCCTTTTGTTTGCACAGCATTTAAGAAAGGATTTTCTGGTAAAGTTAACTTAAAATTCATCTCCGGATACATACTGGATAAAAGCCTTTCGTGTGCAGTGTATGTAACAAAGGATTTACTAGTAGCGGTTGCTTAGCGATAGATCTCCGAACACATACGGGAGAAGAGCCATTCATCTGCAAAGTATGTAAGAGAGGATTTTCTCGTAGAGATAACTTAAAAAGATACCTCCGAACGCATATCGGCGAAAAGCAGACCGTATTTCTTTGTTAACTACTTCTTCGGAGAACCTTTTATGTATGTTGAAATCCTAGTATCACTTGTGTTTGGAAAAACTACTAGAATGGGTTTATAAGTTGTAAGACTGCGCCCTGTATATGTTACGGCCAAAAAATCACTTAAAACTCAAACGGGAAAAAATTACAATTTCTCTTCGGTAATTCGCAAAATAGCCGTTGATTGTCGGGCGCATCCCGAATTCACCGGCCAAAGCCCGAAATAGTCGTGTATTCTCTATTATTTCGGGCTTTGGCCAATGCTAGAAGTGGCCGTAACACATGATTATACATACATATATATATATATATATATAGGGTGCGTCATAAATTCATGCAAAGTTCAAAAATTCGTAATAAAAGAAGTAATGCTCGGAAAATTTTTCTGTTTGCGCCAATAGGATCAGAGGGACATTGGATTTTTTTCCACGTAAAAAAAAAAAAAAAAGTTTTCAAAAGTTACTGAAAGAGGGCACTCACACGTCATACTGAGACGTTTTATGCAAATCAGACAAACACAAACAGAAAATCAGATCACAATAACAGAAGACTGTGCATTTATTTTAAAGTTACAGATTTTCAACATTACCACCAGCACGAGGTAATAGGCAAGTGCGGCGCGTCACAATGCCCATTACAGCGGAGTGTAGCATGTCGCCATCGATGGCAGCGACTGTCTGTCGAAGTGCATTTTTTAGTTCAACGAAACAGGTTGGGGAGCCCCGATACACACGAGACTTTAAGTATCACCACAACAAATAATCTGCCGGTGTCCAGGCTGGTGATCCTGTGGGCCACTGAACCTTACAACCGCGACTTGACACTCGATTTTGAGTGAAAGATTTCAACAAAAACGTCATGACACCAAATGAAATGTGGGGCGGGCCACCATTCTGCATGAAGATGACAACAAGTAACACATGTCATTCCTGCAATGCAAGCTTAACGTGGTCCCGCAAAAGCGTAAGATACCGTTCTGCAGTGACTCTACAGTTTTTTCTGCCGGATACAGGATTGCGTCTTTTATTATGGGCCCTTACTACTAAAATGAAAGGGTCCAGAATAAAAGACGCTGTTAAAATACACCAAACAGTCACATAAGGAGAATGCACTGACTAGCTAGAGTACTCAGGACGGTTTGACGTCGCCCATATACGACTATATTGCGTATCAACGTCACCATGGAGTGAAAAGTTGGCCTTATTCGTCCACAGGACGCTCAGCAACCATTTTGGGTTACGTTCCATTTGTGCCAGAGGCCATGCAGCAAAGTTTTATCTTGCATCAGTATCTGCCGGTAATAACTGGTGAAGTTCCTTGATTTTGTACGGATACAGATTCAACATTCCCTGCAGAATAACATCGAATCGACGGTTCCGGAATCCCCGTTCTTCTCCCAGATTCATGAGCACTGCTACTTCCCGTTGATGTCTCGGCTGCTAAATCTTCCGCGCCAAAATTCCGTGCCAGATCTTACCACTATCCGCGCTAAAGGATTGTCTGCCACTCCGTGTACGATCCTCCAAACTCCCCGTTTCCTCAAAACGTCGTACTAAATTCAGTACCCATTCAATGAAATAGGGATTTTTGGAGCCTTCAGTCGTTTCTCCGTGCGAAACTTCCGCAATGCAACAGTTGTGGATTCACCATCCTTGTAGAAAAGTTTAACTACCAACGCTCGATCTGTTAAAGAAAGCATGCTGCCGACTACGAATGACGGATGTTTCCAGACAGGTGTTTTATTGATAGCCGGATTTGCATAAAACATTCCAGTATGACGTGTAAGCGCCATCTTTCGGTTACTTTTGGATATTTTTTATGGAAAAATATCCAAAGTCCTTCTGATTCTATTGGTGTAAACAGAAAACTTTTCCGAGCATTACTTCTTTTATTACGAATTTTTTAACATTGCACGAATTTGTGACGCAACCGGTGTATATATATATATATATCATACCAGATATGAAGGGTTTATATTAAATTTCTCGGTCACCCTTGTCAAACTTATTTAAAATTAGAGATTTTCTTTTTTTTCTCTTTGTTCTTTTTTTCAAGATACAATAGTGCACGATTGTGTAATAAATATCTTTTTAAGTTTCTTGACATTTCAATTTTTCTAAGCCCTTTTAATTTTTTAAAAAATTATTTTCTCCTTTGCAGGTATTCAAGAATTCCGTCGTAATATCTATGACTAGATATTTCGTTCAATTTTATGAACTTAAAATGTGAATTCATTAGACATGAAGTCTTGTTGAAGCGGAATATTTATGTTAAAGGATTGTTTCAGCATTAATTGTTCACAGTAATTCACAAGAGTAGATCTATTCTGTACGCTGCAGGCCGAACAAGGGTTTTTGTCACCAGGTTAGTTTGAAAAAAAAAAAAGAAACTGTGCCCACACAGCAATAAAGTCGTTCATTTCAAATGTATGTGAGAAAAAAAATTTGTTCCGAAAAACTTGTTATTACATATCCGTAGATATAAACTATCAAGTTTTTGAAAATTTTATCAAGTCTATAAGTGCCTCAGAACAATTTCCATTTGTATCGTGTATGAATACGGATATTTTTATGGCAGCCATTTCAAAAACTTTTGCACCATGCATACCGGAGATAAACTGTTCGTCATTCTAGTTGTGTGAATTTATTTTTTAAATCTCCATACCACTATGATAGCTCATTTCCTTATCTACACTTGAGTAAACCTTTGATCCGCCGTTGACCTGCAGTACGAATGGAAGGATTTTCAAAAAACAGTAATCTAGGAATGCATCACCATGCGCATACTGGAGAAGAGCCGTTCATCATCAGCGTATGTGAAAAAGGATTTTCTCAAGAATGTAATTTAAAATCGAATCTGTTTATGCATACTGAAGAAAACCCTTTCGTCTGCGGTGTGTGTAAGAAAGCATTTTCTCAAAACAGTAGCTTAAAATTACATCTCCGTACCCTTACTGGAGAAAAGCCTTTCGGTTGCATTGTATGTAAGAAAGGATTTTCTAAAAATAGTAGCTTAAAAATACATCTCCGAACACATACTGGTGAAAAACCTTTCGTCTGCAATGTATGTGAAAAAGGATTTTCTGGACAGTGTGATTTAAAAAGGCATCTGCGTACGCATACTGGAGAAAAGCCTTTCGTTTGCAGTCTATGTAAGAAAGGATTTTCTGATTATGGTAATTTTAAAACACATCTCCGTACACATACTGAAGAAAAGCCTTACGTTTGCAATGTGTGTAACAAAGGATTTTCTAATAGAACACAAATTAAAAGACATCTCCGAACGCATACTGAAGAAAAGCCTTTCGTTTGCATCGTATGTAAGAAAGGATTTTCTAAAAATAGTAGCTTAAAAATACATCTCCGAACACATACTGGTGAAAAACCTTTCGTCTGCAATGTATGTGAAAAAGGATTTTCTGGACAGTGTGATTTAAAAAGGCATCTGCGTACGCATACTGGAGAAAAGCCTTTCGTTTGCAGTCTATGTAAGAAAGGATTTTCTGATAACTGTAATTTTAAAACACATCTTCGTAGGCATACTGGTGAAAAACCTTTCGTCTGCAGTGCATGTGAAAAAGGATTTTCTGAAAAGTGTGATTTAAAAAGGCATCTGCGTACGCATACTGGAGAAAAGCCTTTCGTTTGCAGTCTATGTAAGAAAGGATTTTCTGATAACTGTAATTTAAAAAGACATCTTCGTACGCATACTGGAGAAAAACCTTTCTCCTGCAGTGTATGTAATAAAGGATTTTCTACAAGCATTCAGTTAAAAAGACATCTCCGTATGCATACTGGAGAAAAGCCTTTCGTTTGCAGTCTATGTAAGAGAGGATTTTCTTATAACTGTAATTTTAAAACACATCTTCGTACGCATACTGGTGAAAAACCTTTCGTCTGCAGTGTATGTGAAAAAGGATTTTCTGAAAAGTGTGATTTACAAAGGCATCTGCGTACGCATACTGGAGAAAAGCCTTTCGTTTGCAGTCTATGTAAGAAAGGATTTTCTGATAACTGTAATTTAAAAAGACATCTTCGTACGCATACTGGAGAAAAACCTTTCTCCTGCAGTGTATGTAATAAAGGATTTTCTACAAGCATTCAGTTAAAAAGACATCTCCGTATGCATACTGGAGAAAAGCCTTTTGTTTGTAATCTATGTAAAAAACGATTTTCTGATCGTAGTCATTTGAAAAGACATCTCAAAACGCATACTGAAGAATAGCCTTTCGTTTGCAGTCTATGTAAAAAAGCATTTTCTCAAAACAATAATTTAAAAATACATCTCCGAACGTATACTCAAGAAAAAGCCTTTCGTTTGCAGTCATTGTGAAAAATCATTTTCTCAAAACTGTAGCTTAAAAATACATATCCGAACGCATACTGAAGAAAAGCCTTTCCTTTGCAGTCGATGTATGAAAGCATTTACTCAAAACTGTAGCTTTAAAATACATCTCTGAATACATACTGAAGAAAAGCATTTCTGCAGTGTATGTAATAAAGGATTTTCTGATAATTGTCATTTAAAAAGACAACTCCGTATACTGGAGAAAAGCCTTTTGACTGCAGTGTATGTAAGAAAGCATTTTCTCAAAACAATAATTTAAAAATTGTTGGAAAGTAATCACACATTTTGAAAATTAACCTTTTCATGCAACCCTAAGTCGCCAAGGCGCGCGCCAAACCGGAGCAAACTAGAAGCTATCCCATGATTCCTTTCTTACTTCTGTTTATGTAATTTTCCGTTTTTGTATCGTAGCAATGTAACGTGCTTTTTTGTTTCGTAGTAGATTAAATAAATACATGTTTTAATGTTCGTGTACCTGGAATTACTTAGTACCAAGACAGCTGCACCGCCGAGACGGAGGTAAGCAATATATTTTTTGCTATCTTCACATCAATGATTATGAGACTGAATTGCTAAATTCTGGTACTAAATTTAAAATGGCTCAATCAGTGTTTAAAGATTCGACGCAGATGACTAAACTGAATTCCGAAAATTATGCGGTTTGGAAATTCAAGATTGAAATGCTTTTGATGCGGGATGGGTTAGATGATCTTCTTAATTCTCCACCACCCGATAAACCTGATGAAACATTTTTAAAGAGGGATAAACAAGCACGAGCAATCATAAATCTATGCATGGAAGATTCCCAAATCATTCATGTTAAAAACGAAACAACTGCTGCCGGTACATGGCAAAAACTGAAATCAGTACATGAACGTTCCAATTTAAGTAGCAAGTTATATCTTTTAAGAATATTATATTCAATTAAAATGCCTGAACACGGTGATATGATCGCGCACATCAATCACATGATGGATTTGGTTGAAAAACTGAAACTATCGGTGAGAACATTCCAGATCAGCACATAGCCGCCCTTTTGTTAGTTTCGATTCCTGAATCTTACAATAATCTCATTACCGCCCTAGAAGCTCGAGATGAGACATTTATAACTACGGATTTAGTAAAAACGAAACTCGCCGATGAATATAACAGAAGGTTAGAACAGAAAGCGGACCGAAATTCCGATAATACTTCAACGGCATTTAAATCTGCTATAAACGCAAGAAATTCTAACAATAAAAGGTCGGAGAAATTTTGCAGCTTTTGTAAGCGAAACGGCCATACCCGAAACTGTTGTTTTAAGTTACAAAACACGAATAACAATACTTGTTCTTATAATTCTAATAACACAAAGTTAGAAACTCGCATGACCAAACATGGCGGAAAATCAGACCGGCAATGTATGAGCGCGAATGTTTACAGTCAACAGGCGCCAGTCAAGTGCAAGGCCTCTATTTACCGTTCTGAACAAAATACAAATGTAAAGGTTCTATATGTGGATTCCGGAGCAAGCAGTCATTTGCTGTCCGATGAAAATTTATTTACAGAACTGAAACAAAATGAATCACCCACGAAAATTATTCTAGCAGATGGTAAAATCGTATTTTCCAAAGGCAGTGGATTTGTTGACCTTGATCTAAATATGCAGTAAATAAGAATGACGAATGCCCTTTTCGTTCCTGATTTAAAGAGCAATTTAATTTCCGTTAAAAAAAATCGCTAGTATGGGGTACCCTGTCCTTTTCGAGAAAAATAATTGCTTCGTGAAGAAGAATAATGAAGTGATTATGCACGCATATTCTGATAAAGATAGTTTATACAAAATTGTTTTAAACAAACACTCGGAAAATGCTAATGTCGCGATAGAATGCAAAAATGATAATTGTATACAGTTATGGCATTCGAGATTAGGTCATCGGAGTTATGACGGAATTAAGCGACTCGTTCACGAAAATCTCGCCGACGGAATAAAACTAGATAATTGTCTTCATAATAAAACTTGTTCAGAATGCATAAAGAATAAAATGCAACAATCCCCGTATCCAAAAACAGCCAGTGTCCGAGCAAAGAAACCGTTAGAACTTGTACATAGCGACATTTGCGGACCCATGCCCACTCCCAGCATAGGTGGAAAGCTCTATTTCGTGACATTTAACGACGACTTTACGAGATACACCGTCATCTACTTACTTACTAGAAAGAGTGAAGTTCTTAGTAAACTGAAGGATTTTGTCGGCATAACCAAAAATAAATTTGGTAGAACCATACAGACTCGCCGAACAGATAACGGCGGTGAATACACCAGTAAAGAAATAGAGGAATTTCTGTCGAGTGATGGCATCAAACATCAACTTAGCGTTCCTTTCTCACCTCCTCAGAACGGTGTGAGTGAAAGGAAAAATAGAAGTCTTACCGAAATGACCAGATGCATGCTGTCCCAAAGTCAACTGCCAAACAAATTCTGGGGAGAAGCTGTCAATACCGCAAATTATATTCAAAACCGTCTTCCTACTAGAGCCTGTGAAAAGACGCCCTACGAGTTATGGTGCGGAAGAAAACCAAATTTGGCTCACATAAAAGAATTTGGTTGCACAGCCTATGCATATATACATAAAGAAAACCGAAGAAAATTAGATCCAAGAGCAATTGAAGGAACTTTTGTCGGTTACGACCAAAGGTCAAAGGGGTACAGAATCTATACCGGCGAAAATCGGAGAATTGTCAGTAGAAGCGTAAAATTTGTCAAAAAATCCCCAGTGAATCAAAATATCGAAATTCCCTCTCGTCCGGAAGTAAAAGACGAAGAAACTGAGACAGAACATGAAATTATACCCGTAGAAGCGCTGAGAAGATCAGAAAGAAAAACGAAGGGACAACCACCAGAACGTATGGGATACCTAGTAGACACAACTAAGGACATACCCGAAAATTTCGAAGACCTGAACAAATTGGATTCCGAAGAAAAGGAAAAATGGTTACTCGCAGTCAACGAAGAAATCAATTCCTTGTCCCAAAATAAAACATGGGAATTAGTAGATCTTCCTGTAGGAAAGAAAGCTATCGGATGTCGATGGACCTTCAAACTGAAAAAGAACGAAGATGGAACAGTCAACCGCTACAAAGCACGACTAGTCGCAAAGGGGTATAGTAAAAAATTTGGGACTGACTACGACCATACCTTCGCACCAGTAGTTCGACATACGACTATCAGAACCTTCTTTGCTGCCGCTGCATACGGTAATATGCACGTGCGACATGCTGACGTCACCACAGCTTTCCTTCACGGAAACCTAGAAGAAGAAATTTTTATGGAGCAACCGGAAGGCACAGTTCAAACAGGACAAGAACAAAAGGTTTGCAAACTAAGGAAATCTCTCTACGGCTTAAAACAGTCAGCCAAAGCTTGGAACAAAAGAATCGAAGAAATCCTGAGAAACAACGATTTCTCTCAATCTACCGCAGACCCTTGTCTATTCTTAAAGAAAGATGAAGAAGATACAATAATGATCACGGTTTACGTGGACGATATCCTTATAGCATGCAAAAATGAAGACAAGATTCAAAGTCTAATCAAATATCTCAACAAATTCTTCGAAGTAAAGGACCTAGGAGAAATCAGAAGCTACTTAGGAATCAACATCAACAGAGATGATAACAAATTTTTACTGAACCAAACTCGCAAAATCGAAGGATTGAAGAAGAAATTCTGTCCAGATATCCACAAACCGTCTTACACACCGATGGACGTTTCTTATCCAAAGGAAGAGGACACCTCTCCACCAGTGGACAATACCAAATATAGACAAGCCATCGGAGCACTACTCTACATAGCCACCGTGACCCGACCAGACATCGTTCTAGCAGTAAATCTATTAAGCAGGAAAAACGAATCTCCAAATGAAAATGACTGGAAAGCAGTTCTCAGAGTCATCGAATACCTGAATTCAACAAAGGACATTAACCTGCAAATTGACTCTAACATCCCACCAATACAAGTCCGCAATCTCTCTAATTCAACATGGTAAGATGAATACCAGACTAAAACACATTAATGTAAAATATTTCTTTTTAAGGGAAATGGAAGAAAACAAAGTAATTGAATTAACATATTGCAATACAAATAGTATGATCGCAGATATTTTTACCAAACCTTTGCCCAAACCAAAATTTATGAAACTAAGATGTGAATTAAATCTAATTTCGGCTTTTCCCAAAATGCATGATTAAGGGGGGCATTGTTGGAAAGTAATCACACATTTTGAAAATTAACCTTTTCATGCAACCCTAAGTCGCCAAGGCGTGCGCCAAACCGGAGCAAACCAGAAGCTATCCCATGATTCCTTTCTTACTTCTGTTTATGTAATTTTCCGTTTTTGTATCGTAGCAATGTAACGTTCTTTTTGTTTCGTAGTAGATTAAATAAATACATGTTTTAATGTTCGTGTACCTGGAATTACTTAGTACCAAGACAGCTGCACCGCCGAGACGGAGGTAAGCAATATATATTTTGCTATCTTCACATCAAAAATACATGTCCGGACGTATACTCAAGAAAAGCCTTTCGTTTGCAGTCTATGTAAAAAAGTATTTTCTCAAAACTGTAGCTTATAAATACATATCCGAACGCATACTGAAGAAAAAGCTTTTCCTTTGCAGTCGATGTAAGAAAGCATTTCCTCGAAACTGTAGCTTAAAAATACATCTCTGAACACATACTGAAGAAATGTGTTTCTGCAGTGTATGTAATAAAGGATTTTCTGATAATTGTCATTTAAAAAGACAACTCCGTATACTGGACAAAAGCCTTTTAACTGATGTGTATGTAAGAAAGCATTTACTCAAATCAGTTGCTTAAAAATACATCGTCAAACGCATTCTGAAGAAAAAGCCTTTCGTTTGCAATGTCTGTAAGAAAGGAGTTTCTGATAATGGTAATTTATAAAACATCTCCATACGTTTGATGGAGAAAGACCTTTTGACTGCATTGTATGTAAGAAAGCATGCAATTGCATTGTATGTAAGAAAGCACCAAATGAAATGTGGGGCGGGGCACCATTCTGCATGAAGATGACAACAGGTAGCACATGTCATTCCTGCAATGCAGGCTTAACGTGGTCACGCAAAAGCGTAAGATACCGTGCTGCAGTGACTCTACAGGTTTTTCTGCCGGATGCAGGATCGCGTCTTTTATTATGGGCCCTTACTACTAAAAAGAAAGGGTCCAGAATAAAAGACGCTGTTAAAATACACCAAACAGTCACATGAGGAGAATGCACCGACTAGCTAGAGTACTCAGGAGGATTTGACGTCGCCCATATACGACTATTTTGCGTATCAACGTCACCATGGAGTGAAAAGTTGGCCTTATTCGTCCACAGGACGCTCAGCAACCATTGTGGGTTACGTTCCATTTGTGCCAGAGGCCATGCAGCAAAGTTTTGTCTTGCATCAGTATCGGCCGGTAATAACTGGTGAAGTTCCTTGATTTTGTACGGATACAGATTCAACATTCCCTGCAGAATAACATCGAATCGACGGTTCCGGAATCCCCGTTCTTCTCCCAGCTTCACGAGCACTGCTACTTCCCGTTGATGTCTCGGCTGCCAAATCTTCCGCGCCAAATCTTAGCGCGATCCGCGCTAAAGGATTGTCTGCCACTCCGTGTACGATCCTCCAAACTCCCCGTTTCCTCAAAACGTCGTACTAAATTCAGTACCCATTCAATGAAATAGGGATTTTTGGAGCCTTCAGTCGTTTCTCCGTGCGAAACTTCCGCAATGCAACAGTTGTGGATTCACCATTCTTGTAGAAAAGTTTAACTACCAACGCTCGATCTGGTAAAGAAAGCATGCTGCCGGCTACGAATGACAGATCTGTTTCCAGACAGGTGTTTTATTGATAGCCTGATTTGCATAAAACATCCCAGTATGACGTGTAAGCGCCCTCTTTCGGTTACTTTTGGATATTTTTTTATGGAACAATATCCAATGTCCTTCTGATCCTATTGGTGTAAACAGAAAACTTTTCCGAGCATTACTTCTTTTATTACGAATTTTTTAACTTTGCACGAATTTGTGACGCAACCGGTATATATATATATATATATATATATATCATACCAGATGTGAAGGGTCTATATCGACCCCCAGGGGTCGATATAGACCTGCAAGGGGTCCATGCCAGTGAAAAGAAAATTGGGGGTGCATGAGATGTAAATGGGGGTCCACGAGTTAGACAGGCCGTCAACAAAATTTTGGCTTCCCGTAAATGTAATAATCCGCCTAACACAGATAGTACCTATGGAGGTATTTAGGTAATACGAGTACTTTCTTATAATAGATAGATACATTTCTTGATTATATGTATATTTCATAAAATTGTGTAAGAAATTATTCACTTTTCGGCCGCAGTATGTGTAACTTGTGTTGCGTCATTATGGACTTCTGAACTGGAACGGTTACAGCGAGGGCTAGCATGTGGCCGTTATATTGAACTTGCCAGTTTCCCAATTTGGCACAGACAAACTGCCAGGATGATGACCTTTCAGCCTACGTTCAACATTTGAATGTCCTTCACACAGACTTTGAAATAGGTTTGAAGATGTATTGACTATGGAAGTACCACAGTGGATTATCAATCCATACGGTGACAATGAAGAAACGGATGTCATGTTACAAGAAGAACTGATACGTATAATAACCAACGAAGAACTTAAAAGCAGTTTAGAAAAGGATATCAACAATTCTGACTTCAAAGAGACATACCTGTTACATATCCTGCATTATGAACTATCACGAGAAAGTTTTTGATACCTTTTCCATCTCTTCATACCTTATTGAAAGGGGTTTCAGCGCGGTTGTCAATCTCCTTACAACAATTAAAAAAAAGAAAGAAAAGACACAGATTAGAAATCACTCGCCGAGGATATTTAAGGTGAAACCTGACTAAATTGAAGCCGAATATTGAAATTTTGCTATCAAAGCATCAGGATCATCCCTCCCATTAGAAACATTGATTTTGTTGTGCATTTATTCTATGTAAAAATGTTACTAGATATGCATTTTGTGTCATTTTAATTAATAAATGCATAGCTATAAAACTTAACATATAAATAAATAAATAAATATATATATATTTATTTATTTATTTATTTATTTTATTTTAAAATTTTTCACTCTACAGTAAACCCTCTCAGAGTGAGTAGCTTTGAGTCAGCTGCAAAAACACTTTTAAAGTTGATGAATTTGTAAAAAATCAGTATTAGGATCTTGGGGGGGGGGGGTCTACCCAAAACAGAAAAAATCGGCGCGGGGTCTACAAGACAAACAAGTTTGGGAACCTCTAGTTTATATTAAAGATCTCGGGCACCCTTGTCAAACTTATTTAAAATTAGAGATTTTCTTTTTTTTTCTCTTTGTTCTTTTTTTCAAGATACAATAGTGCACGATTGTGTAATAAATATCTTATTAAGTTTCTTGACATTTTAATTTTTCTTAGCCCTTTTAATTTTTTAAAAAATTATTTTCTCCTTTGCAGGTATTCAAGAATTCTGTCGTAATATGTATAACTAGATATTTCATTCAAGTTTATGAACTTAAAATGTTAATTCATTAGACAAGAAGTCTTGTTGAAGCGGAATATTTATATTAAAGGATTGTTTCAGCATTAATTCTTCACAGTAAGTCGCAAGAAAAGATCTATTCTTTACGCTGCATACCGAACAAGGGATTTTCTCACCAGGTTAGTTTGAAAAAAAAAAGAAACTAGCCCACACAGCAATAAAGTCGTTCATTTCAAATGTATGTGAGAAAAAAAATTTGTTCCGAAAAACTTGTTATTACATATCCGTAGATATAAACTATCAAGTTTTTGAAAATTTTATCAAGTCTATAAGTGCCTCAGAACAATTTCCATTTGTATCGTGTATGAATACTGATATTTTTATGGCAGCCATTTCAAAAACTTTTGCACCATCCATACCGGAGATAAACTGTTCGTCATTCTAGTTGTGTGGATTTATTTTTTAAATCTCCATACCACTATAATAGCTCATTTCCTTATCTACACTTGAGTAAACCTTTGATCCGCCGTTGACCTGCAGTACGAATGGAAGGATTTTCAAAAAACAGTAATCTAGGAATGCATCACCATGCGCATACTGGAGAAGAGCCGTTCATCATCAGCGTATGTGAAAAAGGATTTTCTCAAGAATGTAATTTAAAATCGAATCTGTTTATGCATACTGAAGAAAACCCTTTCGTCTGCGGTGTGTGTAAGAAAGCATTTTCTCAAAACAGTAGCTTAAAATTACATCTCCGTACGCTTACTGGAGAAAAGCCTTTCATTTGCATTGTATGTAAGAAAGCATTTTCTAAAAATAGTAGCTTAAAAATACATCTCCGAACGCATACTGGTGAAAAACCTTTCGTCTGCAATGTATGTGAAAAAGGATTTTCTGGACAGTGTGATTTAAAAAGGCATCAGCGTACGCATACTGGAGAAAAGCCTTTCGTTTGCAGTCTATGTAAGAAAGGATTTTCTGATAACTGTAATTTTAAAAGACATCTTCGTACGCATACTGGTGAAAAACCTTTCGTCTGCAGTGTATGTGAAAAAGGATTTTCTGAAAAGTGTCATTTGAAATCGCATCTGCGTACGCATACTGGAAAAAAACCTTTCTCCTGCAGTGTATGTAATAAAGGATTTTCTACAAGCATTCAGTTAAAAAGACATCTCCGTATGCATACTGGAGAAAAGCCTTTTGTTTGTAATCTATGTCAAAAAGGATTTTCTGATTGTAGTCATTTGAAAAGACATCTCAAAACGCATACTAAAGAATAGCCTTTCTTTTGCAGTAGATGTAAAAAAGCATTTTCTCAAAATTGTAGCTTAAAAATACATATCCGAACGCATACTGAAGAAAAGCCTTTCCTTTGCAGTCGATGTATGAAAGCATTTACTCGAAACTGTAGCTTTAAAATACATCTCTGATCACATACTGAAGAAAAGTCTTTCTGCAGTGTATGTAATAAAGGATTTTCTGATAATTGTCATTTAAAAAGACAACTCCGTATACTGGACAAAAGCCTTTTAACTACTGTGTGTGTAAGAAAGCATTTAGTCAAATCAGTTGCTTAAAAATGCATCGTCAAACGCATACTGAAGAAAAAGTCTTTCGTTTGCAATGTCTGTAAGAAAGGAGTTTCTGATAATGGTAATTTATAAAACATCTCCGTACGTTTGATGGAGAAAGACCTTTTGACTGCATTGTATGTAAGAAAGCATTTTCTCAAAACAGTAACTTAAAAATACATCTCCGAACGAAGACTGATAAAAAGTGCTGTGTAGGACGCGCAGTGAAACAGGGACATTTGAATGATGACAAAGTTCGTTAAAGTTAAAATAATTTAATATGTACAAATTAATAACATAATAACGAGCCAGCTGCTCAAAGAAAATAAAGTACTCGTACATGAAAATATACTATCTCCACACCTCTAACCGAGAGTGTGAGATTTACATATGCGACAGACTGAGCGACTGACTGCCAGGCATAACAAACCTGTTTTTTTATGCAATCAAACATTTGCATAAGAAACACGGTCTACATTTACATACGGCCAAACATGGTCCGCTTAAAGATAAGTAGTAAAGCTTAAAAATAAGTAGTGAATAAGGGAAAAAAAAAAACTATGACGTCATATTTGCAACAGCCGACAAGATGAATACCATCGCGTTCTTGCGATGTTTAAAAGGCTGACACTTCAACCGCATGTTAGGAAGTGACAAGATAAAAGTAAACAAGGCAAATATCGCCACGTTAAATAGGCACAGCGCAATTTTCCTATCAAATGGCCCGCCTCTTGTCACTTCGTAACAGGACAAGTTTTTAAAACAAGGTAACTTTTAAACAATACTTCATAGACAAAATATTAGGTCCACTCTTTAAAGTATATTGAAAACTTAAAGAAATTAGCATAGCTTGCTCGTAAAGGTAAGTTTTTAACGTGAGCATTTATACATGTTCAGAATATACTTAAAGAATCCAATAAAGCAAAATGAACAGATATACACAATAATGAACTTTATACTTTTCACTTGTATAAACATTTTGTATAAACACTAATGCGAACACTAATATATATTTAAATAACTTATTCAAATGAAAGTATTGTTTCATATATGCATGAAAAACATTCAAAACAGTATCAGTGTAACAATAGTGTTATCAATTAGTGTGTCACACTATTAAAAATAAGGATTTATGAAACATTCTAATACAATACACATACTACATGCAAATATTCACTTTAATTGAATCTTTAAAAGAAAATGTTTTTAGAATGAGATTCAAACTTTTGATTATGGGAATAATCGACCCATTTTTTAAACAGATACTAAAAAAGAACCAGAAAATATCTGTATTTTAACATTTAACAGTTTTTTTCTAAATAGATTAAATCAAAAACAACCAATACGTACATTTCTTAAAAAGTTTGACAGTCCTTGTTTTGTAGTGGCTGTCTGAGCGCATGCGCTAGGCGGCATCTGATATGACGTAGACAAAAATACTTCAGTTGTAGCCAAAACGTTGCTTTGTGTGGATGTTATTCCACGAGCGGGAAATTTCCCCATTTACCTTGTTTAAAATTATTTGATCAATAAAATCGTTGTTAATCGCTAACAACTGGTCCGTCGTCAATGTTTATGATCTAAACATATATAAATAGTCTATCTTAAAAGACAGTGGCTTTAGTAAAGGCATCTGCTAAATTAATTTTCGTTTTAATTTCGTATTTAAGCTCAAAAATCTTATCGGTCAAAAGATTACGTATAAAATGCAGTTTCACTGAAATATGTTTAGTTTTGTGGTTTTCAATGGGCGATTTGCAGAAACTAATTGCAGCTTGATTATCACAGTATAAATTAATTTTAGATGGCTTAGAACTTAAAATTTTACTATCTGTGCATTCATCAAAAATACAAGTGAACCAGATAAGTTCTTTAACTGATTCAACAAAGGAAATGTACTCACTTTCCATGGTGGACAGACTTACGCATTTTTGCTTGAAAGTCCTCCATGCAATGGGGGTGTTATCAATTAAAAGTATCATGCCTCCCATAGATGTACGTGTAATGATGCGCCTTCGAATATGTAAAAATGTCATAAAAATATGAAAAGGTTAAGTCGATCGAAGGCTGTCATCATTACATTTATTTGATAAATTTGGAAACGACGGCTGAAAGCGGTACGATAATTAAAGAACAGACAGGTCCTGTGTGATGTAACGTATTGAATAGTCTTACGGCTGCGGTCAACTTGGGGGTTTGATCGCCAGACAAGATTAAAGCGAGATTGTCGCCGGGGTTTGACATTATACGACAATGGACATTGTATTCGGATTTACGAGCGGCGTGAAGAAAAACCACGGGCGTCGTGGGAGGTTGTGCAAGCTTGTTTTCCGTGGGGGCGTACGATAGTTGAGCAGGGGCGGCAATTTAAATGATGGTGGAGTAAAACAAGCGAATGAGATGATGGCAAGTTTCAGAATTCGTTAAAAAGAATTTAGAAGGGGGAGCCAAGGAAGAAGAATGGGCTTAAAAAATATAAATTGAGGAGTTTGAAAAAACTCAAGAGCTCTCCCTCTCTAGACCTCTTTCTCGCAAGAGCTAGCTCTCTCGCTCTCCCCTTCTCTCGGAGATAGCCAATTCTACGATCTCAGGGAGAGAACTTTTTCTTGATATTTGGCGCATCAGGTCGAAAATGGAAGTTCCCCGTTGGCTATTTAGATTGGTGTGCTACAACGTGGGGAAAATGATTCTGGGATTAAGCCCCGGCCTGCTATAAAAGCTGGCATCGCTCAACAAAGGAAAAAACAAACGGACCCCAGTCCGACCCGTGGAACAACAAAAGACAAAAGATACCAAAACTTCAGTATCAACTAAGGCGTGCAGCCACCCAGGCCGCAACAAAGAACAAGATGAGCAACTGTTAAGGAAGAACCACGGTGAGAAAGATAGCTTGTAATATAATATCAAAGTGTTACGATGAAAAACTACAACAAAGTTAGCAATGATAGCAGAAATAACTTAACCAACTAAACAAAAGAGCAGCACACCTAGTGACAGGAAAACAAACTTTGAGAGAGACCCCAGCCACTCAACAAAGGCAAGAAAGTGATATAACAAAATATATGGCAAAAAACATACGAGAGACCCCTGTCAACCTCAACAAAAAGAGAAAAACCAAAGAGAGTCTTTACAACTCCAAAAAACTTAAAACTCCAAGGAGAACAAAATCAGAAAAACCAAAGAGAGCCATCGACAGCTCAAATGTACGGGGACAGTACAAAATGGCAACAAAATAGAAACCGATGAGTGAAGCGGGGACGAGCAAAAATGAAGAATTTAATACAAAAAAATCTCTTCTTCTATGATATTGACTTGGTGAATAAACTTAGAAATGTTCTGTCGAGAAACAGGATTAAGGAGAAGACGGGAAGGAGGAATTTCAGATAAGTTATGAGGAAGAAGTCTACGACGGAGATCATTAAAATAAGGACAACTATATAAGTAATGAATGGGATCGGCATACGCCTCACCACAGATGCAAGTGGGAAAATTATTAAGAAAACGATGAAAATAAGAAGGAAATTTACCATGACCGGTTATAAACTGACACAAAAAATGACCAGATAAGTTCCTATGGACGGAGATGCTAGGGTCCAGAGAACGCGAGTAACTACTGACATCCAAAGACTCCCAACGCGCTTGCCAGGCTAACCACAAATGCCTCAAGAGGCGGCGCCGACACCTACTGGGGGAAATGCCAACCCTACCGTCGACTATAGCTAGCCCCCCAGCTGACTTGGCTGCCACGTCGGCAGCTTCATTGTCAGCAGTCCCAACATGAGCCCTAGTCCAGCACAGCTTAAAAACCAGGTCAGAAGAGGTAAAATGAAATAAGGAAGAACGAATTTTAATAATTAAAGAATTATATCTGGGATAGAGGCATAGAGCCTCTAGAGCCGAGCGTGAATCAGAAACTAAACAAAAGGAAGAAACATTACCAACAAAAGCCCATTCTATTGCCTTATAAATTGCATAGAGTTCTGCCTGAAAAACCGAAGCCTCATCATTTATGCGAAAAGAACTAGTGTGAATATTATTATTAACAGAATCAAAAACAACAAAACCTGAACCAACTCTATTGTTCATCTTAGAACCATCAGTGTAAATAAAATATTGAAAATTGCCGGGAGAAAGAGGGTTGAAAGTAGTAAAGGAAAAAATATTATCTTTAAAAGAAACGTAACGGTTGGAATTCTCAATGTCTTCAGGGAATAATGTCAAACCAAAAATATTAACAGGATTATTACATTTTAATTGAAATAACGCAGCCTCAAGAGAAGCTGTCAGGTCAATAGGGGGGATACCAGCAATCACGCCTAAAGAGGCGGTGGAGGAAGTTCTGTAAGCTTTAGTTATTGTTAAAAGGGCTGATCTATAAACTTTATTTAAAGAGTTAACAGTTCTGACATTATCATTCCACCAGATTGGGGCGACATACAAAATTATTTTTTCTATTACAGTTTTATAAATTGTTTTGGTTATGGCAGTGCTAAACCCCCAAGTTGCCCTAGAAATTCGGTTAAGCTTATTAAAAATGATCTGAGTTTTATTATGAATATATTTAAAATGTTCGTTCCAAGTGAGGTTATTGTCTAAAATTATCCCGAGATATTTAAAACTATTGACTACTTTAATTTTTTCACCCTCAAATTTAACAATGGGGTTTTACCCCGGCTTACAACCTTTTTTAATAAAATAAAGCAAATTAGTTTATTCAAATTTTAAACTGAGCTTAGAACTCCAATCCACAAGGGGTTGGGTGACACTATTACATTTATTTTCTAGACCGGGGAAGGAAGTATCAGCCGTGATTAGAAGTATATCGTCTGCATAAGCTATTATAAAGGTTTTATCCGGGAGATTAATTTCAAAAATATCATTAACTATAAGATTCCAGAGCAAGGGGGAAGAAATAGCTTCCTGAGGAAACCAATATCATACTGTTTTTTAATATTAATAAACTGATTGGAAAAAGAAACAAATCTATTCGAAAAGTAGCTAAAGTAGATATTAACCAAGTAAGGAGGAGCTTTTATAGTAATTAGTTTATTTAAAATGTCACCCCATCTAACGGAATTAAAAGCGTTTTTAATATCAAAAGAAATAAGAGCAACATGATTACCAAACCTAAGATCTTTAACCTTATTGACAACAAAGGAAAGAGCATCAAGCGTGCTCTTACCTCTAACAAAACCAAACTGAAAATCACTAATAATATTGTTCCTGTTAACAAAATCCTGCAACCTATTAACAATTATTTTTTCAAAGACCTTACCCAGAATGGGCAGTAAACAAAGGGGGCGATAAGAACTAAAACATTGAGGGTCACGGTCTGCCTTAGGCAGAAAAATTACTCTTGCTATTTTCCATTCTGCAGGGAAGAAACCCTAATTAAGACAACTGTTAAAAAAATCAATAAAAAAAGAAGGATTTATAGCGAAAATTTCCAAGATAACGTCCATGCAAATCCCATCGGGGCCAGGAGCCTTCTTAACCTTAAAAGTGCTTAGAGTGTATTTAAGTTCAGAATAAGTAATGGAATCAAACTGCTCAGTATTATTAAACCAACCATGACTATGAGAGAGAGTGTTGTAGTTATTGTAAGGGAAATGGAAAGAGATTAAACTATCGATATTATCATTTACGGAAAAACTGTCAACAGAATTAAAGTTGCTACAAAAAACAGAAACCGAAACCTCACTAATGATGGATTTGAAATTGCTAAACGGGGTTTCTTCAGAAATACTACCCAAAAACTCCCTCCAGGACCTCCTCTTGGCAGACATAACGAGCCTCTTATATTTGGCGTGGGCAATAGCCCAACAAGCCTTATTGGCAGCTCTAACAGTTTCTCTAGTAGTGGAAAGCTGATATTTTCTTCGAAGCGCTCTAACACGCTTTCTAGCAATAGATAACTCTGACGTCCACCAAGGGGACGTGGGGAAAATATTTTAAATGCCCCAAATAAAGTCTGTGCAGTGAAATATTGGTGTGTGTGCGAAGTGATTTAAAGGCAGCCTCGCCGGCCATAGAAGCAAGAGTTCCCCGGCCCTTGTCAGAAGTAAATCTACAAGTGTACCGAAATACAACGTATCGAGTGAGTCCAAATAATTCTTTTTTGTTAAGACCAGTCGGGTTCTTTTGGTAGAGGTTTTGATTTTGTTTTTAGAGTTTGGTTTACGAATAGGTGTGGAAATAGATGATAGAAGAATTTAGTGGTATTAGATGTTTTGGTTAATTATTCTGTGCTCCCTTGCCTTGTTTTTAAAAGTAATCTTTTAGAACTATACTTTTTCAGTTGATGATTTGGTTTATGTATGGATAAGTATTTTTTTCTACGAAAGTTTTTAAGATAAAATGTACAAATGTATAAAATTGTAAATAAATTAAGTTTAATTTAAATTTAAATCAACTCTCTGTTTTAATTTGTTTTCAGTATTTTTTTAGTTTACTTCTTCGTCATTGCTAATTACGTCCTGAACTACGGGTTTTTTAACAAATAATTTGAAACACAACGCACCCAACTACCCCTTAATAAATAATTAATGTACTACCCAACTAATTCACGCCCGATAAAATAACTTTGGACGAGCAATACGACAGTACGATCATCCCTGTTGGATGCAAACTTGGCATCACTAAAAAAGTTGAAGATTATATTTTTAACACCTGATAATTCAAGTTTATATTCACTAGTATGACATAAGTATCCCAGCAGCTTTAAAATAGCATCCCAATGCACCATACTCGGGTTTGACTGAAACTGAGAAAGAATATTTACGGCGTATGATATGTCAGGTCTAGTTCGCGAAGCTAGAAATGACAAATAGCCTATCGCACTCCTGTAAGGGATTGTTTTCATTTCTTTCTGTTCAACCTCAGTATTCGGCCATTGGGTTTTAGATAATATTATGCTTTTCGCTATGGGAAGTGAAGTTATCGGAAGTTTAAAACTGCTAAACACGCTGTGTATTTTTTCGATATATTACTTTTGGTGTATGTATAATTTGCCATTAGTTTCCTCAAATTCTACTCGAAGTAGTTTTTTAGTTCTGCACGAATCTTTTACATCAAACTCAGCATTTAAAATTCGTACGACAAAATCAGTTTGCTTACTAGTTTTGCCAAAAACCACTATGTCATCAACATACAATAATAGTACTACATTATCTTCATAAGTAAAAACGCAATTTGCCCATCATATTTTACCAAAACCCTATTCCTCAAGTTTATTGCTAACTTCATAGAGCCATTCGCGACCACTCTGATGAAGCCCGTGCAATGCCTTCTTTAAGCGACATACAAACTGGGGTTTCTCTGGGTCAACAAATCCTTGGGGTTGTCTTATATAAATAGTTTCCGATAATGGGGCATACAAATAGGCACTTTTGATGTGTAACTGCCTTTGAACCCATCCAAGGAAACAAATTAAGACGGCAAAGAATACACGAATGAGGGAAAAATTTACGACGGGGCTGAAAGTCTCGTCGTAAGATTCTCTTTTCTTTTGAAGAAAACCTTGCGCTACTAATCGCGCCTTATAGCGTACAAATTTCCCCTCAGCATTCCTTTTTATATTAAACACCCATCGGTTCCCTATAATTTTAGCATTTTGAGGTTTTTCAACCAAATCCCATACTTGACGATTCGATATTAAGCTTAGCTCTTCCTCCATTGCTTTGTACCAATTATTAGCTTGAGGTGTTCTAAGTGCTTCGTAAAAATTGGTTGGGATTGTGCAATTTTCTAGTCATGCTGAAATATGACTCGCTTCTTTAGTTTCTGAAAATCTTCCGGTGTAATTATTTTTAGTGATAAAATCAAATTTAGATTCGTCATATGAAATAGAAGAGCATTTTATTCGACTTAGCGATATGATCTCAATCTGTATTTACCTTCAGGATAGTAATATATATGAAAACGGTCACTATCAAAGCGAGGAATTGCTTTCCGGTACCATATAATATCCCGTTTTTCAGGCACTGCACCTTGTTCAGAAGCATCTTGTTCGGTGCATCTTTGATGTATAGAATGCATACTGCATTCTCTGCATCATAGATGTCAGGTATTTATATATTCAGAAATTTTTTATAGGCCAGTCCATTGATTACGCCTGCTTTTAGTGAAATATTTTCAATAAATCTGCGTGTGTGGGTTCATCTATTTTTTAAAGAAATGTAAGACGATAGTCTCTGAGCAATGAAAAGAAAGCATTCATTTTGTGGGTAAATGTTGTTAGTATTTTTTGTGTTCTACTTTTCTCATTATTTGTAAAATGAAAATGAAAAAGTTTGTAAAAAATTTAGAATTTCGATTTTAATTGTTTATTTGTTATTATTTCGATGGTTTATTTCCACTGCGTATACGGAAATTTTGCGAAGGAATAATTTAATAAGTCAGCATAGTTATTTAGTTTTGCATTATATGTTATTGCTAGCTGTTTTAGCATGTCATCGTCATTAACTGTTCTGATGAATTTTTTATATTATTTTGGGTGTTTATTTTTCCCGTTTCATTTTTCTTTTTTTCAAGATACAATAGTGCACGATTGTGTAATAAATATCTTATTAAGTTTCTTGACATTTTAATTTTTCTTAGCCCTTTTAATTTTTTAAAAAATTATTTTCTCCTTTGCAGGTATTCAAGAATTCTGTCGTAATATGTATGACTAGATATTTCATTCAAGTTTATGAACTTAAAATGTGAATTCATTAGACAAGAAGTCTTGTTGAAGCGGAATATTTATGTTAAAGGATTGTTTCAGCATTAATTGTTCACAGTAAGTCGCAAGAGCAGATCTATTCTGTACGCTGCATGCCGAACAAGGGATTTTCTCACCAGATTAGTTTGAAAAAAAAAAAGAAACTTTGCCCACACAGCAATAAAGTCGTTCATTTCAAATGTATGTGAGAAAAAAAATTTGTTCCGAAAAACTTGTTATTACATATCCGTAGATATAAACTATCAAGTTTTTGAAAATTTTATCGTCTATAAGTGCCACAGAACAATTTCCATCTGTAACGTGTATGAATACGGATATTTTTACGGCAGCCATTTCAAAAACTTTTGCAGCATGCATACCGGAGATAAACTGTTCGTCGGCTAGTTGTGTGAATTTTTTTAAAATCTGCATACCACTATGATAGCTCATTTCCTTATCTACACTTGAGTAAACCTTTGATCCGCCTTTGACCTGCAGTACGAATGGAAGGATTTTCAAAAAACAGTAATCTAGGAATGCATCACCATGAGCATACTGGAGAAGAGCCGTTCATCATCAGCGTATGTGAAAAAGGATTTTCTCAAGAATGTAATTTAAAATCGAATCTGTTTATGCATACTGAAGAAAACCCTTTCGTCTGCGGTGTGTGTAAGAAAGCATTTTCTAAAAACAGTAGCTTAAAATTACATCTCCGTACGCTTACTGGAGAAAAGCCTTTCGTTTGCATTGTATGTAAGAAAGCATTTTCTAAAAATAGTAGCTTAAAAATACATCTCCGAACGCATACTGGTGAAAAACCTTTCGTCTGCAATGTATGTGAAAAAGGATTTTCTGGACAGTGTGATTTAAAAAGGCATCTGCGTACGCATACTGGAGAAAAGCCTTTCGTTTGCAGTCTATGTAAGAAAGGATTTTCTGATAACTGTAATTTTAAAACACATCTTCGTACGCATACTGGTGAAAAACCTTTCGTTTGCAGTCTATGTAAGAAAGGATTTTCTGAAAAGTGTGATTTAAAAAGGCATCTGCGTACACATACTGGAGAAAAGCCTTTCGTTTGCAGTCTATGTAAGAAAGGATTTTCTGATAACTGTAATTTAAAAAGACATCTTCGTACGCATACTGGAGAAAAACCTTTCTCCTGCAGTGTATGTAATAAAGGATTTTCTACAAGCATTCAGTTAAAAAGACATCTCCGTATGCATACTGGAGAAAAGCCTTTCGTTTGCAGTCTATGTAAGAGAGGATTTTCTTATAACTGTAATTTTAAAACACATCTTCGTACGCATACTGGTGAAAAACCTTTCGTCTGCAGTGTATGTGAAAAAGGATTTTCTGGACAGTGTGATTTAAAAAGGCATCTGCGTACGCATACTGGAGAAAAGCCTTTCGTTTGCAGTCTATGTAAGAAAGGATTTTCTGATAACTGTAATTTTAAAACACATCTTCGTACGCATACTGGTGAAAAACCTTTCGTTTGCAGTCTATGTAAGAAAGGATTTTCTGAAAAGTGTGATTTAAAAAGGCATCTGCGTACACATACTGGAGAAAAGCCTTTCGTTTGCAGTCTATGTAAGAAAGGATTTTCTGATAACTGTAATTTAAAAAGACATCTTCGTACGCATACTGGAGAAAAACCTTTCTCCTGCAGTGTATGTAATAAAGGATTTTCTACAAGCATTCAGTTAAAAAGACATCTCCGTATGCATACTGGAGAAAAGCCTTTTGTTTGTAATCTATGTAAAAAAGGATTTTCTGATTGTAGTCATTTGAAAAGACATCTCAAAACGCATACTGAAGAATAGCCTTTCGTTTGCAGTCTATGTAAGAAAGCATTTTCTCAAAACAATAATTTAAAAATACATCTCCGATCGTATACTCAAGAAAAAGCCTTTCGTTTGCAGTCATTGTAAAAAATCATTTTCTCAAAACTGTAGCTTAAAAATACATATCCGAACGCATACTGAAGAAAATCCTTTTCTTTGCAGTCGATGTATGAAAGCATTTACTTAAAACTGTAGCTTTAAAATACATCTCTGAACACATACTGAAGAAAAGTATTTCTGCAGTGCATGTAATACAGGATTTTCTGATAATTGTCATTTAAAAAGACAACTCCGTATACTGGAGAAAAGCCTGTTGACTGCAATGTATGTAAGAAAGCATTTTCTCAAAACAATAATTCAAAAATACATCTCCGGACGTATACTCAAGAAAAAGCCTTTCGTTTGCAGTCTATGTAAAAAAGTATTTTCTCAAAACTGTAGCTTATAAATACATATCCGAACGCATACTGAAAAAAAAGCCTTTCCTTTGCAGTCGATGTAAGAAAGCATTTCCTGGAAACTGTAGCTTAAAAATACATCTCCGAACACATACTGAAGAAGACCCTTTCGTCCGCAGCGTATGTAATACAGGATTTTCTGATAATTTTCCTTTAAAAAGACATATCATTACACGTACTGCAGCTAAGCCTTTTGAATGCAGTGTATGTAAGAAAGCATTTTCTCAAAACAGTAGCTTAAAAATACATCTCCGAACGCATACTGAAGAAAAAGCCTTTTGTATGCGGTGTATGTAAGAGAAGTTGTTCGCTTTTGTTATTTTAAAAATACACTAATATAATGAATAGAAAGCTACACATTAAATCACGTTTAGAGTTGAAAAAATAACGTAAGGTTCCTGACGGGGTCCCCCGACCGCACACATTTTTTTATAAATATATATATATATATATATATATATATATATATATATATATATATATATATATATATATATATACACTGCTGGCCACCCAAATTGCAACACCAAGAAAGACAAGAGATATCACAACAAAATTTATTTTGTAGATAACATGTTGACCAAGTATCAAATGATTAAATTTATAGACTTCTGTGAAGTGTGGTTCCTGCCAAAATCAGTAGCCAGAGTAGCCGCCATCGTTGGAGATCACCGCTGCCACACGGCTCGGCATTGATTCAAAGAGACTTTGGATGAGTTCTTGGGGTACAGCAGACCAAGCAGCTTCCACACGTTGCCAAAGTTGATCTACTGTGGCAGCTGGGGATGGAATCTGGGTCAATCGTAGAGCAACCATGGACCACATGTTTTCTATCGGCGAAAGATCCGGAGAGCGAGGCGGCCAGGGAAGCAACTCAATCTGGCGATTGACGAAGAACCGTTGGACAATGCGTGCCACGTGTGGTCGCGCATTATCCTGTTGAAATATGGCTGTGGGCAAGCCCTGAAAGTAAGGAAGGACAACTGGCTCCAACACCTCGGAGATGTAGCGCTGGCTGTTTAAAGTACCGGCAATGCGTACTAGAGGTGTGCGAGAGTGATATCCAATACCGCCCCATACTAAAATACCCGGTGCAGGACCAGTGTGGCGGTGCATAACGCAGCTGTTCAGCATCCTCTCTTCACGGTGTCTCCAGACTCGAATGCGACCATCGTGGTGTTGCAGACAGAAGCGTGACTCGTCAGTAAAGACAATTTCATTCCATTCTGCCGTCCACATCCTTCTGTCATCGCACCATTGGCGGAGGAGACGTCTGTGGTTCTGCGTTAAGGGTAGACAAAGCAATGGACGTCTTGCGAACAGACCACTCTGCTGTAAACGTCGTCGAATGGTACGCGCAGACACTGGATGATGCGTTACAGACTGCATGTGCTGTGCTATGGTTCGTGATGTGACTGAGCGATCCGTCACTGCCATGCGCACAATTTGCCTGTCATCACGCGAAGTGGTGCGCTGAGGTGGATGCGATCGAACACGCCGGTCCGTCGTACCCTCCTGCATCCAACGATCACATATCCGCATTACAGTTGTTTGGTTTCGTCCAACACGTCTACCGATTTCCCTTAAAGATAATCCACAATCTCTGTACGCCACTATCCTTCCTCTGTCGAACTCGGATACTTGATCAAAAGATGATCGCTGTTTTCGACGAGGCATAATTGATCGGTTTTTTTTTAAAAACCACAAGAAAAACACAATTGCCGAACTTGAAATCGTCGAAATCTCCAAGCCTTAAATAGCGCTTTGAAGTGGCGCCACAGGCGCGCGTGATGTGCGTCTGCGCTGAAATTCTAATCATTTGCATATCTCACCTCCGCTAATGCATGTTGTAAATTTCATGTTATTTGCATGTTTCCTTCAGGGTGTTGCATTTACAGTGGCCAGCAGTGTATATATATATATATTGGCATTAATTGCATACATTGGCCGTTGTATTTAATTCGAATGTACTCCGTAGCGAAGCACGGGTATTCAGCTAGTCTATCATATCTCTCCAGATTTTAGAGTGAAAAGAGCTGCAAACCGTTCGAGTCATAGTTTTGCAAAACTACAGCGTCAGGCCAGCAATGACATTAAATGTGAATTACCCCCCCCCCCCCCCCGCCTTTTTTTCTTCTCGGAGATGGGCGTGTTTTGTATAAGATGCCGAATAAAGAAGCTAACCCGAAACGTTTTGCTATCTGTCTGGATCCTCTTTCTCTCTATGTGTTTCCAGCGTTTATATTTCGTTTTGGTAAGTACGTGTCGGCCAGGATCAGCGCAAGTTGGCCGGAGATTCACCAAAATTCTTTTTGTCGTCAATTTAGAACATCCCCCACTTACCGTCCTCAAACCAAAAAACTATAAGTATTGTCAGAATGTATATTTTTCATATTATGTAATTTTTTTATTCATAAAACAACGTCAAGTGGTAATTTTGTTGTTGTTTTGTTTTGATATTTATTTTTTAGCATGAAATATCCATAGGAAAGTGGAATAAACGAGAAGAAAATCTTCTGTTTTAGAAAAATATTTAAATACTCACATAAATCATTTGGGTAAGACTCGATTACATAATAAAACAAAAATACTTTGTTGTAAATACAATATAAGAGGTAAGTTATTACAACAAAAAGAGATATATATGTATGTATGTATATACAGTCGAACCTCCATATATCGAACTTTCCTATATCGAAATTTTCTATATATCGAACTCTTAGCAAATCTCCATGTTCATTACATAGAAAATCTGTTTCTATATATCGAAAAAATCTCTATATATCGAATTTTTTTTCAAGACATATTAAGGGATTTTATTCCACTTTAGAATAAAATCTCCCAATTTTTGGCATTTGAAGCAATACGTCGTGGACTTCAATTCGCGGAAAATGTCACTGATGAAGTTTTTAGTGGACTGAATAAATACGAACATTTCTTTGATGAACTTTCGGCAAAACTGGCTGTTAAACAAGATATTCGTAGTTTTTTTTTTTTAAGAATGTAACTGTGATCCTTGTAACCACTGTCTGGATTATTGTTTTTTTAAAGGTATGTAGTACTCAATAAATCTTTCATATTAATTCAATTTTAGTTATTAACTTTCATTTAATGTGATTCGCATATAAATTAGAAATGGAGAGTCGTATACGAAAATTAGCTTTAATTTTAATGTACTAGGAGAATTATGATAAAACTAATATCAATTTTCTATATCGAAATTTCTATATATCGAAATTTTTTTCCGGCAATTTGCTACTTCGATATATGGAGGTTCGACTGTATATATAGTACTAGGATCGTACAGAAATGATTGACACAGCGGCTCTCATAACGAAAGTATACACGATGCGACAAGGAAAACCAGTAAAATTGACACAAGGAGGCGGGAGCTACGCGGAATGCATAGATGACGCTGGACGCAGGCGAACGGTATGAGACAGCGCCCAACTGATCTACTGCCAGAGACACCTGTTCTACTGCCAGCAAAAATGCGAAGTAATCTTTTCGTGGATCAACTAAGCAGTTTTGTTAGAACTCCCGGATCCAAATTCAACCTATCTGCTTTCTGCTTTTATCTTTCTCTATCTATGTTCAAATCACTATGCAAGCCTACGTTGGAGGGCGTTGTCCATGAAACCTAGTACCGCCATTTTTCATGTTGGGTTCTTCTCCACCGTCATTGAGAGCATGGACACCTTATGATGGAAGGTCAGTGTTGGATAGTGTGGTTCCTATGGAAGAAGGGGATGCAGGGTAGTGAGATCCATCGTCGCATGGTGTCGGTGTGCGGGAACGAAGCACCGTCAAGGCGTACCTTATACCGCTGGTTGGCTAACTTCAGCAGTGGAGTGGTGATCGAGGTCAAAGATGTCAGCACGGGACGACCAGCAACATCGCATACAGCAGCAAATGTGGCAGCCGTGTCGGGTTTGATCATGGCGAACAGGCGCATTACGTTCAACGAGATGCAGGAAGAGACAAGTCTTGCGCGAGGAACATTGCAGGCGATTGTGCATGACGATTTGGAGATGGCGAAGGTGTGCGCACAGTGGGTGCCTCGTGCACTCACACCACAACAGATAGGCAAAGAACTTCTTGCACTACACGATGCCGATCCGGATGACTCCTTCGCCTGCCTGGTCGCGGAGTACGAGTCGTGGTTTTTCAATGACACGCCCGAAAAAAACGCAGCTGCATGGAGTGGAAGCATGCATCAAGCTCACGCAGTCAGGGACCAACACGTTCAATCTTCTGCAGAATTGCATGCAGTTGTCAGTAGGTGTTGCGCCATCACCCCAACAGATTGGTTTATCAAAGCCCTCCGGGAACTCCCAGCCAAAAAGCAGAAGTGCATTGACTTGGCAGGTGATTATATCTAACTGATGTACTATCTGCTTTTTGTTAATAAATTGTATTCCTCCCTGTGACAGCATTTGTGTCATTCATTTCTGTACGACCTAAATATAAAATTTGGCAGGAAGTCTGTCAAATATACAGAAAAATTGCTTTAAAAAGTTATTTGAATTTAAGTGTAATAAATTATGAACATTTTAAAATTCATTACATTTTCATTAATATCATCAGAATTTTGGAAAATATATTTAAACAACTAAAGAAACTAAGGAATTATGATAAAAATAAACTCCAGTAGGTTGAAGCTTCATTCTCCTCACCCCCCCCCTTTTTCTAATTAAAAAGTTTTCTAAAGAGGTGTAATCTTGTTTTGAGATAACCCACAGTTCAATCTACACGTCTTGACGCCCGCGCGCTATAGTCTAAGCAGAGATCCAAGTTAAAAAGTGCATCTAACGCGGCCTGTGAGAGTAGGGGCCTGTTCACATAGAATCCGTCAGCGTCAGAGTTACTCGTATTGACATATTTTAGGCCGGGTGAAAGTTGAGACGCAGCTGGGTGAGGTGGGGTGGGGTGACTCACCGTGAGATTCTGTGATGGTGCATTCACATTGGACAGAGTTCTGTCCCCAACTCCTGTCACATCACTTAGTAACGGTAACATTAGACACGGTATTTAGAACCACCCCCCTTCCTGCCCTTGATCTTGGTGTCTCCCCCGACCCCGCTCGACACCATTTGACCCGCTGACCTCACTCTGCTTCTTTGAAGGACCGCCAGAGGAGGCGATCCGGCGCAGGGAAACACAGTACAGAGACATAAATCACTGGAATAGGCAGAAAGCGGTGTACAAGTCTGCACGCGCTATGAAACAAAGAAGTGAATACTACACCGGATGTTAGAACGCAGGGTCCGGTGACACAGCTTGAGAGCGCCTGTGAGCTGCGGAGGTTTGTGGTCGTGCCGCAGATTGTCACTAGTGACTACGACCTGCGAGTGAAAAGTTGCGTTGAATGTGAAGTCCACGATGGAGGAAAAATTAATACAGGCAGTTCGAGTGAGATCAGTACTATACGATACGTCACATTATGACTAAAATTGTTGATTTGTGAAGAAATAGCCCAAGAAATTGGAATGAAATCTGCTGAGTTTTTATAATAATTTTACTTAAGATTAATTTATTTGAAGTGGGCACGGGAAAACGGTTGCTCTTTTCAATTAAAAGTATTTCTTGAATTAGTTTGCTTACAATGTATTCAATTTGTTCTCATGTAAATTCATCCTTTTGGACTACTACCGATTTCCGCTGCACCTTTTATTTGTTTTAGATAACATTTTATGGACAGCAGATTTTCGGCGAAAACAAAACTGCTTTGTAGGTATATTTCTTTATTTTCTATACAGATGTGTGTCATAGTTAGTATAATAAATGACAAGAATTATTTAGTTGAAAAGATGTAGATTTGCAATTAAAAATAAAATGAACACGTAATCTTGAACTTTAATTTCAACTTCTACAAATATTTTATAATCATGTACAGTAAAATTATAACATTGCTCCATGTTACGTACAGACGATTCGAAATGATGCATTTTCTCGGAATGATTTTATTTACTACTAGGAACTACCAATTAGTTACGTTCCCCTTTAACATGTTTTTCCGTTCGGAGGTAGGTATTAAAATTTTTCCGAAAGAAACTTTATCTAACCGGAATTTTAAAAGTAACATTAATTTAAATTTAAATGATTGAGAAAAGAAAGGTGTTACATTAAAAAATGTATTATATTTATTAAAAAGTATAAATATATGCTTTAAAGATTAATTTTTATAGTTTAATTATTATACATTCTCAGCACTTTCCATTCAACACGTAATCTCTCTGCCAAGGAACTGAACCTCCGGGTGAATTAAAGTATTCTGTGAACTTTTGACGAATCCAAAACACTTAAGATCCACTTCGTGCATTAATTTGATGCAGTGGACGTAATTGATACTGTGGCAAAGCCTATTCGGTGATATCACCTCCAGTTTGCAAAGTTTTAAAAAATTGCTCCTGTTTTAAAAAATAAGCATTAAAAAATGTATTATATTTATTAAAAAGTATAAATATATAATGCTTTAAAGATTAATTTTTATAGTTTAATTATTATACATTCTCAGCACTTTCCATTCAACACGCAATCTCTCTGCCAAGGAACTGAACCTCCGGGTGAATTAAAGTATTCCGTGAACTTTTGACGAATCCAAAACGCTTAAGATTGGTTTGATGCAGTGGACGTAATTGATACTGTGGCAAAGCCTATTCGGTGATATCACCTCCAGTTTGCAATACTGCAGAATTTCTCAAATAGTTGTGCAGTAAGCAAGATACTTTTGCAATTTTTACTACAGTGCTTAGTTTACATTCAAAAGGTGACCGAAAAACACGAAAACGCGAAGCAAGAATACCAAAAGAGCACTCCACAACTTGCCTATCCCGCGAAATAGTTTACACCATGGGTGTCAAACTCAAAGGCTAACTTGGGCCAAACAAACAAGGTTTAACTATAGGTGGGCAGCAAAAAAATCAATATTAATAGAAACGTATGTTTATTTACCTAATTACAGTATATTCAACATAAATATACGCATTTTGTTTAATAATAGCAGAAAAAGAGTATAATTAAAAAACATTCAGTGAATTCTTCTTATTATAATTCTGCGTCGGTTATTTTATTATATATTATTGTGTGCCAATATATTGGCCGGGCCGCAAAAATGTTCGTCGCGGGCCGCAAGTTTGACACCCCTGGTTTACACGGTAATAATTTCTATATTTTTCATTAGAAAATTCATTCTTGAGAATGAATTCTTCGTGCGTCTTTCTTTTCTTTAGATAATTGCTTTTCGGAAGCTTTTCACGAAGTAATGTTGAAATTACTTGGTCTTCGAATTCATCGGAATCAGATTCCGAACTTAGTTATGATTGTATATACATTGCCATCGCGCACATTTTCGTTTAAACACCCTCATTGGCACGCAGTTGAGATAGAACTGCTTCCCAATTTTCGCTCTCCCTGCGCGCAGTTGATTGAATCCTGCTTCCCTTCTTCACCTCACCTCACCAAGCTGCGTCTCAACTTGCGCCCGGCCTTAAACCAATCACAGGCAGCGGCTGCTCCAGTCCAGAGTTTTTTTTTTTTTTTTTTTTTTGGGGGGGGGGGGGCAATGTCGGCTCTTAGGGTTATATATACATAATATAATATTATATTAAAATATATATATATATATATGTATACATATAAGAAAGAAACATCGTCTCATTTTAAATTTAAACTCATTTAGTATTAGGTCTATGATTATATAATTTTAGGCTATGGAAAAAAAATGAGTCGGGCTTTTTTTTTGGGGGGGGGAATTACCCCTATTGCCTCCCCCCCCCCATTGGAGCAGCCAATGATCACAAGCCTTAACAATTTCGTGGTTAATCGTTTGGGGGTTTGTAATTGGTTAAATATATTTCAATACGAGGAACGCTGACGCTAATGTACGCAATGTAAAAAGCCCCTAAGCCCTCAAAAGACCATTATGACACAGGAGAATTTCACGCCACGCTATGCACTGTAAATGCTTTCGGATTATGAAAAAATGCATGGAACACGCCCTCGTAGGAGGGGCCACTAATGCAAAATGTGCGCTGGTTATTTATATCTTTTCGATGAGTCTCTACTATAGAGATCGGCCCAATATCCCCGTGTGATAAATTGTATCCAGCAAACAAAATTCTGGGCATTGGACATTATTATTTATGGTTAAATAAAGGAGTGTAATGACTATTGGATTAGATTGTGCAACATACAAGGACCCAAAGGGTGGCTCCTAATGTTTTTTCTTTAAATGTGGAAATTAAGAAACAAAATTCTAAAAAAAAAAATCTGAAGTCGCTCTCTCTTGACAAATGGGAATAAAGTTTATCATCGAACTCAAGGTATTTTTTTATAAGTCTTTTTCCCTGAATACTCTTGTTTATAATGAGGGAGGTTAACCAAAAAAATTCAGATATATTCTGAGTGGGATAGGAAATGGGTGGGCTTCAATATGCTCAAAAGCACTAATGGACGATACGCTTTGACCTATCGGAAAGAGCTGAAAGAAAATGGAAGGGCTGCATTATCTTGGTAGTGAATAAATGACTACACCAGGGGTCCCCAAAGTGGTCGATATCGACCCCAAGGGGTCGATAAGAGTTCTCTAGGGGTCAATGGATACACGAGGGTCGAAAGAGGGTCCATGAATACATGAGGGTTGAAAGGGAGTTGAATAATACCAAAGAGGATCAATTAAATTGTCTAGGAAAAAGAATATTCCAATACAAATTCGAAATACGGATATGATCAACTACTGACTACCCTAGTTATAGCTTAAGTTTTGCCTCAGCCTACGCTGCTTACAGCATGTGTTACTCTGTTTACACGAATCTGGCAACGGTACTAGAATTGCAAACATGTTATGAACGCTGGTGGTTCATTATACACAGACATACGTTGCACTGTGCACTGTTACGCTCTAGTAGGGTTGTCACTCTAAGTATTTTATATCTAAATGTAGATATTTTGCCCTTTACAGAGAAAATATCGTAATATATCGAAAATCATTAAGTTCAGATATTTTTTTATTAACTTTTCCCTATCTAATGGTACTGAATAGATAAAATTTATATATATTTATAATTCCTTCCAATTCTAAATATCTATAGTTAGCAAAAGGTGGCAACGCTGCACTCTCAGAAAAACTCTGAATTTATGTCATATTTTCAACGATAATTGTGTATTTTACGTAATATGACATATACGGTTTAAGAACTATAGGCAAATTTCCATCTATCCATAATTTTGTTATTATTTTTTAAGATTATAATAACATTGGAGAATGTCTCTTTTTTCTGTTAATGTTATTGGGTGGATTTTTTAAGATATGGGAACTATGAATTATTTCGTTGGGTTGTTATGCATGTCTCCTTATTGTTTAGCATCAGAATTGCAAAAAAAAATGATTTAATGTTTTTGTTAAATACTTAATCTAGGGGTCGATAAGAAGGCAAATATTCTATGAAGGGGTCGATGGAATAAAAAGTTTGGGGAACCCTGGACTACACAAAGCACATGTAAGCTATTAGCTACCCCTTGATTTTATTGGTGCTCCATCTCTCCAGGATATATTATGACAAGGGGTTGAATTTTCAATGGTGATGTTTCAACAAAATTTTCCACAAAATCGTAGATGTAATTGGAAGACATCGTGCATGTTTTCCACTTCTTGTGAAATTTATAACTCAGTTTTGTATTTTTGGTAATGTTACCATTTTGTATCCCTAATTCAGTCATGAAAAGTGCCATATAAAAGCAATTCTACTGGAAACAAGCAATGTTCTGTTGCCTGCATATTGCCCATTCACAAATGAGGGGGAAATTGGTTATTAACAGCTTAATGTTAATGTGAATAATGAAAGTGAGTTTGATGCTTGTTGCTTTCTCAATTGAGCTCTCTTCTTCTTCTAGTGTAGGTTGCTACAATTTTTTTGTGAGTGCAATTGCATTAATGAGAATTTTTAACTGTTAAAAATTTCCTAGAGAAATATTAAACTCTTCAAATTTTTTCATTTATAAATATTTATTTTTGATGACTTGTAATTCAAATGTGCTGTGAAATGCCTTCCTTTCTTTATTGTTGTTCCCGTAGTGACAGAAAATTACGTGCAAGCCACAAATTAATCCGTAAAATTTTAACTTAATCACAGTTTATTTATTGAACAGCATGAAAGCATTTCAACAAAAGCTGTTTGGGAGTTGAATAATCATTAAGGGAGTTCTGTACGTATAGTTATTTTCATGTTCAAGCAAATTAATTAATTTGAAAAATATTTTGTGAGTAGACTTATAGCTTTTACAATAAAATATTATTCTTCCAAGGTTTCAAAGTTTTAACAGGGCTTAACATCTGATGAACACGGTGAATTAGTAGTATATGTGCAATAATGACAATTTTTGTAAATCTGTGAAAGTAAGATCAAAGTGTTTATCACTATTATCTTTTCAACACGTATATCAGTGTCCCAGAACAGAATAAGATGCTGTAATTATAGTAATGTATGTAAAAATTTCCAAAATACCCTTAATGTGTTGTCATCAAAAGAGATTGATTATGTTGAGGACTTTTGTAAAATATATGTAAGATGATAATTTCTAAAAAAATTGTGAATAAATTTGAGGAAAATCTATTGAAATTATCGGATTTTAGGATGCAATTTCATTGTTTTCAATTAAGTAGGCCGGCATTTTTGTCGATTGGCCATTTTTGAATACTCTCCAACATTTCCTTTCTGTCGGCTCAGACCTAGGTCTTATCATATTGTTAAGTGTGTTTTTTTTTTAATGTTGCCTTCAACATACACAGTGCAGTCACATTAATGTGACCACCTGTCAAAAGTAGGTATAGCCACCTTTCGCAGCGCAGTCACTGCGAGACGGGCAGGAAGAGAGTCAATGAGGTTTTGGAAGGCACTCACGGGATATGGTTTGGTTTGGTTGAGCCATGCCGACTCCAGTTCCGTGACCAGCTGCCCTAGGTTGCACGGTTGAGGATCCATGGGGCGAACAACCCGATCGAGATGGTCCCACAGATTCTGGATTGGGTTTAAGTCCGGCGAATTTGGGGGCCAGGAGAGTACGGCAAACTTATCCTGGTGCTCTTCGAACCACGCACGTATATTGCGAGCTGTATGACACGTCTCACTGTCTTGCTGTCAGATGCCATTATGCTGAGGAAAAACAATTCGCATGTAGGATTGGACATGGTCCGAAAGGACAAATGGATACTTCCGTTGATCCATCGTGCCATCCACAATCATTGCACCCAGGGAATGCCACGAAAACACTGCCTGTTCCAGCTTGGACCCTTCCTGCAATTGTTGCAGGTTGTTTGTCTTCTGACGTTTCACGCCGTATACGCCAACGTCCATCTGTCCGATGGAGCATGAAACGTGATTCATCGGAAAAAGCCACCTGTCGCCACTCAGTGGACATCCAGCTGCGGTACTGGCTTGCTAATTCCAGCTTTCCTCGCCGATGAGCAACCGTCAGCATACGTGCATTAATCAGTCGTCTGCTGCGGAGCCCCATAAGCAGCAAGGTTCGCTGAACTGCCGTTGAGGATACACTTTTGGTAGCTCCTTGGTTCATCTGGGCGGTCACTTGGTCGACGGTTGCACGTCTATTCGCCCGAACGCATTTCCGCAGCCGTTGTTCACCTCTGTCATCTATGGCCTGTGGTGCACCACACTTGCCACGTCGCTGATTTTGGATAGTGCCATTTTTCCATGCACGGTACCCTTTTACCACGGCTGCACGCGAGCAGTTTAGAAAATTAGCCGTTACAGAAATGCTACCACCCTTGGCCCGGAAGCCAATGATCATGCTCTATTGGACGTCAGATAAATCGCTCCGTTTCTGCATTACTCCAACGATTGCAATGTTTTCCGCTTCCCTCAAACACCCTTTATATACCCTCTACTGCTAGTGCTGCCACGTGCTTTCTGCAATTGGTTATTTCGCGCCAGCGTCGAAAGTAGGTGGTGGTCACACTAATGTAACGGACTGTGTATACTTATGATTTTTATTATTATCAAAGAATATTGTTAATGGCCAATGATTCCACATAGGGTGGAACGCCATTTGTTCTGAGTTTGAGAGGGGTTCAGAGGAAGAAACGTATAGCTATGAATAGTTTTGCTTGGACCCATAAAATATGCTAAAAATAATATCCGTCAAACACCGAGAAATGAACAAGTAAAAGAGTTAGTTCGTTGACGCAATTTTATTTTAATTTTTACCCCCAATTCTTCGCTTCTTCTGGGCTTTACAACTTGGAGGAACTTCTCTTAAAAGTCGTAACTGAACATCGATCGATAGACTGACAATTATATCCACAGTTTCGAGTTCCGCTGTTGGTGCAGTTGTTTGTTGACGTTCGGAGTCTACTCTAGATCGCAGGCTCCGGTGTGTTCAGTGCCCGCATGGCAGATACCACCGCAACGCGTAAGAAAGATCCAACCCACCCTTTGCAGCGATAATTTAATATAATTTATCTGGATTAAAAAAAATGTTTTTATAGTATGTTTTAAATTGAATATACTTTTAATAACCAGACTAAAATAATATTTTTCATGATTTAAAAATTGTTGCTGGTAGAACTCTCTATGAAACACTATCACGGCTTTTTCCTCTTCCGGGAATGAAGTGTGACAATTTCACTGTTCCATGTTCAACCAGACGAAAATAAACCAATCATAGGCGTTAAAAATTTCATTGCTAATCGTTTGGAGGCATATGATTGGTTTATTTTCTTCTCAACGTCATCTTTTCCTTGACGCTACGCAACGGACTCCTATGTGAACAGGCCCTTACAATAAAAACTCCATCAGCAAAAATTTATTTATCTATTTTTTTACTAAAATGAAAGGCTTTCGATTGAATTTTTTTTTCTAAAAGCATAACCCTTTAAGACCCAATAATCGAACCCGAATCTCAGGCTTACGACTAATCAATTTACAAATCGGAGTAGTACAATCATCACTACGCACTCGTGCACATCCACAAGTCGTAACTTCTGATCAAACAATGAATTGACCGTTTAGACAGTTTTTCACATCGCCGACTGTCTGATTATGCATGGAGAAAAATACAGCAATGAATTAAAAAGGCATTCCGTTATCGAGAGACACAGTTTCGGGGCGTATTAGAGCTATCGCAAACAATATAAAGTCTAATTTATTGCATCGTTTGAAAGATAGCAAGTTTTTTGCCATACAGTTAGATTAATCTCGGGGTATTTCAAACCTTACTCAACTTATTGTACAAGGGAGATTTTTTGAAGCCTTCCTATTTTGCAAAACTCTGGTGGAAAGAACAACTTGTACATTTTTTTAATTATTTTCTCAATTACTTTTTAAACCGAAATAAACTATTATGGCCCAATTGTGTTGAAATTTGCACTGATGCCTGCATTAACAGGAGAAGAAAAAGGGTTAAAAGGAAAAATAAGGGAAATTGCACCATACATAGTTTTCAATCATTGTATGATACATAGAGAAGCATTAGTGGTGAAAGAAATGCAGGAAAATTGATATCAAGTTTTAAATGGTGCAATAAGTGTGATTAACTTTATAAAATGTAGAGGCTTAAATAGTAGACTCTTTACTATACCGGGTGGCCATAATTAAACTGACAGTGCTCACAGTGTTCTGTAGCGCGATCTATTTGCGAGAATGACGCCACATTTTGTAGGAAGATTAAACAAGACGGGGGACGAAGGATTCCGGGAAAAAATAAATTAGTTCCAAAAGTCACCGCTAGGGGAATATTTGGCGCTGTGTAATAGAAAATAGAGTGTTAACAAATGCAAATTAATACGGAATAAAATTACCTTTTATGATGCACATTTTCTTATTTAGTTCAAGTGCAATATGGCAACACTTTTAAAAAATCGTAAAATCTACATAAACACCGATAAAGTCTCGTGATCTGCAATATCACGTACGCTGAGCAGAAAAAGAAGTTCTTTATTAAAATTTCACGTTACATCCATTGGCACAGTGCCAGCTGCTTGGGTTTTAAAAGGCAATGTGTTACGTTTCGAATCAATCGGATTGAAAGTTTATGTGCAATGTCGCCTTCTTTAGTCGAGCGTGCGTTACTGGTCAAATTCTTTTACCTCAACCAGTGCAACGCGTCAGCCGCTCTTCGTGCTTTTAGAACGCACAAAAAAATGCGTAAAGGTAACGGTCCTGTGCCAGTTAATGGGCTAAATGCAATGGTTGCGACGTTTGAGAAAACAGGTTCTCTGAAGGTTCAGTCAGGCAGAGGACGAAAACCTGTACCACAGGATACAATCGAAGCAGTTGCCACGGCGATTGTCGACAGAGGACCAGACAATATTGCTGCCACCTCTAGCGCTCGTGGATTAGCTCGGAATATGGATATGCCTTACAGTACGGTATGGAAAATCTTACGAAAGACTTTTACCTGCACTTTTACCTGCATGGAACTGTGAATACCCAGAACTGCCGAATTTGGGATGACAAATCACCACATGCAGTCACAGAAATTCCCTTACATTCACCAAAGGTAACTGTTTGGTGTGGGTTCACAGCGGAATTTATCGTAGGTCCATTCTTCTATGAGAACATTACCCCGACAGGACCGGAAACCTGTTCTGTTACCGGAGAGAAATAGCGCCACATGTTGAACAGCTTTGTCATTCCGGCACTTCAGCAAAGACAATGCCTGGGGGAAATCATTTTCATGCAAGATGGAGCCCCTCCACACGTTGCTGTACGGGTGCAACAGCTGCTACGACAGAAATTCGCAACAGAAAGAGTCATTAGCCGCTACTTTCCAACTGCATGGCCACCTCGGTCGCCTGATCTTACCCCATGCGACTTCTGGCTATGGGGTTACCTTAAGTCCAAGGTCTATCAAGGAGTGGTCCAGGACCTGGCTACGTTGAAGGTTAACATATCACGGACTGTACGGGAGATTCCTGCAGACATGTTACTTTCTGCTGTTGTGCATCTGTGCACAGAATGCAATATGTGGTCCACAACAACGGCAGCCACATTGAACCTCATTTGAATGCAAAATAAAAGGTAATTTCCGTATTATTTGCATTTGTTAACACTCTATTTTCTATTACACAGCGCCAAATATTCCCCTAGCGGTGACTTTTGGAACTAATTTATTTTTTCGCGGAATCCTTCGTCCCCCCCGTCTTGTTTAATCTTCCTACAAAATGTGGCGTCATTCTCGCAAATAGATCGCGCTACAGAACACTGTGAGCACTGTCAGTTTAATTATGGCCACCCGGTACTTTGTAATGAAATGGGTTCAGCTTATGAGACGCTTCTCTTACATACAGAGTTAAGATGGTTGTCTCGTGGCGACGCCTTTTTGCCCTTAAAGATGAAGTTAGTTGTTTTTATCTGATAAAAAAACCCAATCTTTCCAAAATTCTTTTTAAAAACGAAAAATGGCTTGGAAAACTTAGTTATCTTGTTGATGTATTTGAAAAACTTAATGATTTGTATTTAAGCTTGCAAGGGTGGGAAACAAATATATTAATACTTAATGATAAAATAGTAGCTTTTGAAAAGAAGCTCAATTTTTGGAAAGGAGAAAATGAAGTTAATAATATTGAAATGTTCCCATGTTTTTCTGAGTTTATTAATACTAATAACATAGAATTTCAACAAACAAAGACTATAATTATTGACCATCTCAAAAAGCTTATTGTCAACTTTTCTAAACGATTTGAAGTTTTGCCGAAAAAAGAGTTGCGTTGGATTCGAGATCCGTTTTCTTTCGCAATTTCTACAAATTCAGAGATTACTGTTCAGGAAAAAGAACAACTCATCGACATATCAACCGATGAAACATTACTCGCTCGGGAAAATAAATAAAAAGACTAAACAAAACTTAATTTTAAAAAAACTTTACTTTGAGTCAGTCAATCCACATGAAAAAGAATTAAAATAAATTGAAAATTGCTAGTCAGTCAAACACTAAAATAAATTAAATACCTGCATGTTACATTTATAGTACACTAGCATTATTGCCCGGCTATGCCCGGGTAGATATATAGATATAAAAATTTTGATGCATTCCATCAAAAAAATACTGGGCTGCACCCCCCGCTCTTCATGTTCATCTGGCCAGACAGAATGCGCTTAGCGCGTTTTTACTGAAATGATATACAAACAATAAGAAAGAAAGAAACTTTGAGCCTGCGGACCTTCGTCTGATTATATGTCTGATTTTATTGAGAATTAATAACACAGAGTTGCGTGATTCGTACATTTGGATTGAATAAGTTTACTGTTTAATGAGATTTAATTAGATTTGTTTGATCCACTGTTTAATTAGAAATAAGTTTTATAATTTACATTTGCCTTTATTATTTATTTTTCCCTTAAAAGCTCAGTTTGTCCACATCACCCAAGAGACGCACTTTTTTCAACATCACCCAAGATTTAAAGTGAAAGATGCCCCTTTTATTTATTCAAAGTAAGGCGCGATTTCACATGAAGCCTATTTTCCTTACTTTGGTGATTCGGTTTTTTATTGTCGACAGGCCAAAAACCGTATCGGTTTTTAATTTTCCTAAGGCCAAAAACCGTAGAAAAAGCAACTTGTAAATCGGTTCAAGCGATGAGAAAAACTGCAAATAACAAAGGACACAAAGCAGAGCCGGGAAAGTCGTGTTAAAACATACTAATTTCAACTGCATTCTTAAAAACTCCCATCTCTGTTAGTCTAGTGGTTAAGTTTTATCTTTTACCGTATTTTAATATTTCTTTTGTCAATTTATTTCGTTGTTATGCACGCAACGCAAAATTAATTTAAAGTATCCCAAAAAGAAAAGAAACCACGTGATCAGCATTTCATAAATTAAATTCTAAAAATTAATCTTTAAAAATTCACCAAAAATCAGAAAAGGGAGGTAACGATTGGAAAAAGATTTCCTTTTAAAGGAAATTTTATGATCTTTCTCGTGATATAAATTTTATAACCCTCGGATTATCATTTTAAATGCAAACTTAAAAAAATTAGAAAAAAAGCTTAAAAATTTAATTTTAAAAAATCGAAGAAGAATTTTTCAAAAATCTTTCTCAGTTCACCCCTCCAGTATAAACTCCACTATAATAGAATCACCATGCAAAATTTCAGTTCTTTATGTCCAACGGTTTGGACTGTGCGTTATCTGTCAGTTAGTTAGTCAGTTAGGCAAGGCCAAAGTTTATTACCATGAAGCTCTCACCCCCCGCGCACCCCTCTTCTCCCGCGCGGGGGAAGAGGGATAGGTTCGGATTTCACTGAACATCTGTATCCACAGGGGGTCTCGCACCTCTTACGGGCACAAAAAATCATTAAAAAATTAATTTTGAAAAAACTAATTGAGCCCCAAACTTCGTTTTTGCTGATTTTAGCTCTTTTATATCTATATATATAAAAGAACTTGTCTGTTTGTTTGTCCGCTATAGAATCATAGACTGTTTAACCCACCGGGACCAAATTCGGCACAGTTAATGTTTAGGACCCGAGAAACTTAAATCAGCAAAAACGAAGTTTGGGGCTCAATTAGTTTTTTTAATTAATTTTTTAATGATTTTTTGTGCCCCTAGAGGTGCGAGTACCCCCTGTGGAAACAGGCCATTCCCCACAACATGTTATCAGTGAAATCTGAACTTATCCCCCGAGCGGTTATAACCAACCCCTCTTTCCCCGCGCGCGGGGGGGGGGGGGAGAGCTTCATGGTAATAAACTTTGGCCCTCCCTAACTGACTGACTGACTGACAGATAACGCACAGTCCAAACCGTTGGACATAAAGAGCTGAAATTTTGCATGGCGATTCTTCTATAGTGGAGTCTATAGTGGAGGGGTGAACTAAGAAAGATTTTTGAAAAATTCTTCTTTGATTTTTTAAAACTAAGTTTTTAAGCCGTTTTTCTAATTTTTTTATGTTTGCATTTAAAATGATAATCCGAAGGTTATAAAATTTATATCACGAGAAAGATCATAAAAATTCCTTTAAAACGAAATCTTTTTCGAATCTTTACCTTCCTTTTCTGATTTTTGGTGAATTTTTAAAGATTAATTTTTACAATTTAATTTATGAAATGCTGATCACTTGGTTTCTTTTCTTTTTGTGATACTTTAAATTAATTTTGCGTTGCGTGCATAACAACGAAATAAATTGACAAAAGAAATATTAAAATACGGTAAAAGATAAATCTTAACCACTAGACTAACAGAGATGGGAGTTTTTAAGAATGCAGTTCAAATTAGTATGTTTTAATTTGAGTTTTTGTGATCCAACACTTGTCTTCTTTGTAAGGAAATGCATAAATTAGTCCTAGAGTATCCTGTTTATGCATACAGAGAACTTTGATATCATCATCTTCAATAACGAGTACTTGGGCAACATATGTGCGAACAGTTTTCTTTCCTAACCAGTCAATTAAAATGTAGTCTCCTACTATTTTGTTTTGTCTTCAATGACAACACAAAATAAAGCCGTCAATTTGATATTCTCCTTGCATAACTCAAAATTTACCGACCAATCCAGTAATAAACCAGAAATAATAAGTTTTTACAATTCAACAAAATCAGAAGTGGATAATTTAGACAAAATTATCGCAAACTATTCACCGAATAGAAGGTTGAGACGGTTGCCCCTGACAATATTTTACAATATGACAGCGGTTAGTCTTGTAAATTTTGGCATTATCTATGCCAGCTATGATGAGATGCCTGTAATGACACGTTTTGACTTTATAAATTCATTAGGAAAAAGTTTGTTAGAAAAACAAGTGCAATGTCGGTTGTCCATCCCAAACCTTCCGGATGACCTAAAAAAAAATAGCACGAGACATTCTTAGAGAACCTGAAGAAACACATAGCACCTCTCAAATTTCTTATAAGCTTCCCACGAGAAAAACGTGCCAATATTGTCCTTATGAAAAAACGGAGGCAAACTGCATATAAATGTATAAAATGCGAAAATCCGTGTTGCCTAGAGTGCTTGAAAAAAGTGTGCAACTCTTGTGCTCCTGGAGTAAAAAAGTAATTTTTGTTTACATGATGCCGAGTTTAATTGTATTGTAACAATCAAATAAAACATATTTAGTTAATTTATATGTAGTTTCATTAAATTTGCACCTCTAAAATAAATTTTTGTTATGTACACGTATCACAGACGCATGTTACTTGCAACAAACAAAATATATGTGTTACCAGTTAAGGTCAAATGGTCAATGCAAAAAGAGTATTTTCTGTTGTATTTTAAGGCATGTTTCCTGTGAGAAATGGTATTATTCTTATCAAATTACAAAAATTCAGTTATTTCTGAAAATAATGATATATAACACTTGCAGAAATTAAAAAAAAAATTTTTCATCTGATGTCCACTTATTCATGGAATGTCCCATAATCTATTAACATCATACAGTAGCTCTTAAAGTATTTCATCCTACAGCTTTCTTTAGTCATGAAATTGATGAAATTGCCAGCAAGATTAAAACCTCAAAACAGAAAATTATTTAATTCTGCTTTAAAGTTTACACCCAACTAGCAGAATAGATAAATTTTCAACTAAGGTCCTTTCATGAACAAGTACCAAAGTGAAGAAGCATAAAATGGCAATCAATATTACAATATGGGAAGAAAATAGTGATTACAATTTTAAACATCACAACAATAGCATATTTAAAAGGTTTTAAGACATTTTAAGCAACTTTAACACACAAAAGGATCAACATAAAAAGCTAATTATACATTTGATATTTTTATATCTATTAGTACAGTTATACAATCAAATGTTAACTTTTTCAGACATTTATCAATTATAAACTTAAACAAGATATTTATGTATATTATGTTCATATGCATAACAGCATAATATAAATTACATGTAATCTATGTTTATCCTCCTTCTGTTTAAAGTCAAGGAATACATTAAGTAACATCTGAAAATTTAGGATAATAAAACTTAGCAAAAATAAACATAAGATTAGAAAAAAACTGTATGAAAAATTTAAATAAATATCCTTAAAATATGTAACTTCATTGCTTGAGTACAAGAAATATTTCATGTTTTCAATACATTATGCATTGTTACAACTAACCAGGGCCCGATTATGAACGCTGGGGGCCCCTGGGCAGATGCTATTTGGGGGCCCCCCCCTTACGGACATTTATAAAAAATACATACTATTAGAAGTACCAGGTACATACACCAATGGGGTTTTGGGGCCCCCTAGCATCAGGGGGCCCTGGGCAAAGTCCCGATTTGCCCATGCGATAAAAAGGCCCTGCAACTAACTTTCATATTAAAACAGCCATAATAATTCACACGGGAATTATGAAGAGCATGAATTTTTAATTGAATAAGATCATCACAAATTTTTAAAAACAGGTATATAACTGAAGCTATTTATTAATTTGAAATATATATAGTTACTTCAGGCAATTTATTAGTAATATGATTCACGTAACATTAAATTCCACAAGGTAGATAGATCTATGCACAAAAATTTTAGAATTTAATCTTTAGTAATTTTCGGTTAAAAGATTAAGATCAATCATTCAACTTTCTTAAAGCTTACTTTAGTCAATAATAACACATTTTGTTTACTTTAGCCTGCCTATTTCACAACCATTGTAAATTTAAAATTGAAGGCAGAGGCATTTTAAATTCTCTCTTTCTTCACTCCTTCAAATAACAAAACAGTTGATTCTGTTAAGTAAACCAATCTGAGTATTTTCTGCTAAACTTATTTAAAATCCAATACATACATTCAATTCAGTGTCTTAACAGTGAATAATTCAAGTATTTCTTTACAAATTAAATTCGTAACAATCTTAGTATAATTTTACTTTAGATTAGATTAATTTATTTTTCAAATAAAACGAAAGAGATGTTTTATATAGAGACCAAAATCATTACTTTCAAGCAAACAGTTTCATCTGAAGAAAATTTGCATTCATTTAATACATTATTAAAGGCATTTCATCAATCAAATAAATTTACTTACTGTTCCTACTACTAAAATGCGTAACTAGAGCCTTTTATTTCTCTTAATTACAAAAATGAATGTACTTTCAATTGAACACAATCAATACAAAACACGCGGCGCCATCTTAACTCGTACGCTAAATACACTTCTCACCGACTCAAGTTCAGTGAGAAATTTTACCCGCTAAGTGAGAAATATGAAGTGAGTTTAGCGTCCGAAAAGTGGCCTGAGACTACCGATTTTCTCCCATGGATGCGAAAACGCCCCCTACGTGACGTCATTTCTGACGTTTCTCGAATGCGAGTTCTTTTCGTACGGGCTGAGACTAGGCCCGACTGAGATCCGGATCAGTCGTTCAGAGCGAACGGCTCTGAGCTGATTTACCCATCTCTAGTACATACTAGAGATGCCAAAAACGAGTATTTTTCAGTAACAGGTACAACCGATCCAAATCAAAAAAATACCTGTTACAAATACCTGTTACAAAATACCTGTTACTCTAACTTCATCTTCCAGTTTCATTCCCGTGGTCCCGCCATCCTCTCTCCCCTCCGTACTCATTTACCGAGGTCTATACCCCGTACCTGTTAACTCTTCGCCTAGTGCCTAGTCTGCTATGAAATGGTGGGCGGAACAAAAATTTAATTTCCCGTCTCTTAGCCAATTGCCAAAAAAGAAGCTTTGTGGCCTCGAAACTTCTGTCCCGTGCGAGAGAATATTTTTCTAGTCTGGTTAAATAATATCCGATCGCCGTTAGATGGCGAAAAAGTCATCAACTTTTATTTTTAAACACGAAAGCTCAATTTTGCTCATAAAGGGCTTCGAAATTTGGCAATTATCATTAGAAATTAACTACCAATCTTTTTATTACTTACTGTCGTTATTTTTCATTGTTTTATTTATTGATAGTTATTAAGCTATTTTGTATTCATAAAAAAATAGAAACTGATAGACCAATTCTGTGGTGATTGACCGTCTATCGTGAACAATTATTTTAAGATTAAAAATAAAGAGAATAAACAAATAAGTAACGAAACCAAAAATTTAAGTGTAACAACTTTTTTAAAGATTAATGTAATATTTTTACAAATGCCATGTACATTTTAACAATAATGCGTAATAATTAATGTAATGCGTTTATATTTAAATACCTATTCAGTTTTGTTATTTGATTTGGATACAAAAAGTTAGTATTAATATTAAGGTAGCTGTTAATACTGTTAATTTTTAGAACATTAAATAATATTCTATTTTTTTTATTCAATAAAACTTTATTAAATAGATTTTCTGTAATATTAATATAATTGTATTAGGTACAGTTTATTTCATATTTACATAAAGGGATAATTAATATTTATGTGCAAACTACAATTGTTCAGTTGATTATTTATAAAATATGTATACCTATTGTACAATAAATACATTTATACGAAGTTGTTTTTTCTAAAAAATATTTATGTTTTCCTAATGATAATCTTGTTAAATATAAAATAAATTTTTTTTCATAAGGCGTTGTTTTTATTATCATCAACAATTTAATTCACAAAATCCTGACAAGTGAGCAGATACAATTTTTTCACCTGTCATAAAACACATAAATGATTACGAATAATATAATGAATAATCAGTGAATTTTATCAACAACATTAACCCAAAAATGTTATTTTATTTTAAAACCAATGAAAGTAAATATTTTTATAAAGGTATTTGGGTGTATTAGTATTTAATAATAGTCATGAATAAAAATGAAGAAGGTAAGAATATGTCCAACGAAATTCAGATCAACTGTCAATTTTATTGGAAAATTATGGTTATAAACGAACGTGAAAATGTTTAGGTAAGCGAATATTTCCTGGTAAAGAGTAAGTGGGGAAGGTCACAAGACAAGTAGAAATACTTGTCTATTTGCTTTGTATGCCCCCGACGACCGTTCCTACGTACCACGTAGAAATATAAATTATAAACGAGTGTGGAAATACTCGTTTAGGCAAGGGAGTATTTTCTGGTAACAGGTACGGAAAAATACTCGTTTACTTATTTCGTCCCCGCCCAGGCAAGGGAGTATTTTCCGGTAACAGCTACGGAAAAATACTCGTATACTTATTTCGTCCCCGATCCCCGCCTGGCGGCCCTATTCTATTCACCTGGCGGGAGTATTCTATCGTTTGACACGTACGCCGTACCTGTTACTTTTGAAAATCGGTAACAGGTCCAAAGTTCAGTTAACACATACCTGTTACAAAATAATAGGTCCAGTATTTCCGATCCATCCCTAGTACATACTAGTTTCTAGAGAAATACTGCATAGATTTACGGATATTGATGTTGACGAGAGGGTTGTAATGTATATTGATAACGAAATCATACAACATCTGATTTGACTGAACACTCATTTTCTTGTCGAAGTATTAAATAGATATTGTTTTACCTTAAAGTACGCTCTGAAGGCACTCTGTGGACTGTTCAGAGTACTCAGACTTTTCTGTTTGTGTATTGTGACTAAGCTGATGAATTCATTTCTAACACAGTTTGATAATGTGAAATTCAAAATATTCAGTATATTCGTAATTAATAGGTAAGAGAATCACGCTCTATGGTGGACGTGCACACAAATCTGATTGGATTATTAAGAGTTATCCTATACTGTTAGGTTCAATATTTGTATGTGGTTGATTATATAACATAAACATGCCCCATAATAGTGCCAGTGTTTTTAATAATCATAAACTATGGGTTAGCAATAACTGGAATTCGCTCAGTTATTTAGATCACATGTATATAGAGTTAGCTGGTTACATTTCATAGATACACTTTATGTATTTTTTCCCTCGAGGAAAAACATTTTATTTTTCCATCTTTCAATATTGTAGAACTAGATTCAGTTTGCATACAATTAAAAAAGAATAACACTTTATTTATGTTTAATTCTATTCAAAATATCATCCATAGCAATAATTTAGACTGTCTTAATATTTCCAGAAGGAAACAAGGTATGAAATTTTCAGATACTTAAAATGAACGATGAATGCTTGTTTCTTTTATATGCTGTGGTATACATGATGTTTTCTTTTCAATTATAAAATTTTGTATGGAGAAACATTTTTGATGGTTTTGTAAATACTTCAAATTGTTTAGAAAAAAAAAATACCCTAATGAATCTATATTTAACTAATTTTACCTAGTGTGGTAATTCTCTTAATTTATAGATTTTCCTACATGTATTATCTTAATGTTAAGTGAGTACTTTAATACTGCTTTCATTTATTGTTTCTCATCTTTCTTTTTTATCATATATTTCATTCTGTTTTTGGTTTGATTTGTTTTTAAATAATTTTGTCTGTTCTCTTTATTTTTATTTATCCGTAGAACTGAAATGGTTAGTTGAACTAGTTAGCAGATAATTACAGTATATTTGATGAATATTGCAAAATTCTCTTGTTTGGAGAAATCAATAATCTACTACTGCCATTGTTATGGTGTGCATATCAAATAAATTGTGCATAAAAGAAAGCAAAAAGAACTCAAGTGACATTTATACATTTTAACCAGGGCCAGAGGGAAGAAAAATTATTAGTGGAAATAATTTTTAAATTAAAGTTTGACCCTTTAGAAATCATATTAGAAAGGATCTCTTCATGCAGACATACAAAATTAATTATGAAGTTTCATATTTCAGTGATGAAGTATACTGCCTTTTAGTTAACTTATTTTTAAAACTTATTAATAAATTTGAGAAATTTAAAAAATTTCCTTTTTCAGCTCTCTGTAATAAATTTTTTTAAAATTGTTTGTAAAGAAGTGTCAAATTTCCAACATTTCATGTGATAAGAACCATTTTTATGATCTCATTCATATAATTTTCATATATGATTTTACCCTATTATGTACAATAATGTGCATAGTATAATAAAAATAAATTCTAATGTCTGTGAATGCATCCTTTAAAACATGTATGAATAAATATGTGAATAAATTGCTAGTATGTATGCATGTAATAAAAAAGGTCAAACTTTAAATAGAACTTTTTAAACTTGTTAGACTTTTTTTTTATTTATTTGATTAACTTTTTATCTGCTCTTAAGTTTTGATTACAAAAACAAAGATGCTTAGGAGAGCCATTCAGCTCAGTAGCCATAAAAACAAGAATGTTCCATGCATATTTGGATAGTAAACAATACTGCTCTTTTGCAGTCTATAAAACTAAGTAACCTGGAACACTTAATCTGGCTATTCTTATTTTATACCTGCATTTCTCTAAAACAACTTCTGAATATCAGAATTTGGTTGTATTGCTATTAGCTAATACTGTTATTTATTATTATAAACATTTCATACTAAGATGACAGGGTTTGCACAGTCCCCAAAAGTCCTCAGGAACTCCTTATTTTCATTCTCTGTATTTAAGGGCCTTTATAAGGTAATTATTTTTGCATCCAAAGTGCTAATTTGTTTCTTATATTGTCAGGTTCTTAAAAAGTACGTATTGCAGTAAGTGTCCATTTTTTTTGGTATGTGTCTGTTAGAGAGTTCTTTTTTTTTTTTGAGATGGAATGCTTATTTGATGTTATCGCCCTTGCCTCCCCATTACAAAAATAAAAAAAAATACTGGTTAGCTCTTGATTACTTGCTTGGACACTGCTTGCCTGTATAAAATTTATAAGTTAAACACTGGGAAAACTAAGTAAATTGCAACCTGTAAAAGCTATTTTGAAATATACATTTTTAATGTCATTAATTCATAAAAATTGCCATTTTAGAAGAAATTATTATAAGGTTACAATACTGAAATGTTTTAAATCATCTGAACTGTTAAAATAAAAGATATTTTAAATCCTTTTTTAAGATCCTTAAAAAGGTTACTACAATTCCTTAAAAAGTCCTGGATAATTCCTAATCTTTGATTTCTGAAAGCGAGTACATACCCTGGATCAAATATGTGATGTCTTTGATAAATTTTACGAACTGCTCTTTGCACCACTTAAAATATGGAAATATATCATCAGCAGTAAATTGTTGCCAAATTGGCGAAAAATCCACCTGACCGTCTTATACAGTCTAGCCTTATCATCTAACTTGAAAATTTCTCACATCTTAGTAGATGATCGAAACATTTCAATGGATTTAATTGAGTAATATATAAAGAAATTGAAGAACTTGAACGTCCAGATATCCAAATGCTATTATGAAATTTATTTACATAAATATACTCTTACATTTCAAAACTTATAATCAAAGCATTTTGTTTCATTTTTGATGTTTTATATTTTACATTGTTTTCTTTCCTAATATTTTCTATACCTAGTTATTTAGAGTTATACAGTTTTTTACAGAGTATAAGGGACAGGGCCTGATTATGAACGCTGGAGGTCCCTGGGCAGATGCTGTTTCAGGGATCCCCCCTTACGAACATTTATAAAAATAAGAACTATCCATGGACTTTACTATTAGAAGTACTAGGTGCGTACACCAAGCATGTGAGGAAAAGTTGTTAAAATCAGGATTTAAAAAAATTGTTTGATTTAAATTTTGATTCAAATAATGATTTAAAGGAAACAACCCTGCATGCGAGTCCTATATTTGCTATTACAGTGTATGGCTGATAAGATGAAGCATTCATAAACATGTTTCACATCAAATTGAAAATGCCTTTCACCTTCTGGTATAGGTCTGATGCAACCTAATAGTTTAACATTTTTCCTAAAGCAAAAAGCGAAATTAAAAATTTTCACTTATCTGGCACCCTATCTAATTTAGTGTTCAGAAACATTGTTAAAGAGATTTTGCACATTAAGGAGGACAGTTTTGGGACCCCTAGCATCAGGGGGCCCTGGGCAAAGTCCCGATTTGCCCATGCGATAAAAAGACCCTGATAAGGGACCCAAGACCTGTGTATCAAATCCTTCAGTTTCCAAAAATAATACAAATTCAATGAGGTCACCAAAACTGTACATTTGTTTGATTAGTGTAATGATTTGAGTAAAGTTTATTAACGTTTCATGCTGGTCTTTAAAATGTTTGATTGTACATACCTAAGCACATAATTTATATTTCTATTCAGTATAATGTATTTATGTTTATCATATTCTAGTCAGGGGGCATGTCAAGACAATAGCAACAAGTTCGTCATATATTTCCTGTGTTTTATCCAATTCTATAGTAGTAGTAAAATAAAATGCGTAAGAATTATATTTCGCTAATTTCTTTGTATGATTTTTCTTTCTTCTGTGCCTTTTAGATGTTACAACTGTCATAGGAGAAGCATACTATATTTGGGATGAGTATCATTTGTTTTATTATCCAACCAAATCCTTATTGAATGTGCTGTAAGAAGAAAAGGTAAGGAAATGCATGTTTTTTTTTGTTTAAATTTTTTTAATATAAAACATTAGGTTTCCTATCTGAGGGTCATTCCGTGTCAAATCATCATAATTTTCAACGAAAATTTACCTTACCATCACAGATTTTCATGAAATTTGACACATAGTTAACTTTCATATAGATTAAGAAAAATACCAAGTTTTATCGAAAAATATCAACTCGTTTTAAAAATGTATCCCTGTGAATGTTAACAAAATCAGTTAAAAAACCTTGACAGACCAATTTTCAAAATGACCTAGAAGCTTTCCTAATTAAGCTAGAGAGCTTAGATTGGTGTCATTTTAAAGCAATTTTTAAGACCTTTTGAATGATATGTATCATAATTAGAGCTTAGAAAAATTTGTTAATAAAATTTAAATTTATATTTAAAATTTGAATTTTTCAAAATATGCCACTTCAAAAAATTTCAAATTTTTTTTCAATAATACTCTATATAATACTGAAATGATTGTATAAGTATGAAAGTGGGATCTGTATGGGTTCATATTAAAATATTGCATTGAATACAGTATTCCTGATTTGAAAACACGAAATTACTTAATACATATGTTTTGAAGCCTAGAAACTTACCAAAAAAAAATTTAAGATGTGAAAGTAATCATATTTGTTTTGCATAATATCAAATACATTAGTGCATGTATTTATTGCTTGAAGTCCTTGTACATTTCATTTATTTTTAAAATTTCATTTTGTGCATACTATATTGCTGAAATGATTATAAAGATCATGATTATTTATATTTTAAATATACAGTGGAATCTTGATGGATCATTTTTCAAGGGACCGACTGAATTGAATGATAAATATGAGATAATGATAGACCCGGGAGATAACAAAGCAATATGATCGTTGGGACTGGGTGAAATAAATGACACATACAGGAAAACGATGATTCGGAAAACCAATCGATCAAGATTGCACTGTATTATGTATTGACTTAGATTATAAAATTAATTACTGTATCTTGAAAGTCTTACTGTATTACAAAATCTTTCAACTTCAGAACTCAATAGAGCTGCACATGCTTTGCAAATCAAAACAGGCTTCTACAGAACAGTGCACGCCCATATATGGATTTCTGTTGATCGGTGTAATTTAGAAACTCTAGAGAAATCCACAACAGAATTCATTGATCTGTTTTGTGAATAGTTTCCTGTTGTTGCTCGGCACTATTAAAGGTACTCAGAAATTACATAGATTTAGCCCTGTAGCTTCAAGTACATCCAAAAGTTAAAGTCAAGACATTTTCTCATGCATCTGAATCAGTTATTGAAAACGTATGCTTATCGAAAGACAGACTTCAACTTTCATAAGTAAAAGGTTAGGTATGCGTTATACTGCTTCCACACACATGCAGACAACTCTGCAGTAAGCACCCCCCGACTCTCTTGACACATTTGGCGGTGACTGTCTTCCAGACATTCACCCATTTAGAATACCCCCCCCCCCCCCCCCAAGGTCGCTCATGTCTCTTTGATGATCTGTGCAAAAACTGCTTGATGGAGGGATCGCTGCAGAGTGCTCTGCCCATAAATCACTGGTTTCCCCCCAGAATTCTGTGCAGTACAGATGTGTGTGGACGCAATGTTATACTATATGAACATAACTGGTGGCTTGCATGTGTGTTGGCAAAAAATGAAACAGATGATTAAGTACCTTCACCTTCTTTTTTTTACCCAAGTAGGCCAGATATACTGTGGGTTTCTATCATTCAAATCTTATCTTTAGTAAATCCTATAACTCCAACAGGGAGAGTATACAGATTGTCAGAAAATGAAGTTTTACAAATAAATGTAATGTACAAGAACTTCACGCAATAAATATATGATGTGGTAATTATTTATTTGATATTTATATAAAATCAATGTAATTTATTGTAAAATTAAGTAATTTCTTGTTTTCTAATCAGGAATGCTGTATTCAATGCAATATTTTAACATGAACCCATACAGATTACACTTTAAAACTTACACAATCATTTCAGTACTATATAATGTATTATTAAAAAAAATTTGGTAATCTTTGAAGCAACACATTTTGAAAAATTCAAATTTTAAATTTATATTTTATTGAAATAATTTTTTCTAAGCCCTAATTGTGTTATATATCATTGAAAAGGTCTTAAAAATTGCTTTAAAATGCCACCAATCTTTGCTCTCTAGCTTAATTAGGAAAGCTTCTAGGTCATTTTGAAAATTGGTCTGTCCAGTTTTTTTGACTGATTTTTTGACACCAAGCAACAGTCACGAATCTCATGCACACTCACTTTTATAGACATAGTAGGGATAAATATTGCCATATTAGGGAAATTTTTGGTGTTGCCAACTTATGTTAAAACGATTCTCGCAATCTTTATTATCTAAATTAAAAAACTGGGTTAGAATTGATACGAGGAAATTGACAGGAAAACCCTGGTCAATATAATTTATTTATACTGACGTCCATAGTTATTGTGTTTGAATGTAGATGTTGGCAACGTATTAACTGGTTCGTAACTATATTGCGTTTAGTATTTAAATGTAGAGCATTATTCCAATTCATAATCTTAACTGTTTTAAAGTTGTAAAATTCGCGATTATCGTATAGACTGTATGATATTAGATTTAGATTAACATTTAAACTCAAGTCCAAAAATACCAAATTGCCATCGTTATCTTTATCAGTCTTCACCAATTTAAGATTTTTAGGGTAAAAATTAATATCTATTGCATTTAAGTTTTCATTGAAACATATGAGTATATCATCTACATATTGGAAAAACATAAGTTCATTAAGAATCATAACTCCTCTTTCGTAAAAGTGAAGGTATATATCTGCTAAAGCAGATGAGCATCCTCCACCCATTGGTATTCCATGTATTTGCTTATAGAAGTTTCTACCATTATATAGTATTGTTTCATTAAGTACAAGGTCTAGTATCGCACAATATTTATTTTCAGTTATATATGTCTTTAAATCATATTGATCATATAACCCAAGTATAATACTATAGAGATCTTTTAGGTTGATAGAGTTGAAAAGATCCGTAAAATCGTAGCTTTTAACGTTAGTTATATCTCTTTTACCTTTTATCTGTTTAACTATTTCTAAGCTATTATTTATGAAATAGCCCCCTTCTTTACTTATTTTTTTATAAACTATTTTAAGTATATTTAAAAGTTTATTATTAGCAAGCGTTAAGTACGTATTGCAGCCTAGGTCCATAGCCCTAGGTACAACTGTAATCATATTCTGTATGTTGTTATTTTATTGAAAAAGTTTTCATAATAAATGGAGGAAAAATCTGAACAATTTTGATTTAGATAAGTTTTTTTTATTGGATGTTATTTAAATAGAAGAGGTACTATATATTTTGCTCTGGAACTCTCAATGCATTACGAGTTGTCAACTAACAGGTTAAAAAGATTGCTAAAAGCTTGTTAAAAAGCTGAACATGGCTTAGTTATGCTTACTTTTCCTCCACATACCAGCCATAAGCTTCAACCTTTGGATAGAGGCGTTTTTGGATCCTTTAAGAAATACTACAGTACAGCGTGTAGTAATTGGATGCTGACAATCCCTGGGAAACCAATCACCATATATGAAGTTGCAGAGAATGTTGCCAAATAATATCCTTTGGCCTTTACTTCTGTAAACACTCTAGCGGGCTTTCGTGTGTACGTTTTATGGCCAGTGAATCCAAACATATTTACTGATGATGAATATTTGAGTTCAAGTGTGACCGACAAACCAGATCCATCCATAAATTGCCAAAACAACGATTTTCGTGAGGAAGAAAATGAGTCAACAATGACGGAGCTGGAAGTTAACTGTATCAAACTAAGTTTCACGACCTGCAGAATTTTCAGAGCCTTCGACATCAAACTTCATTTCATGTGCTGCTGAATTTAGTGAGCTTCGTACATCTAACTCCATTTCATTTGTAGCGCCTGAACAGGTATGACCTTTTCCAAAAGCAAAACCTCGTACATCCAAAAGAGGCGGCCGAAAACCAGGGAGATGTAGAATCCTGACAGACACTCCAGAAAAGAAAGAAATTGGAGAACAACGTGGAAGTAGAATGGCGAAAAGAAAAAGAAAAGTTGTGAAAAAAACCTGTGTTTCAAATAGAGACATCTTCATCTGAAGAATGATGAATCATTATGAAAATACTTGAAATTCACTAATAATTTGGCACATATTCATTTGGTTTCTGTTATAAAATTCATGTGTATATGTTAGGTTTCACTCCATAATGAATAGAAATTAAACTTTTAGGGAATGGCCCTAGGTACAACAGCTACTGGCCCTAGGTACAGTGCTGTCTTGTAACTAGGGCCATTTGTGAAGTTTCTTAAAAAACCTTCTATTTCACAGAATTTATTATTTTGAGTATTTATATTAATCCCAATGGGGTGGTAATTAGTATAACAATGTGTGCATATCAGTTTAACAATTTTAAACAGGTCAGTGGGTCTGTTTTCGTTCATTGAAAAAAAGTGGCCCTAGGTACACAGGTCTCCCCTACTCACGTTTTAGTTCAGTCAACGAATGATTCTAGGTGGAAAGTCATAGGGCGGAAGAACTGACTTCAGAACTTTGTTTGAACTAGTTAGGAGGTAAACATACTAAAAATCCCCGGTCCTAGGGGGGGAGGGGGTGGGGGGGCAAGAAGGTCCCGTTTTTTTGGTTTTTCACCTGTAACTTGAAAACCATTGATCCTACAAACAAAAGCCCTAACAAAAAATAAAGCTGATAAAATTTCCTACAAAAAATACATATAAAGTTTATTCGTATCTTCAATAGTTTCCTAGAAATGAGCCGGAGAAAATCGCTAATTTATGAAAAAATGAATTTTGCCCCCCCTTTTTTTCGATAAACTTTGCCTCTGGAATTCTTTACCGTTGATTTGAGAGACAAGCCTTGGGAATGAACTTGTACAGCATTAAATTTCCTTCAAAACGAATACATTATTTAATGTTTTACCTCCATCTGTTCAAAAATTAGAGCAATTTTGTGATTTCTTACAAATTTCGAAAAATAAGCCTCTAATCTGTAGTTTGCACTTTTTGTCATTTAAATGGTTAAACCATTTGTTTAAACGCTGTGTAAGGTGCAATACCTTCGTAACACATCAGGAAGAAACTTTTAGTGTAATAAAAACAGGTACATAATTACATTAAATTAATATAATGTAAATTTAAGATAATTTTTTTAAAAAATTAGGTTACAGTACACAAAAAATTGGTAATCTAAATTTGGTGAAACAACTTTAATCGCAACAATTTTAAGAAAGAAAATTATGTTGAAAATGTAAATAAATTACTTTCCGTCGCTTTGGACAAGAGGGTCCAGGGATTTCCTCAGGTGGTAGGTCGTCTTTTACTGTGAATGGCTCCTCCGCATCTTCCTCCATTTCTGTAGTGAAGGGAAGGGTTTCAGTTTCTTCCTCAACTTCGCAATCCAAAACGAGGATACTGTTAGTACAATGCCCATGACAGTTATATAACTATATCATGTGATTGAGGATCTACCTCCTCCAATGGTACATCTAGGTGTTCCACTACAACATTTTCGAGACCATCTCCCTTTCTCTCATATGTTTGCAAGGGGATGATTCCTAGTTCCTCACACTCGCGTGGTGTGGATAGCTTCTGCAATCTTGGGATTTCAGTTTCTCTCTCACAAGAACCCGGGGTGATGCACCTGATTGCTCCCATAACGGGAAAAGTATTCGATCCATCAATCGTGCATACATTAAAGTTTGCATTATCAAATTACATACTGGTTGAAAGTTCCAGGTTTAAAGGTTGGCTGAACATGGGCCATTGCTGACAATTCTAACGTTTCAGCTTCATAATAAGATGATGAGAAGCCTAAACTAGCTAGAAGGTTCACCAATATTTTTGAATCAAACCTTCTGTGCACAAGAAGGGACAGACTGTTCATTAAGGAGGACAGAAATGTCCGTGGTCGAACAATGGAAATGATGGAGTGCGCGATGGCAATGCATATTTTCTTTGTCTCTTCCACTTTCCTCGTTTTTTTAATGTCACTTCCTCCAAGAATGTTTTCAGGGTTTCGAGAACAGAACTTGCATCCTTAAGGAAATCATCACTGGGTGGATAGGTGTTGGGATCTCACAAGTCAGGATATCTTGCCTTATAATTTCCGCTGCTTTTTTTAAAATCCTCATTCGCTCATCACTTGAATTTTTCTCATGTTTCTTGTACCAAGAATCAGTCAAAAGTTTAGCCACAGTGTCCCTAAAACAAACTATTTTAACTTGGTACTGATTTACTCCTGCTGAGAATATGATACGGTCTCTAAATTTATTCAAAAGTCTTGATCTGATAGTCTTGTCATTTGGAGGTTTCTATGTTACTGCAGCTCGTAATTCACCAAAAGAAAACTGGCAGTCACTATTACTTTCCATGAAAGCAAAAATTTCATTCATGGCTTTAGTAACATAGTTGTAAGTTTCTGATTTATCTTTTGCGACGGAGGAAAATACGACTGTCTAAAAAAATCTTTGCGACAACTTTCGTGGTATAATGCTTCCTCGCAACTAAATCAAGGATTGAGGAAAGGCGAGAAACTACATCTTTACCCCATTCATCATTTCTGTCTAAACCAACATCCATACACTTGATTTTGAAGGTATCTATGTCTCGAACATTGTACACTACCTTCCGTTTCTTTAAGCACCTTTTCCCTTCATTTTTTACAGATACCTTACATAACAAGCATTGAGTCTTAAAGTTAGATATAGGTTTTGTTGAACTCAAACTTACTTTTTCTTGAGGTTCTGATGAAATTGATGAAGCTTTCTTCTTATCAGCCGTGATGGTGCTGGCTCTAGTGTACCTCTACCTGCATGAGGTGTGAACTTTGAGGGAATTCACACCAAGTACCTGAGAACTCTTACTATCATTTCTTTCTCTGCTGGCTTGTATGAGTGAATATATACCCTTTTCAGCCAATATGGACATATCACCATTCGATTCATCCATGTATCCATCACAAATTAAACACTTCTCAGTCATGGCGAATGACGATGCACGACAACAAATAAAATTTAAATATTTTTAACAACTGACTCGACACGACGTTGAAAACTGAATGAGGGTAGATTCCTGAACTGAATGAGATAAGATTGAAAGAAGAACTGACCTTATGTATTGTTCCTACCCACGTGTGAGATACTAAGAACCTCTCCCAATTTTCTTCGAAGTTCTTGCTTTTGAAAGATGAAATCGGTCATTTCGACCACTGCGCGACTGCTGAGTCAGCAGGTATTAGCACCTGGCGGCATACCCTGCGCTTGTGAACCCCCCACACACACACACACACACAATAGCTCTATTATCCCCCAAAAAAGAACGATGTATCTATTGCACAACAAAATAAAATAGGAAAATGAAGCAAACATGTTGAAAATGTTGCTCATATATATGCAAAGACCATAATTCAGTAGGTATGTTTTCATAAAAGAACATAATCTGTGTGTATTATAAAGCACACGTGTTCATGTTAGGTACTATTTGCATTAATCCCCCTCCCCCTCCATCCAATCACCTTAAGAATAGAAATACAAAACATAATTATGAGAGGTTTCATGTCCACATACAAAGAATTTTTGGGGATGGCATAACCATTTAAATGGCAAAAAGTGCAAACTACAGCTTTGAGGCTTATTTTTCGAAATTTGTAAGAAATCACAAAATTGCTCTAATTTTTTAACAGATGAAGGTAAAACATTAAATAATATATTCGTTTTGAAGGAAATTTAATGCTGTACAAGTTCATTCCCAAGTTTTGTCTCTCAAATCAATGGCAAAGAATTCCAGAGGTAAAGTTTATCGAAAAAAGGGGGGCAAAATTCATTTTTTCATAAATTAGCAATTTTCTCCGGCTCATTTCTCAGAAACTATTGAAGATAAGAATAAACTTTATATGTGTTTTCTGTAGGAAATTTTATCAGCTTTATTTTTTGTATAAGACTTTTTTTTGTAGTAGGATCAATGGTTTACGAGTTAGAAGTGAAAAACCAAAATACGGGACCTTCTTAGGCCCCCCTTCCTCCCTTGCTCCCCCCAGGACCAGGAACTTTTAGTATGTTTACCTCCTAACTAATCTAAACAAAGTTCTGAAGTCAGTTCTTCCGCCCTATGACTTTCCACCTAGACCCCTCTTTTGAGCATTCATTGACTGGACTATTTGTCAAATCTCTGCATATCAAAGCTCAAGAGAAAGTTGCAACAACACCCAATCCATTGTTATCAGGTTGTATTGTGAGGGTTGGTGGATTCTAGATTTTTATGTCATACTTAGACTGCATTGGGTACATAATGGCTGGAGGTGAATTAAAATAAATATTAACTTTAATATACGTACGTAACTACGCCAGTAGAAAAAATGTTGCCTGGTCATGCATACGCTAGAAAAATCCTAGCTCATTTATCTACCCAAACATCTTTAGCAAAAATAATTTTTGACGCCATGGACATATCTGATTTCAAAGCAATAATCTCCATGGGTTGTTTAGAGATTTTGAAGGCTTTTTTTTTGTCTCTGCAAATAACTTGGAAAATACTAACTTTTATGTAAAAAAAAGGTTTAATACAGAAATTAAAGAAAATTAAATTGTGTACAAAAAGGTGTTTCCCACCTCAGCTGATAGAATGCTGATCAATTCGCTCTTATTGTTTTCATTTGAAAGGAACTATTCTTGTTGAACAGTAACTCGCATGTTTCCATCAAAATTTATGTCTACAGATTTTTTTCACTATAGACCGTATATTTTGTTCAATTTTTTTTTTTTGTAGTTTTAGTGGTGTTGGATTAGCCATTCAAAACGACTATTTAGCTGGTACCATAATGCTTTTTTATATAGTTAACTTAATTTATGCAAACTTCCAAAAAAGTTAATTGTGTTCCCCATTTGACACGGTGTAGGAGAAAATCACTGTCCACAATGTTGACGCAGTTCAGGAGGTTATGGCCTTAGTTTGGAACTTCAAAAATGTCGTACATGGCCAATGTCATTCTCGCATACCAGCTTCATTAAATAGAGCCAACGGAAAAGAAGCTAACTCTAAATAAAATGCTAGGTCTTCGTCGTTTTGTTTAGCAATCGCTATCCTCTGAAAAAGCAACC
>OU015499.1:141667409-141789909 GCA_907164885.2 Dolomedes plantarius | reverse complement strand
AAGCTTTTCCGCGTATATTTTCCTGGTGTATTATGCAATGGTATTTCATCAAACGAGAATTTTCAACAGCAATGGCATCGTCTTCTATTAATCTTACATCTCCTTTATTGCCCATCATAGCTGGGGCACCATCTGTAACTATACCAGATATGTTGGCAAGAGTTAATTAGAATAGCATCAACGATTTTTTCACTGCTTCATATAAATCTCTCGAGGATGTCGTGTCTTTCAACGGTACTAAGAAGCCGTTTCTTCGGTTACAATAAACTCGTCATTTATAACTATAATAAAAGTGGCAAATTAAGCCGTGTCAGTAGCATCAGTCCTTTCATCCATCGATAAAGAATAAAACTTAAATTTATAAGTTTTACTTTTTAAGTCGTTTTCGATATATTTCCCAAGTTCGTCAGTTCTCCTGGAAATAGATTGAGGAGACAAACTGATTTTAGATATCATCTTCCTTATCAGGGCAAATTATATCTGCCACGCTTTCCATGTATTCCTTAATAAACTCGCCATCAGAAAATGGTTTCGATTTTTTGGCAATTAATATCATTACAAATATGAAATGTTAAATGTGTAAAAACTTCACATTTCAATTTTGTAATGAATTTAATAGATAGAAATTGCATACAGAATTATTTATGTTTAGAAGATATTTCAAATAATGTAGTGTCGATTTGTTGAATGAACAAAGCGGGAACTGTAATGGACGCCTGTCATCATCGCCGATGCGGGCTATTGTTATTTTTTCTCGCTTTGAGCTCTCTTTCTGGGCCGCATTAATACTTGCTTTGGGCCGCCCGCGGAGTGCGGGTTTCACACCCCTGCTCTAGGTGTGTACCATTAACAGACATCTCCAAATGCATACCAGAGAAATGCCTTTCGTATGCAATGTATGCAAGAAAAGATTTCCTCTTAAATCCGTCTTACATCTCCAAATACACACTGCAGAAAAGCGTTTTGTTTGCACTGTATGTAAAAAAGGATTTTCTGGTAAAGTTAACTTAAAATACATGTCCTAACACATACGGGGGAAGAGCCATTAGTCTGCAAAATATCTAAGAAAGGTTTTTCTAGTAAAGATAACTTAAAAAGACACCTCCGAACGCATATCGGTGAAAAACACACCATATTTCTTTGTTAACTACTTGGTCGAAGAGGCTTTTATGTATGTTATGGTCTCAGTATCACTTGTGTTTCGAACAGCTAGAATGGGTTTATAGGTTGAAAGAATGCGCCCTCTTTATGTTACGGCCAAAAAATCACTTCAAAATCAAAGGGGAAAAATGACAATTTTTCCTGGGTAATTCGCAAACTGGCCGTAGATTGTCGGGCGCATCCCGAATTGGCCGGCTAAAGCCCGAAGTAGTCTTATATTCTCGATTATTTCTGGCTTTGGCCAATGCTAGAAGTGGCCGTAACACATGATTATACATATATCGCTCACTCCTTTCAACAACGTCAAATCTCAAAAAAAAGATTTTCCAGGTTAGTGTTTTTAAAGTTTGAAAGTGCATTAAAATGCATTGAAAATAACTTTTAATTCTGAGCGGTGAGACATGATGATCTTGCAAGGATATACAGCTCCGATTCAAAAAATTTGAATAATGAAAGAAAATATGGTCGAGGGAATTGCAAATCTAATTTATCAAATAAATAATCAATGATATCAAATATAAATTATCATAATATAAATCTGCATATTTTGTAGATTATAAAAATGTAAACATATTACAATGAAATAGAAAATATATTTAAAACAGCAAGTGGAAAAAAAATTCAAAATATTAGAATACTTCATAACATAGTTAAAAAAAATTAGAATAATATGAATATATCGTACACAATTAAAACTCGAAGGGTTTTTACATGCTAATCAGTACTTTGTTTCATCACCGTAAACTTTAATGACAGCTCTTAAATGGTTTGGCATATTATTGACTAAAGGTTCACAATTTTTTTTTTCTCAATATTCGCCCATGTGTTCTTCAAACCAGAAAAAGATAATTTTTGTCTCTTGGTGCAACTTCTTGAAGTCGTTTTTTCACAATTCCCCACAAATTCTCGATGGGATTTCGATCGGGTGAGTTCGCAGGCCAAGGGAGTGCATTTATTTCCTTCTCCTGGAGCCATTTAGTTGTTGATTTGGAAGTGTGGGAAGAAGCTGAATCTTGCTGAAACACGAAATCGCCATCACATAAATCCTCAGATGAAGGAATCTTGAAGTGTTCAAGAATTTCTTGATACACTTCTGAATTGACATTTGTGTAAACCAGCGGTTCTCAACCTGGGGGGGGGGGGTCGTAGAGAAATTTCAGGGGAGGCGTGAGTTTAAAAAAAAAAAGCAAAATAAGAAGTAAAACTAACTGTAATTTACTGTACTCAATTTTGCACTCAGAATGTAACCGTAACATATTTTCGACATACGAACACGAACACGGTAATTGTCGTACACGATAATTTTTATAATTGCAAAAACACGATAATTGTCGTACGTCTGGACGTTGAAAGTGACCTGAGATGTGCTTTGTCATAGTTACAACCTTATATTCAAAAACTTGTCAAGGACAAACAGTGCCAGCCCTCTCATTAATGTTGTGAAAGTTACTGGTATTACATGCCAACCTCACCTAGATCCTCGATTACCTCAAATATATTTGATCTGTATTTAATTCTTTAATTTCATATGTTCTAATAATAATATGTTCCAAATTAAGATATGAGTAGTAATATTAAATTTTGTGTATGAAATTATCTATTCTATATTTTTATTTAATAACCAGATTCAGTTTCAAACTCCGATTGTATTACTTGTATTGACCACATATGGTGGTGATGGTGGGAGGGGGGGGGCGTGACCTCACATCAGTGTTCAAAGGGGGGCACAGAGCCTGAAAGGTTGAGAACCCCTGGTGTAAACAATACAGAACCTACCTGGGCCTTCTGCAGTCATGCAGCCCCATACCATGACAGAGGTCGCAAATTTAACCGAACGTTTTAAACACTCTTTATCAAAAGCTTCTTGTTTAAGTCTCCAAATACGTATACCTTGATTCCCATGAGACACACAAAACATACTTTCATCGCTGAAGAGTACCTTTTTCCGGTCGCCTTGACCCCAAAATAGCCTTTCTTTACACCATTTAACTCTAACAGCCATTTGCTTAGATGATAAGAGTGGCTTTGTCTTAGGCACACATGACCTAAAACCTAATTTGTGAAGTCGTCATAATATTGTAGATTTAGAGGCATTTACACCCACTTCTTTCCATTTTCTCTGCAATTATCTTACACTTCGAAAGCGATGTTTCTTCACAATCTTTTACAATTGTCTTTCATCTCTTGCTGAACTTACTGGCTTTCGACCACTTTTAAAGTGTTTATTTTGAAAACACTTATTATTACAATATTCTCTCAAACTCTACTTACACTTGCTTGAGAACATTTCACTTCCTTTGCTATAAACAGTTGTGTTTTTTCTCCTTTGTGCAAGTGCACGATACGAAATTCCACAACCTCAGATAAGTCGCTCTTTTGTCCCATATTAAGCTAATACTGAACTAAAATCAGATGCCAAACTCTTTTTCATTCACATTTTATAGTCCCGTACATGTTAGTCTCGCACCTGTTCTCTAAACCGAGAAGAAAATTGTTGCATATTCCAATTTTTTGAACCATGTTGTCCAGATATTCTAATTTTTTAAATAATTCTAATATTTTTAAATAGTTGATTATTAGTACAGCAAATAAAAATAAATATTTATATCGTATTTATAAATGCTCTGAAGATATTTAGACATTTTTAATGTTTTTTCTGAACACAGTATGCAAATTGACACTTTAGCAACATTAAACCCATTCTTTTTTACATTTTTCTAATTTTTTGGATCAGAGCTGTACTACTCATTCAGGGCATTCTGAAAACAGGCATATCTAAAAATCGCCGATTTTTGCGATATCACGTTGTTGAAAGGAGTGAGCGATATATATATATATCATACCAAATATGAAGGGTTTATATTAAAGATCTTGGGCACCCTTCTCAAACTTATTTTAAACTTAGAGATTTTCTCTTTTTTTCTGTCTCTTCTTTTTTCTCAAGATACAATAGTGCACGATTGTGTAATAAATATCTTATTAAGTTTCTTGACATTTTAGTTTTTCTTTGCCCTTTTAATTTTTTGAAAAATCATTTTATCCTTTGCAGGTATTCAAGAATTCTGTCATAATATGTGTGCCTGGATATTTCATACCAGTTTATGAACTTAAAATTTTATAAATTTGAATTCATTAGACAAGAAGTCTTGTTGAAGCGGATTAGTTGTGTTAAAAGATTGTTTCAGCATTCATTATTCACAGTAGGTCGCAAGACCACATGTATTCTGTACGCTGCATGACGGACAAGGGATTTTCTCACCAGGTTAGTTTGAAAAAAAAAAAAAGCCTTGTGTCCACACAGCAATTAAGTCGTCCATTTCAAATGTATGTAGGAAAAAAAATTCTTCAGAAAACCGTATTATTACATATCAGTAGAAAATTTTCTCAAGTTTATAAGTGCCAGAGAATAATTTCCTTCTGTATAGTGTATGAATACGGATATTTTTAAGGCTGTCATTTCAAAAACTTTTACAGCATGCATAACGGAGATAAACTAATCGGCTGCTAGTTGTGCGAATTTTTTTCAAAAATCTGCATTTCACTACAACAGAACATTTCACTATCCACACTTGAGGAAAACCTTTGACCTGCAGTACGAATGGAAGGATTTTCCAAAAACAGTAATTTAGGAATGCATGTCCATGCGCATACTGGAGAAGAGCAGTTCGTCTGCAGCGTATCTGAAAAAGGATTTTCTCGAGAATGTAATTTAAAAACGAATCTAAATACACATACTGAAGAAAAGCCTTTCGTCTGCAGTGTATGTAAGAGAGTATTTTCTAAAAACACTAGCTTAAAAATTCATTTCCGGACGCATACTGTAGAAAAGCCTTTCGTTTGCAGTGTATGTAAAAAAGCATTTTCTCAAAACGATAGATTAAAAATACATCTCCGAACGCATACTGAAGTAAAGATTTTTGTTTGCGGTGTATGTAAGCGAGTATTTTCTCAAAGCAGTAACTTAAATATACATCTCCGTGTGCATACTGGAGAAAAGCCTTTCGTTTGCAGTCTATGTAAGAAAGCATTTTCTCGAAACGCTGAGTTAAAAACGCATCTCCGAACGCATACTGAAGAAAAGCCTTTCGTTTGCGATCTGTGTCAAAAAGCATTTTCTACAAAGAATAATTTAAAAAAACATCTCCGAACACATGCTCAAAAAAAAGTCTTTCGTTTGCAGTGTATGTAAGGAAGCATTTTCTCAAAACAGTCTCTTAAAAACACATCTCTGTATACATACTGTAGAAAAGCCTTTCGTTTGCAGTGTATGTCAAAAAGCATTTTCTCAAAACAATAATTTAAAAACACATCTCCGAACGCATACTCAAGAAAAGCCTTTCGTTTGCAGTGTATGTAAGGAAGCATTTTCTCAAAACAGTCTCTTAAAAACACATATCTGTATACATACTGGAGAATAGCCTTACGTTTGTAGTGTATGTAACAAAGGATTTTCTAATGAAACACATTTTAAATGGCATCTCCAAAAGCATACTGAAGAAAAGCCTTTCGTTTGCAGTCTATGTAAAAAAGCATTTTCTCAAAAGAATAACTTAAAAATACATCTCCGAACACATACTGGAGAAAAGCCTTTCGTTTGCAGTGTATGTCAAAAAGCATTTTCTCAAAACAATAATTTAAAAACACATCTCCGAACGCATACTCAAGAAAAGCCTTTCGTTTGCAGTGTATGTAAGGAAGCATTTTCTCGAAACAGTCTCTTAAAAACACATATCTGTATACATACTGGAGAAAAGCCTTACGTTTGTAGTGTATGTAACAAAGGATTTTCTAATGAAACACATTTTAAATGGCATCTCCAAAAGCATACTGAAGAAAAGCCTTTCGTTTGCAGTCTATGTAAAAAAGCATTTTCTCAAAGAATAACTTAAAAATACATCTCCGAACACATACTGGAGAAAAGCCTTTCGTTTGCAGTGTATGTCAAAAAGCATTTTCTCAAAACAATAATTTAAAAACACATCTCCGAACGCATACTCAAGAAAAGCCTTTCGTTTGCAGTGTATGTAAGGAAGCATTTTCTCGAAACAGTCTCTTAAAAACACATATCTGTATACATACTGGAGAAAAGCCTTACGTTTGTAGTGTATGTAACAAAGGATTTTCTAATGAAACACATTTTAAATGGCATCTCCAAAAGCATACTGAAGAAAAGCCTTTCGTTTGCAGTCTATGTAAAAAAGCATTTTCTCAAAAGAATAACTTAAAAATACATCTCCGAACACATACTGGAGAAAAGCCTTTCGTTTGCAGTGTATGTCAAAAAGCATTTTCTCAAAACAATAATTTAAAAACACATCTCCGAACGCATACTCAAGAAAAGCCTTTCGTTTGCAGTGTATGTAAAAAAGCATTTTCTCAAAACATTAACTTAAAAGAACATCTCCGAACACATACTGGAGAATAGCCTTTCGTTTGCAGTCTATGTCAAAAAGCATTTTCTCAAAACAGTCTCTTAAAAACACATATCTGTATACATACTGGAGAAAAGCCTTACGTTTGTAGTGTATCTCCGAACGCATACTCAAGGAAAGCCTTTCGCTTGCATGTATGAAAGCATTTTCTCAAAACAGTCAATTAAAAACACATCTCCGTACGCGTACTGCATTTTGTCCATCATAGATATAAGGTATTTATATTTTCAGAAATTTTTTATAGGCCAGTCCATTGATTACGCCTGCTTTTAGTAAAATATTTTCAATAAATCTGCGTGTGTGGGTTCATCTGTTTTTTAAATTAATGTTAGACGATAGTTTCTGAGCAATGAAAAGAAAGCATTCATTTTGTGGGAAAATGTTGTTAGTATTTTTTATGCTTTTCTTTTCTCAGTATTTGTAAAATGGAAATAAAAAAGTTTGTGAAAAAAATTAGGTTTTCGTTTTTAATTGTTTATTTGTTATTATTTCGATGGTTTATTGCCACTGTGTATAGGGATATTTTGCGAAGGGAAAATGTAAAAAGTCAGCATAGTTATTTGGTTTTGCATTGTATGTTATTGCTAGCTGTTTTCGCATGCCATCGTTATTAACTGTTCTGATGATTTTTTAAAAATTATTTTGGGTGTTTATTTTTCACGTTTCGATTATTTTCTGACGAAGACAGTTTGAAAAAAAATCGAAAGATCAGGTGTCCGAACAGCATTAAATTCGTCCGTTTCAAATACAGTGGTCCGTTACAATAAAGTGGAAAAATATTTCTTTGGGACAACTGGATAGTTCATATCCTTATCCAAGCCAGAGAAATATTTTAAATCTGCTATGTGCATGAGATCGAATTTTTTTTTTTACAGGGCAAATTTTGAAAAATCATCGCCGCTTGCTTAATGAAAAAAAATTATTCGTTTGCTCTACATGCGTAAAACCAATAAAAAAAAATAATCTGCATCATACTATGATAGCACATTTCCCTTTCCACGTTTGAGAAAGCCGTTTGACCTGTTGTGCTAGTGGAAGGAATTTCCATAAACAGTAATTTAGAAATGCATCTCCGAACGCATACTGTAGAAAGACATTTCATCTGCAGTGAACGTAAGAAAGCATTTTCCCAAAACAGTAGCTTAAAAATACATCTAAACTTATGTTGAGAAAAACATTTCTGTTGCAAAGTGTGTAAGAAAGGATTGTCAAAACAATAGCTTAAAAATTCATCTTCGAAACCAAACTGGAGAAAAACATTTCGTCTGCAGTATATGTAAAAAATCAGTTTCTCAAAACAGTAGCTTAAAAATACATCTCTGAACGGATATTGGAGAAAAACATTTCATATCAAGTACGTGTAAGAAATCATTTTCTTAACACAGTAGCTTAAAAACTCATCTTCGAACCCATACTGGAGAAAAACATTTCGTCTGCAGTATATGTTGGAAATCATTTTCTCAACACAGTAGCTTAAAATACGTCTCCGAACGCATACTGGAGAAAAATATTTCATCTCTAGTAGGTTAGAAATCATTTTCTCAAAACAGTAGCTTAAAAATACATCACTGAACGTATATTGGAGAAAAACATTTCATCTGCGAAGTAAGAATGGATTTTTTTTTTCCAAAACAGTAGCTTAAAATGCATCTCCGTACCCATAGTGGATTAAAACGTTTAATCTACAGTATGTATAAGAAATAAATTTTCTCAAAACAGTAGCTTAAAAATACATCTCAGAATGCATGCTGGAAACAAACATTTCATCTACAGTGTATGTAAGAAAGCCTTTTCTCAAATCTATATCTTAAAAATGCATCTCCCAACGCATACTGGAGGAAAACATATCGTCTGCATTATATGTAAGAAATCATTTTCTCAAAACAGTGACTTAAAAATAAATCTCCGAACGGATGCTGGAAAAAAACATTTCATCTGCAGTGTATGTAAGATAGCATTTTCTGAAAACTGTAGCTTAAAAATGCATCTCCGAACGCATGCTGCAGAAAATTATTTCATCTCCAAAGTGTGTAAGAGAGCATTTTCTCAGATTGCTAGCTTAAGAATACTGGAGGAAAACCTTTAACCTGCCACGTATGCAAGAAAGTGTTTGCTCAAGAGGGTCATTAAAGATGGCATCTTTAATCTGATACGAAAGAAAAAAAAATTTAAACCGGCAGTGTTTATAAGATAGGATTTTGTAATGAAAGTAGTTAAAAAAAAATCCTTGAACGGGTACCGAAAAAAAATTATTTCTGTTTGCCGTGTATGTGAGAGGATTTTCTCAAAAGGATAATTTAAAAGCATTTTCGACTACGAAACTTTGGTTTTCGATGACTCTTAATATTTCTTGGTATTCACACTTCTTCTACATTTAGTTGATCCGGTTCCGGAATTGGTGCAAATTATTTATTTCCAATGCACCAGACAGGACACGACATAGCAACTAAGCATCCGGGATTGAATCCCTGCCGGGGAAAAGTCTGAACATCCCAGGGGAGAGATCTCGGTGTGTTCGTATCTTCTACCACCCTGTGTGACCTCATAGAAAGACAATCCCTGTCCGCAGATTTAATAGTCTAGACTCGAAGGTATTTAATGGCGTCCTTGGGATTCGAACTGAACATAGCCAGTCATTCATCTTTGTGGAAGGAGCATAGAGTTTACATTGATTCAGCACTTGGAAGACATGGCAGATCTCTCTCTTTTATTTTTATTTATTTATTTATTTTGATTTTGCAATATATAAAGAAACCCTTCGGAATAAAGCAGAGTCGGCAGGCCTTCAGTTCCGTGCATAGATATCCAGACATTTTGAGCCCACTGGTTACGCAGGTTTTTAATAAAAGATTTTTTAATAAGTTAACAATTTAAACAATCAACAATTATTAAAAATAAATAAAGGAATATTAATAATAATTAAGGTAATTTAATAATTATTTATTTAATTTAAATAATTTTTAAATAAATTTATTCGTTTGTGGGTTTATTTATTATAATTATCTTTTTTTTAAATTGCGTGTCGCTCGCTCTTAACCAATGAACAAAAAACATTTATTTTGTGGGGTAAACGTTTTAGTATGTTTTATGTTTCACTTCTACCATTATTTGTGAAATTTAAGAGAAAAATTGAAACTTTAGATTTTAGTGTTTAATTGTCTGTTATTATTTCGATGGCTTATTTCCCCTACGTACAGGGAAATTTTAAAATGTCAGCATGTTAATTTGAATCAAAGATTAAGAAATTTAAAGCTGTTGAGAGCTCAATGTTCAAAGACTATGTCTCCAATAATGAAGTAGAAATTGTGATCATCAGATAGTTCTAAGGAAGTTTTAAAAAGTTTTAAATTAGACCGTTATCGGGAAAATTTAGTTTAAAAATAAAAATGCAGTTGAAAAAGTAATAAAATGAAGTGAACAAGAATTTAAAAAAAAAGAGTTTCAAAAGGGAGAAAATAAAAATAATAATAATGACAAAATAATATAGTAGTCGCCGAGTTTTGAACATGGGACGAAAGGTAAGAAAACGTGAGTGAACTGACAGCACCACAGTGGGACACTATCAGAATTGTTGAAGGTAAGAATAGTATGTAATGAGATAATTGAGAGGTGTGGAAATTTGGGTTTTCGTTGTATCTGTTTTAGCATGAAATCATTTTAAACTTTTCTTATGAATATTTTAGATTATTTTGTGTGTATATTTTTCACGTTTAATTTTTTTCCTCGTATAGGGTAGAGTGGTTTCTGTGTCGAAGTCGATAAAACGCTATCAAGTTTTCACCTAAGGTCCTACACGCAAGTGAGGAGACACTTCACACACGAACATCCCAAATTCGATCTCTTCCAAACTGCAGTCGTTCCAGATTTTACCCTTTTTGAGTAATGCGGATAAAAACGATTTAATTTCTCTTGATGGAGAACACATTTTTCTTAGACTCTCCTTCAGATGTTATGCATTCTCCTGCTCCTTCGAGCCGGACGATGGATAGGGCGCTGGCCTTCGGAATTAGAGTCTGTGGGTTCGAATCCCATTCTTTGCTTGGACGTTTGTAGCCGTTCGGAATCGGCTTTAAGCAGCATGTCCCGGTCTAATTAGCCCTCGTGTAGTAAAAAATGACCGTAGAGCTCTAAACTAAACCGTCGTGATTTATTTTTACTCGTTGGGTTGTTTTTAACAATTTTATCGTATTTTACCTTACCATAGTCTGTAAATATGAACTAATGAATGTGTTTCAAAATTTTACCTGCCGCGTGTTAATGAAACAATAAGGACGGCTTTATTAGTAACACACGAATTTATTTTTCCCTTCAGAGTGATTTGGTTCTGTATGCATGTGATGTCATCAAGTTTTAAGCCGGAGTTTGAATTGGCTTGTCAGGACAGAGATTCGAACCCGGGTGTTCTCCACTGGGGGGGGGGGGGGCGTGTATTCTGACAGAACCATCGTGTCTTACTGTGGTGCTGTCAGTTCACCCCACGTTGTCTGACCTTTCGTCTCAAATTCAAAACTAGGCGACTCCTAATTTATTTTGTTATTCGAATCCGGGTGTTCTCTTCTTCTGGCTCTCTTAATTTCAAAATATCCATCTTAATTACAGATGATGCTCGTTATAACAACCGACCATTATAGCGACCGTTCCAATACAACGACTTTCTTCAGTAGCTGGCCTCTCTCAGGGCCCAGTCGGGTTGGTGGGTCTCCCCTGTAGTATGTGGCCACGTCATTTCTTTGTCATTCACATACAGACGGAAAAGATAAGCTCCTACTATTAAACTAAAAATATGTGCACAACGTTTTACCATTCTTTTTCCAAATTTTTGAAATATCCTCTTCTTCAGTAGCTGGCCTCTCTCTCTCTTTGATGAAGGAGAAGTCAAAAATCTGTCCAAAGTTGGGTGAATAACCCAGTGGGGTTGGTGATTCTCCCCTGTGGGATGTGGCCAGGTCATTTCTTTGTCATTCACATACAGACGGAAAAGATAAGCTCCTGGAATGGCCCGAACCATCAGACCATCAGAAGTGTGGTTTAACTGCGTTCCCTGGGCCATGCCCTCTAATGCAAGTTTCTCTGCCTGTGTAATCGGGGAACCAATTGGAAACGAAGAGAGGAAAGGAGTAAGATGATTGGACGTCTTAGGATCTTCGAGTTCAGTGGCTATAAGCTGACTTCACCGAAGTCATGCAACACCGGGCGCGGTCAGAACTTGGAAATGGCCCTAACGTTCATGTTTGCTGCTTTATGTCAGCTCGCGCATCCTCTTAGGGCCTGTTCACATAGAATCCACCAGCGTCACTGTTAAAGATTCCGTTGGGCGCTGATTGGTTAAATGGGTCAATGATTGGTATATGATTGGTTAAAAATTTTATCGCTGACGCTTTCTATGGGAACAGGCTCTAAGACATTTGTTAGCCGAGTTCGAAAAAACAGCGAAAACAAATCTTCGTTAGCCGAAAAATTTGTTAGCCGAGGTAACATTGTACTTCACGCATCTTACTTGTCATAAAAGGTTTAAAATATTCTTAATATAAAAAATTAATATTGCATATAAGAAAAAGAAAGAGGACCAGTTTCGTTGTATACGAAGTTATAAAAAGTGCACTTAACAAATTTCTATCTTCAGTAAGTTTGTTTAAAATAGAAGAAAAAGTTAGTATTTATGTTAAGATAATTTCTTAACTTTTGATGAAAGTGTATATTCATAACTAAAGATTTCATAACGAAAGGATTTTCTGATAAATATTACTTAAAAAGACACCTCGGTACGCATTCCGGCGAACATTATTTTGTCTGCACTATATGCAAAAGAGGATTTTCTAATAATGGTAACTTAGAAAGACACCTTCAAACCCATACTGACGAAGTATCTTCTCAAAATGGTGGATTAAATAAAGCATCTCTGGACTCGCACTAGAGAAAAACCTTTCATCTGCAATGTTTGTAAGAAAGGATTTTCTTGCACTTGGCACTTAGATATACATCTCCGGACGCATACTGGAGAAAAGCCTTTCGTGCGCACTGTATGTAAGAAAGGATTTTCTCATAATTATAGTCTAAAAATGCACCTCTTTAGGCATAGGGGAGAAAAGTCTCTCGTGTGCACTGTATGTAACAAAGGATTTATTTGTAATGGTAGCTTAAAAAGACACCTCCGAACGCATACTGGAGAAAAGCCTTTCGAGTGCACTGTATGTAACAAAGGACATTCTTAAAAGAGTAAATTAAAAGCACATCTCCGTACACACTCTGGAGAAAAGGCTCACGTCCGCAGTGTACGTAAGAAAGGATTTTCTCGTAATGCTGGATTAAAGATACAATTTCGGACTCATTCTGGCGAAAATCCTTTCGTGTGCACTATATGTAAGAAAGGATTTTCTCGTGATGATAGTTTAGAATTACATCTCTGGCAGTGTTGCCAACCTCTACGAAGCGCCTTCCCTTAGCGCCAACTCGAAATCCCCCTGTTTCCCCCTAACACCAACTTGAGATCACCCTAGACCTTCCTAAAAGAAATTCCGGTTCCAAATAGGCATCCTGTTTGAGAGATAAATTGAAACAAATAGAAAATACACACTTACATAATGAAATGGAGGTTTATTTACATTTGACATATGTATGGAACTTATAATCTAATAAAAAACACGCGTCTCGGTTGTACAAATTATTAAAAAAATGTCCCACCACAAAATGCTCCTAAAAAAATGTGGCCCCTAAAATCACCCATTTTCATCTAAATTACCCCAAATTTAGGGGGGGAAACCCGAAGTTGGCAACACTGATCTCTGGACACATAGTGGAGTAAAGCCTTTCGTTAGCACTGTATGCAAGAACGGTTATTCTTGTAAGAATAACTTAAAAAGAATCTCCGGACGCATACTAGAGCAAATATTTCTTCTACTGTACATGTAAAGAAAGTGTAAGGTTTACATAAGATTCGATTCACAACAATCGAACTTTTAAGTGCGTGAATTTAAAGAAGCCTCTTAAGATATGCTAATTTCAGCATAGGCCGTTGGTATAAACAGGGCCCGATTATGAACGCTGGGGGCCCCTGGGCGGATGCTATTCCCCCCCCTTACGAACATTTATAAAAATAAGAACTATCCATGGGCTATACATACTATTAGAAGTACTAGGTGCATACACCAAGGGGGTTTTGGGGCCCCCTAGCATCAGGGGGCCCTGGGCAAAGTCCCGATTTGCCCATGCGATAAAAAGGCCCTGAGTATAAATACCAAGCAGCTAGATTACAGAAACGGGCTGACGGAACGAAATGGAAGAAAGTGTCAAGAGCTGGAGCTAGACCTAGAGTCCAGGGCCGGATTTAAGAGTATGCCGCCTATAGGCTAAAGTCCATCTGCCGCCTCCTCTATAGTTCATATTTGCTTAATACATTTGTTTTATACAACAAAAGGATAAAGTTCATTGGTGTTTTCATCTTTTTTAAACATAAAGTTCATTTAGTTTAGACAAAACTACAATTTTAATGGTTTACATAATAAATTATATAATCAAATTATTTATCTACTTGTTTTTTTTTTACTTACTTCTTTTAAGATTCGTTAAAAAATGAAATGGGTTTCGAACTTCATTAATTAATTTGTTCTTGGAGATCAGTGATCACTACTTTAAACATGTTTTTATATTTTAATGCTAATGACTATCTTTTGCGTAATTGAAGAACTGTGTTCAATTTGAACTAAGTTGTCCTACACGGTGAAATGAAATTACACAAAATGTAGTTAATTACTGGTTTATTTGTTGAAAAATATACAAACTTCTCTAAAACAACTCACCCCGCGTAATCTTCATGTTCAAATTTACATAGCTTTCTTACGAGATTTCTTAATGGCAAACTCGTTGATAATGTCCTCATATGAAAATATATTTAACTTTTGAATATATTGCCAAACTGCCACCCTTGAAAATTTGCCGCTCTAGGCTGCAGCCTACTTAGCCTATTTAGAAATACGGCCCTGCTAGAGTCTGGTTTGTTTATAGTTGAGTTGCCGCTTGAGGCGTTTAGCGTAGGTTGCTTCAAATCTACGCGAGTTCTTGTTAGAAGAAGGCTGTGTGTGGTCGGAGGCCAAAGTCTACTAAGGGGGCGTCCATTAATTACGTGAGGCTTTTAAGGGGGGAAGTCAATCCGAATATCACCCAGTCTCACGTGGGGGAGAGGGGGGGTCTCGGCAAATATCACGTAATTTTGTCTTCCGCAAGAAACAGTGTAAAATTGCGAGAAAACTGGGTTATATTAAGTAAAACTTGTTTCTACACTAAAATATGGCCAAATCCTACACAATAGTTCCAGTAGTTATTCTTGAGACCACACACGAGTCCCCGTGGACTGAATTAGAATGAATATTCTTTTACGAATTTTAGTAGTTCCTATTGAGGTATTTTATTGTTCGATTTTCTCACTGTGATTCTAGACTACGTTCTTAGTAGTCTTAAATACTAGTCTTAACTAGTCTTAAATAAAAATAATTAAGCAAATTATGTTTTTTTAAATAAATCCAACGCAATCAAGCACAGATTAAAGTATTTACACTAAAAATACGGATTTTGAAAAATCTCACATGAGATTAGGGGGGGGGGGGAGTCGAGCCAAATCTCATGACATCTCGTCAGGGGGGGGAGGGGGTCGAATAATCACCAAAATCGCCTCACGTAATTAATGGACGCCCCCTAAGCAGCAGTGCTGGTTTGACTTTTCAAATACTGTGAGTATTTCAAACTGCATTTTCTTGCAAAGCTTTTCTGCAAGCAAACTGCATTTTCTTGCTTTATTGCCTATCCGGGAATAATATTCCTTGCTTACATGGTTATATGGCTCGTACTAGTTGTACACAGTATTTATGTTGAAAAGCAAATTTATGTGTCAAGGTTGAATAAACATTTTTTATTAATTTAGAACTGTGTTTGAATCTAATTGATTAGAGTGCCACTTCAAATTATATTCACCCAAAGTAAGGAGAGAAGTAGCGAAAACTCTATAAAAGATTTTATCAAACGGATCTTTTAGAAAATACGGAGTGAAACCTTTTGCCGTTAGTGTTTGTAAGATAGGATGTTTTAATGAGATTACTTTAAAAAACATTTCTGCACGGGTGTAGGTAAAAAATCTTTCATCTGCAGGGCTTGCGAGAAGAAATTCCCAAATGGGTAATTTAAAAACATATTTGTCAGCTAAATTTTGGTTTCTGATGACTGTTAGTTATTCATGGTATTATTTTTTGCGCTTAATCGATCGGTCCTAGATAGGTTTTAAATTCTTTGTATTTTTTTAAATACTTGTGCGAGAAGAATAGGTTTTACGTTGATTTAGTACGTGGTAGACATGGTCGATAATTTTTTTTCTCTTTCTTTTGTATTTTGTAACGAATCCTTTGAAAATAATGCTTTTTCCAGAGACAGTCAGTTTCATGCATGAGGAATATCCAGAGATTTACTTATTCAAAATGTTTTTATTCCACATTAACTATGCATGTACTTGTGACATGCCTGTTTTGGAGTCCACTGATTATGCTCTCTTGAAACAAAACAACAACGACAACAAGAAAAAAAAAATTCAGGTAGTCTCTTCTAACGAAATTTCCGTGGGTTATTAACCTAGGATTACTTATTGTTGCTTACCTCTTTTGTATGTATATATGTATGTATGTGTTACGTATATATGTATGTATGTGTTACGTATATATGTATGTATGTGTTACGTATATATGTATGTATGTGTTATGTATATATCTATCTATCTATCTATCTATATATATATATATATATATATATATATATATATGTACGTATGTATATATATACATATGAGGCGTTGAAAGGCAAAGTGGTCTAAGTCACATTTTCAACTTTTTTCATTTGAGGGCAAATAAATAATCTCCATGTTCAATTTATAGTGGAATTGTAAAAAGTTATTATTTGCAGTATTGTAATAATTGTTATGAATTATAATTTGTTCAATTTATAGTGGATTTTTTTTGTATTTTTTGCAGTTAAACTCTTTTGACTTACACCACTTGACTTACTGACTTACACCACTTTGCCTTTCACCGCCTCATATATGTATGTCAAAACTTTAACGCATTTGGTACTTTTCTGTTTAACTGTTTACTGCGTGTCCAATCGATGGAGACTGGGTTTGGCGCGCTGCCAAAATTATAACTCGCGAGGTACGGACGGACGGTTTTAGCTCTGAAATTTTGCTTTCCGGAGGACCGTTATGGCGGAACGTAATCCTACATTAAAAACTTTAAATTAGCATGGATGTGTTTTTCTTTTTGAGGATATCTTTGTTGTTGTCGTTTAATAAAGGCTGCTATGTACAAATCCTATTGGATTCGCTCACCTCAATGTTAACCTGTGGAGAAAATTTGTCCACGGATTGCCGACTTGGAATCAAAGATTTTTTTAGAAAAATTGTACTCCGTCATAGAGAAAGAAATTTTACATTTGTGTACCTTTTTCGTTTTTTTTTTTTTAAATGAAATTAATATTTTTAAATTTAAATTATTCGGGAAAAAAATCTGGTATAGTGTGTTTTAAACGCTCATAAATTCCTTCGGTGGACGAAATTTATAAAATGAATCCGGTAGCGCTTTGCAGAAAAGTTCAGGCTATCTGACAATACCAATTTTATTGGATTATCAGCATTTATGTACCTGTAAATAGGTGACAAAAATATATTTTAAATAAAAAATTTGGGGGCAGCGCTTAACCCCCTGTAGAGAAAGAACCATTACAGTCCCTCAAAATGTCAATCCTAAGGGGGGTGGAATTCTAGAACTGTCAACTGGACTCCTCCCACCACAAGAATCTGCAAGAAGAGGAAAAGGGAAATACTATTTTTTTCTTAGTACATAGCAGCCTTAATGAAAAAAAGGCATTTATTTATGAGAAAATGTAAGGTTTGTATTTTAGCACTCCGATTATTCATAAAATAAAAAAAAGTTTTAAAATTTTTTGGAGTTTTGTTTTAAATTGTTTATTTCTTAATATTTCGATGATTTTTTTTCTACAACTTATATGAAAAGTTTGTGAAGGGACATTGCAAACTGTCACTTTGGTAATTTGTTTTTACATTGTATCTTTTACTATCTACCTTTGTCTGCAATAGTTATTAGCTATTCTGGTGAATTTTTTATGGGCACATTTTTCATGTTTCGTTTATTTTTTCGGTTTCTTGTCTGTTTTTCTTTCTGTACGGGTCGGAGAGGGTTCTAGATTAAAGTAATTAACGCGCTTTCAACTTCTCGCCTAAAGTCCTACGCCCAATGTCAGGAGACACTTCACATACGATCATATCAAATTCCATCTCTTCCAAACTGCAATCGTCAAATATTTTATCCTATTTCAGTCGCAAATAAAAGCTATTTTCTTTTCCTGGATGCAGAACACATTTTTTTTTACTCTATTTGAGATGCATTCTCCTGCTCCTCCGTACTTTATTTTTGTCCTCTGGGATTTTTTTAAACGTCAATTTTATGCTATTTAACCTTACCATAGTCTGAAAATATAAACTAATAAATGTGTATCAAGATTTTTCCTGCCTCGTTTTATTGATACAAGGGTAGACGGTTTCATCAGTAACATATAGATTGTTTTCTCTAATACCATTTATAAGCCATATATTAGCCTGTATGTATGTGATGTCATTAAGTTTTTTGACCGAGTTTAGATTTGCCTCCTGTCAGGACAGAGATTCGAACCCTTGTCTTTTCTCATCGAGGTTTTTTTTCTCCAGCCAATCTCATTACATTCCAATTATCAATCATAATTAGTTCCCTAAAAACAATTATACAGACACTGCTTAAGTATAAGTCCCAAATGAAATCCTCTATACAGATGCCTTATTTTTAAATTTTCGATACAAAGACCTATCGGTATAACGACCGACCATATTATAGTGACCGTTCCAATACAACGACCAGTTCAAAAAGTCTCAAATGGAACCCCCTTTAGTGATATGTTATTTTAAATTTTCGGTACTACGACCTCTCGTTATTACGATCGACCATTATAGCGACCGTTCCAATACAATGACCAGTTCAAAAAATCCCAAATGGAATACCCTTTAATGATATATTATTTTAAATTTTCGGTACAACGACCGCTCGTTATACCGACTGACCATTATAGAGGCCGTTGTAATACAACGACCAGTTGAAAAAGTCCCAAATGGAATCCCCTTGAATGATATGTTATTTTTAAATTTTCGATACAACGACCACTGGTTATAACGACCTTTTTCTTTGGGACCCAGGGTGTCGTTTCAACGAGCGTCGACAGTAGTAGCCAAAAATAACTCTAAGAAATAAATAATTTGGGTTGCATTCTCTGACTGACAGTAAAGATTTTTCTGCTCGGTTCAAACTTTAAACACTGCCGGTTCAGCCAGACTATCAGAACCTTGCTTGAAGTAACGTTTCATCTGCTATGTATGTAACAAAGATTTTTCTAAAAAAAAACTTGATTTAAAAAGACATCTCTGGACAAACAAATTCTTCATTTTTGAAGAAATTCCTAATGCTCATAATTAAGGTTTTGCTAAAGTACACTATTCCAAATTTGACATTTCTATTGTAATTGTTTAATTCGAGTGTAAATATAAAAATCGTGCTAAATTTCTTGATTCTCTCTTTCCAGGTATTGGATTTGACTAACTGATGGACTGGATAAGTTCATTCAAATAATCCTTGTAAGTCGTTAGTTTCTGATCAACAGAAGTGGAGCTTTGTGTAAAGGAGTATTTTTTATATCTGGGAATTCTTTAATAATGATATGGAATCAAATTAAAAACGATTTCGAAACACATCATTTATTTTTGAACAGAAAGAACATTATTAATTTGCCAAGGTTATTACCCTGAAGAGAAAATTTAATTCCTTCTAAGAATACCTCTGAAATTGCATGTGGAATGATACGTGCTAACGAAGTTTCTGTTGATCTGTGCAAAAAAAATTGAACGAAACTGGACGAAAAATGAATTTTTTACTCCACGATACGAACGTTATAACGTACGAATGATAGTGGAATATGTTTGATTCATATGATTGACAATGAAAAAGAAGAGCTGATTCTCAGATCACTGCTACGGATTTATTAATGGCATACACGTTTTACAAAAAATAATTTATTTCTTCTTTTTTTTAAGAAAAAAAATGCATATGTTGCATGATGGTCACTTTTACTACGAATTGCAATCATTCGACAATCAGAGGTGATGTGAATAGAAACAACTGCTGCATTCCCTGACTGATAGTAATGATTTTTCTGCTCGTTTGAAACTATAAGCACTGCCTGTTCAGCTAGACGATCATAACCTTACTTGAAGTAATCTTGCCTTACTTGAAGTTTTCTTTGCCTTAATCAGAAAAATGTGACTTGAAAATGGCTGTCCACGTAGCAGAGACAAGAATCTGATTCCTTTAAAAATTAGATAGAGCTCCAACTTTATTTCAAATCGTACCAACCTGTCTACCTCGGGCGTTAAAAAATTAACTTTTCAGTTGTTCACAGATATAAATATGCATTTCAAATAATGTCAATGAAAACACAATCTCTATGTTCCGCTGCGGGAGCTTTTGAAAACTTTATAATCCTGAAAGAGTGAGTTTATATTTCATAAAGTATTTCTGTTATTTTGCTCTTGGGAATTTACTTAAGGTATACGATTTATAGCAGAAGGAATTTTATCCTAACAACTCTGCAAATTACATAAGTAGGATTTTAAGGATGCATCAGAGACCACGGTGTTAAGAAAACAACAGTTTAATAGAACGCTCCGTAAAAATTAACATTCAGCCAACATGGCTGAAGAGCAGTGGTTTAGTGATTCCAGCCAAAACGAATTTTTCAACGTCAGCCAATCATATCAGCAAAGACCTGCTGATGTCGTGCTTGAATCTACTGCTTGTGATCCCCATGATAATGAAGTAAATGAGAGTAGTTGCAAGGCACGTTTACACCCTCTCACACCAGAAAAAACAATCAAATTTAATAAAGGCGGAGAAAGTTTCTCTCTTGTAGCACCCGTAAGTGCAAGTATTCTCTCCCAAGCTGTGAAGAAATCTTTTAGGCGCCCTGTGTGTAAACTAGGATTCTCACGAAAAGAAGCTTTGAAACAACATAGCCCGACCCATACAGGAGAAAAACCCTTCGGCTGCAGTGTGTGTAAAAAAGGGTTTTCTCGGAAAGCTAGCTTAAAAAGACATTTCTCTACCCACACAGGAGAACTGCCTTATATTTGCAGCGTATGCTACAAAGGATTTCCGGATGAAGATAGAATAAAGCGACATCTCCGCACCCATACAGAAGACACGTCTTTCGTATGCGATGTATGTAAGAAAGGATTTTCTCAGGAGAGTCGTTTTAAAGCACATCCTTGCACCCATACAGGAGAAAAACCTTTCGTCTGTTGTATATGTACAGAAAGATTTTCTCTCGGGAGTAGTTTAAAGAGACATCTCCGTACCCATACTGGAGAGAAACGTTTCGTCTGCAGTGTATGTGAGAAAGAATTTCCCCAGGAGGGTCCTTTAAAAACGCACCTTCGCACCCATACTGGCGAGAAACCTTTCGTTTGTAGTATATGTGCGAAAGGATTTTCCCAGGAGTGTAATTTAAAAAGGCATCTCTCCACCCATACTGGAGAGAAACCTTACATCTGCAACATATGTGAAGAAAGTTTTTCTCGGCGAAGTAGTTGGAAAGAACATCTTCATTCCCATACAGGAGAGGAACTTTTCATATCTGGTATCTGCCAGAAAGGATTTCATGAGAAGAGAAGTTTGAGGGCACATCTTCTCACCCATTCTGGAAAGGTACCTTTCAGTTGCAGTGTGTATAACAAAGGATTATCCGATGGCAGTAGTTTAATAAAACACCTTCGCATCCATACTGGGGAGAAACCTTTCGTTTGCTGCGTATGCAAGAAAGAATTTTCCGACAAGAGTCATTTAATGAGGCATCTTCGATCCCACACTGGCGAAAAACCTTCCGTCTCCTGTCCAAGTGAGAAAGGAAAATCCGAAGACGGTCATTTAAAAACGCGTTTTCGCACCAGTACTGCAAACAGAGCTTTCTCCTGCAGTGCTTGTGACAAAGAATTTTCTCAAGAGGATAGATTAACGAGACATGTTCGCATCCATACCGGAGAGAAACCATTCATCTGTAATGTGTGCAACAAACAGTTTTCCCAGGAGGGTAATTTAAAAAGGCATCTTCGCACCCATACTGGGGAGAAGCCTTACGTCTGCAGCGTATGTGAGGAAAAATTTTCTGGGCAAAGTAGTTTAATGGAACATCTCCGCATCCATACTGGAGAGAAACCTTTGATCTGTGGTGCGTGCAAGAAAGGATTTTGTCGGAAGAGTAGTTTAAAGGTTCACCTTCTCACCCATACTGGAGAGAAACCTTTCGTCTGCCAGGTGTGTAACAAAGGATTTTCTGATGGGAGTAATTTAAGGAGGCATCTTCGAACCTATACTGGCGAGAAACCTTTCGTTTGCCCTGTATGTAAGAAAGGATTTTCTTGGAAGAATGTTTTAAGACAACATCTTCTCACCCATACTGGAGAGAAACCTTTCGTTTGTAGTGTATGCCAGAAAGGATTTTCCCAGGTTGGAAATTTGAAGAAACATCTTCGTACTCATGACGGAGAAGAACCTAACGTTTGATATATATAGAGAGAAATTTTTCCGAAGAGGATAATTTTTAAAAAAAACTTATTTTTCATACTGGAAAAGAAACCTTTCATCTGCAGTGTGTATAAAATAATTACAAGGTTAAAAGAACTTTTTATATTCCACGTTTTTAAATTTTCTGTTGAATCACATAAACTTGATAATTCTATGTATTAATATATACTTTTTAAAAAATTTTTTCGGTGAATTATCCCATCAACTTGATAGAAAATAATCGGCCTGCATTGTGCACAAAATGCAAGGATGTACCGAGAACCACGCAGTTCTGTACCTCGGAAAAAAACATCGCCAAGGGACAGGCTTACGTCGCATTAAACCGAGTTAGAACCTTGGAAAGACTGCGCATCGAAGAGTTTGACTGCTCCAAACTTACTGGAAAGACCTCTTATTTCGCCAAATCACAATTTTAATATTTTCCTATTTAATTATTTTTCACTTGTATTTATTTTTATTTTTCTCTCCTTTTCTCTCTTAATTGCACAAACCTTAACTTAATTATTCTTTTTCACTTTCTTTTATTTAATTTTAATCACTTTTTAGTCGTTTCCACTACCCACAGACTTTATAAACTGCTAACTTTTATAAATTTTTTTTTAATTTTTCGCACAATATTTTTGTAAACAAACTAAATTCACATGTATTCTGTTTTCAAAATCATCAAACGCCGTTACGCAAAAGTGCAAGCATTGAATTCGATCGAGGCGCCACCTTACGGATTTTTCTGCTTAAAGATGGCTAAAAGTATTAAAAGAATGCATTGTCATCGTGTTCTGAGCTATTTTTAAAAGTTTCAAATGTCTAGCTAGTCGGGAAGTTAGTTAAAAATCGATTGCAAGATCTGTACTTTACAAACAAGAAAGCGAAATAAAATGCTCATTTATAACTCCTATCTCCGTCCTATATTAACTTATGGAGGGCCAGCGTGGTCATATTGTGCGGATTCCCACGTTAAAAAAACTAGCACACTAACATTTCACTAAAATCGCTCCATTTTGGCTGTCGAGATATTCTGTGTGCCCTGAAAGAAGCTGGTTGGGCAAATCGAAGAATCAAAGATGGGTCAAAAATGGTGGATTTAAGCGTCATGACGGCAGCGGTCGACCCTGGACCACAACAGAACGGGAAGACGGAGCGATTGTCAGATCAACCGTCACAGCACCGGATTCGCCGTTATCAGTCATCCGACGTGTGCCCCGCACACAAGTGTCTGACATGACCACTGACAGGCGACTGAGAGAGCTGAATCTACGCTAGCGCCGACCGTTACGCCGCTTACCCCTCGCGCCTGTACACGGTCAAGTCCGATTACAATGATGCTTAACTCGATCAACTTGCAACTGCGCTGACTAGGGACTTTATAGTCTTTAATGACGAGCCCCGTTTCCAGCTGACGAGCAGCGAAGACATGTCTGATCGTTGTCTGATCGTGTCTGAGACCTCCAGGGCAGCGTGGGGATCCTGTACTCACTATTGCACGCCACACGGGCCCACAACAGGGCGTTATGGTCTGGGGTGTCATTTTCTTTGGTAGTCATTGGAAACAAGCGTACAGTACAGCGGTACGTAGACAACATTCTACTACCCATTTTGTTGCGGTTCCTCTTGCCCCACTTCGGACTTACTTTTGTTGTTGTTTCCAATCCCCTAGATGTAGGAAAGCCCACACCAAGTCCAAAGGACCCAGGTCCTCAAATCCTAGGTCCTTGGCGAAGGGTAGTAAGCAGCTTCACTTTAAGGCGAGGTACCACTAGGGCTGAAGTCTGACTTGACCTCGAAGAACATCGTTCCCGTCATTTTGAACCGAGTCAAGTGACGAGACCGGAACACTTGATCCCGCACCTCTAGAGGCGATTGTTAACTATCCCGGAATGTTGCCGATATAGCCCGACAGTTGGAGACAATTTGGCAAGAAATCCCACAGGACACCATCCGGGAACTTTATCAGTCTATGCCACTCTTGTGTCAGCTTGCATCCAGGCCAGAGGTGGACCAACGCCGAAAGGTTGTGATAATTGGAAGAAAGCCATTGATAAATTTTATAATCATCAAAAAACAAAATATCATATAACAGCTGTTGTGCCGTACGAAAGGCTGCACAATATTCAAGATGGAAAATGTATTCCAATTGATCGGCAAATTGATGTAGGTAGAGCATAACAAGCTGCAGTTAATCGCAAACGATTAGAACCTATCATAAAAACTGTAATTTTATGTGGTCGGTAAAATATACCCTAAAGAGGACATCGTGATTATGGAGAATTTTCATTTGAACAGGAGCCAGTCACGAATGGGGGCAATTTTTGAGCTTTGTTTAGAATGACAATCGATGCGGGCGATGAAAATCTCACTGAACATTTTGAATAGTCTGCCAAAAAGGTACCTACATTAGCTGGAACATACAAAATAAAATTATAAATGCATGTAAGGGGGCGTCCATTAATTACGTGAGGTGATTTTGGCGATTTTTTGACCACCCTCCCCCCCCCCTGGTGATATGTCGGGAGATTTGGCTCGACCCCCCCCCCCTTAATCTCACGTGAGATTTTTCAAAATGCGTATTTTTAGTGTAAATACGTTAATCTGTGCTTGATTGCGTCGGATTTATTTAAAAAAACATAATTTGCTTAATTATTTTTTTAAGACTAGTTAAGACTAGTATTTAAGACTTTTAAGAACGTAGTCTAGAATTACAGTGAGAAAATCGAACAATAAAATACTTAAATAGGAACTACTAAAATCCGTAAAAGAATGTTCATTCTAATTCAGTCCACGGGGACTCGTGTGTGGTCTCAAGAGTGACTACTGGAACTATTGTGTAGGATTTAGCCATATTTCAGTGTAGAAACATGTTTTACTTAATATAACCTAGTTTTCTCGCAATTTTACACTGTTTCTTGCGGAAAAAAATTACGTGATATTTGCCGAGACCCCCCCCCCTCTCCTCCTCGTGAGACTGGGTGAGATTCGGCTCGACTCCCCCCCCCCCCGCCCTAAAAGCCACACGTAATTAATGGACGCCCCCTAACGACATAATTTTGAACATTTTGGTAGAAAAAATTAATTCTGCGAAATGTTTTTCTATTCTTGCCGGTGAAACTTGTGATATTTCTACTATCCAGCATCTTTCCTTGTGTGTCAGGTATTTAGATGGAGAAAATAACAACAAAGTTTGTGAACAATTCTTACAATTTCTTCTTGTAACAAGCACTACAGGGGAAAACTTATCCGACAAAATATTAGAAGACTTAAATAATTATGGCATCGATTTGTCCTATTTACGTGGGCAATGTTACGACGGGGCCGCATCAACGAGTGTAAAGTTTAATGGTGTTCAGTCTCACATATCGGCTAAATATCCACAAGCTTTATATGTTCATTGTGAATCACATAGTTTGAATTTGGCAATTGGAAATGCTGTATCTGTGACTGAAATAAGAAACTGCATTGGCATAACTGAAAAGGTGTACAATTTTTTCAATACCCCTAAGAGACAGAACGTTCTTGTTGACAATATTGATAAACATACATCTGATACTAAAAGATAAAAACCACGCCAAATTTGCCTAACTAGGTGGGTGGAACGCCATGAAGCCATCATGACCATCGTGGAATTATATGATGCAGTGATTATTCTTGACACTATCATTTCTTGGGAAGACAGAGACTAGTCCTAAGGCAAAACTTTTGAATAACTAGCCGCTGCGCGACCAGCATGGTCGCTTTTAATTTTATATTTTCTTTTGCAAAACAACTCAATGTAACATATGTAAGGAATGTTACCATTACCTGTCATCATAAATATACGTTGTTAAAGGGTAGTGGGTTTGAAGGTCCACTGTCCCCTTAAGGTATGTTCACAAATGTCGCAATACCCCGTTATATAGCCGACAATGCAACAGCTGAAATGCATGTCTTTGTTGATGCATGTAAGAGTGCTTATGCTGCTTGTGCCTTTGTTAGAAGTGTCGATTCATGAAAGATAAGTGTTAGACTTTTACGAGAAAAGGCCAGAGTTGCTCCTTTGAAAAGTTTGAGCATCCCTCGATTGGAGCTTATGGCTTGTTGCAATTGAGCCAGATTGGCTATTTGTAAAGCTCTTGATTTACCCGAACTTAGAGTCACGTTATGGTTGGATTCCACCGTTTCGTTATGGTGGATCTGAAACCACGGAGAGTGGTCTAATTCTGTTGACAACTGTGTCAAAGAGATGAGACTATTGACGAAAGTACAGTCATGGAGGCATGTTCCTGGAAATATGAATCCGGCAGATATGCTGTCCCATGGTTGCTTCCCTAAGCAAATGTTACATTCTGGATCGTGGAACGGCCCTCCCTGGCTGAAAAATAGCCGCGAAATTTGGCCAGTGAATGAAACTTTTGCACAGCCTGTTGAGGTAGATCTAGAAGGACTAAAAATCAAAATCAACACTGTTAATTTGTCAGAAGACTCTATTCCTTAGTATGCAAACAGAGTGTCTAATTATGATAAGATATTTCATGTAATTGGTTGGGTTTTGCGATTTTTGAACAATTGTAGGTGAAATGCTAGTTCCTGTAAAGACTCCAAAATTATAAGTTCAGAAAAGGCATTAATTCGCTTAGTTCACAGCGCGAATTTCCCCAATCTTAAAGCCATGGATTCAGTTGATAAATTCAGAGATAATGAGAACATCTGAAGGGTTAAAACACGTATTATAGAGCGTAAAGATAATCCAGCTTTTTTGTCACCTATACTATTGCCAGGTAACTGTGCATTTACGGGACTCTTAATAGAATCTGTTCACCAGAAAAATTGTCATGCTGGTATCCAAACGATACAGAGTATATTGAGAGAATGATATTGGATTCTGAAACAGCGTAAAACTATTCAAAATGTATTGTACAAATGTTTAAAATGTCGATGGTATAAAGCTGAACCGATGCTTTGTGAACCGTCCCCTTTACCGGCTGATCGTATTGAAGATACCTCTGCTTTTGTAAGAGTAGGAGTTGATTTGGCAGGGCCGTTATTTTTTTTTAAATGATGAAAAGGTTTGGCTAGCTTTATTTATACGTGCAGTATATAGGGCCGTGCATCTAGAATTGGTACATTCTTTATCAGCAGACTCCTTTTTGTTAGCTCTAAGAAGATTTATAGCTAGGCGGGGTAGACCTAAAACAATTTATTCGGATAACGGGACCAGTTATAAGGCGACTTTTAACGAACTGTCCAAATTAGATTGGGAAGGGATTTTGAAGAAAACAGACACAAAGAATATTATGGAAATTCAACTCACCCACAGCCGCCTGGTGGGAAAGGTTAGTTAGCGTCATTAAGGAATTGTTGAGACGCACTTTAGGAAAATCGGTGCTGTCTTATGAAGAACTTGAAACCCTATTGTGCGATTGTGGATCGGTAATAAATTCTCGGCCCCTCACTTATGTTTCAGAAGATTCACAAGATTTAATCCCCTTAACCCCTTCTATGTTTCTAACTGAAAATCATTGTTCTGATGTGACTGATTTATATCTAGCACAACAGCGAATTAGATATCAAGCTAAACTTTTTAAGTATTTAAGAAATCGTTTTAGAAAAGAGTATTTGAGCCAATTAGTGATGAAACATACTCAAAATAAATCCGTGCGAGAGCCTAATGTTGGAGAAATCGTGTTAATAGGAGACAATGTCAAAAAGGGTATGTATTGGTCCCTAGCAAAGGTGATGAAAACAATTCCAGACCGTGATGGAAGAATTCGCACTGTTAAACAAAAAACTCAGTCAGGAACCTTCCTGAGACCTGTTCAGTTTTCCCTTTAGAGATACCATTTGTTGAAACCCGGTCTGCTGCAGTAGTACAGAGAGAGGACATAACGGATCATAATACTATAAATAATAAAGATAGTGCTAGAAATGAGGACCAGAGTAGATTTTATAGCACCATAATAAAACAAAAGTTTCCTTCATTTGGTCTTCCAGTTAAAGTACCAAAAAGGCTTGTTCGTTTTAATCAAATTATTTATAATTTTGAGTCACTGTCCCCGGACTCAAAAAAGGGGAAGATGTTGCGATAACGGTTAACCCTTTCAGGGGAAACAACCTCCTCCGTTTGCATGGTGCATATTTTTTTCCCGATTTTTTAACCTAAAGAATCTAGAAAAAAATTCTAATTAAAGGTTGCAAAATGTTTTTATTTTTTAAACTGATAATAGATGGCAGCACTAACCATTTTCCGGCTCATTCAACTGGAATACATTGAATGTCAATGAAAAAAACTAGTTTTAGGCGTTTGCACTGAGAAAACGGCGCCCCTCAAAGGGTTAAGATATTTATGGTGTAACCAAGATGAACGGGTTCCCACGGAAACGGTTCCTTTTACACTTCTTATTTTCTGCTATAAAATTTTGTAGTTTGTATTTTGTATTTTGGCAATTGTTTTTATTCTAACATTAAGTGAATTTGATGCATAAGTTGATTGTATGTAGCATAGGAGTAGCGTCGGGGGGAGAACATCCCCTCTCTCAACTTAACTTGAAATAAATTAAAACAGTATAAGACGTTTAATTAAAATCGGAAAATTGTAGAAAACTTTTAAGAAAGTTGGTATTTTTCCTCTTTTTGAAACTGTGAAACTGAAGATTCCTATTATGTCTTTAGCCTTAACATAGTTTTTAACATTGATATGATCCATAACAAAAATTCGATGCTATATTTTTCTTTCTCATTTTATTTATATTATATTTAATTTTCTCATTGTATAACTTTTGAATACCACTCAAACATCAATTCTATTGTTGTTCAATTTCAAAAAACCATACATTTCATATTTTAAGGTCCGCACGGCAGTCAATGAGCTGAGGAGGGCCCTAACAGAATTCAATTCGTGCCTCTCCCCCCCCCCCCCCAAAAAAAAAAAAAAAAAAAAAAGTTAGAAGCACTCTACGCCTATGGTATGTAGTATAAAAATGTTAGTTTTTTATGATTACTGTGAATGGCTTGTTGTGCCATGATTTTCGTCAATAAATTTGTGTTTTAAGAAGTTACTGTTTAATTCTTCACTCGCAGCGATGAACCTTTGACATCGGTTAAATGTGAACCTGAATAGAACTGCATTCAGAAGCCGTTACTTATTTTGTTACGCAACGCCTAAGCATAGTTATCGACAGCTTTAAATATTTAGGGAAGGTCATGTAAAATTATACAAATCAAACTTGTAACAAACAACGGGATATAACATTTTTTCCTGGTGCCAAGTGCAAAAATCGTTCCATGTCGGATTTCTTCACAACTCTCCATAGGGAAATGTCATCCTTCCAGTCTTCATATTTTAATAAAAAGGGACCTGGAAGGCAAAAAGAAACCTCCATCTTCTATTTTAAAGAATAATTTATCAGCGTAAGTTTGCTTGCATGATCTGTCGAAAGTATTCGCATAATTTGATAACTTTATATCGAATTTATGGTAAGCGTGATCATAGAACGTCATGATAAACTAACGGATATTTTGCCAACCAGCATTCGGCGTAGTTTGTTTGTAAACAAGTGCAAAGCCTGCGGTTAGGGTTATGCTTAAGGTGCATACTCCCTGTGCAGTAGAAACGTTTGTGTGTTAGGGTTGGCAACACAAAATATTATGTTATATGTTTTGAAACTGAAATTGATGGTTACGCATGATGTTGAGGGCATGCTCATCTGAAGTTTAAAACAAGGTAAATGGAAGTTTGACTCAACGAAATTATACAGTGTTCCTGCAGTATACTAAAATGTTTTGGAACTTGCTTCACAGTTTGTTTCTAACGTTTATGAAGTTAATACTTCTCCGTATACCATTGGTCATGATGTTGACTGACTGTATAAAATATTTTGGTACAAGTATGATATCCCCCCCCCCCCCCAAGAGATTTCTCGCCAAATCTGGCGCCCTTTGTTTTGGTTGTTGTGTTGCCGGTTTTTACTTTGGTGTAATGCTCCGTCAAAATATTAAATAACAGTTGCTTTTTAATTTTTTGCCGGAGGTTGGGTTGTTAAAGAGCGCGAATTGCAAAAAATGTGGGTCAGAGATGAGGATTAAAGTTAAAAGTTCTTATTCTGATGGTTTTACATTTGTTTGTAGGAAAAGTTTTTGTAGGGGGGGAGCAATGTAACACTGAGAAATCTATTCGGCATGGTTCGTGGTTACAATCGTAAGGCAGTTCCCCCCCCCCCCCACACACACACACACACATTTAACACATTTCTTATTATTTTTCAGCTTTTATTTTTTGTAATTATGTGTTTTTTGAGCTTTTCTGTGGTTGTACAGTATAAAAAATGCATATTTTTGGGACTTTCCAGAATTTCCCGTTTCAAAGACACACATTCTGCTTAGCGACAAAAAAAAAATCGCCATTGGGGGTTATATCATACTAGTTCCAATGGTTTGGTTTGGAGCACTATGGTTATTTTTTGCTACACGAGGGCTAATTAGACCGGGACCTACTGTTTAAAGCCGATTCCGATCGGCTACAAGCATCCATGCCAATAATGGGATTCAAACCCACAGATTCTTGTACCGAGAGCAAGCGCCTTAGCCATCGTCCAGCATTTCATATGTGTTTTTAACTGATTTCTGTGTACTTGGCTATTTTGAGATAATTTATGCCCAGTTTTTGATGGCTAAGAATTAATTTTCAAAATTGGCTCTGTTATTGTTTGAATCCATTATTCAGGATGCGGTTAAAGTTTATAGATTAGTAATAATGTGTGATAACTGTTAGATATGCATGATAGTGGTTGCGTTGTTTAATTTTAAGCATCAATTTTTATCATTTAGGTATATACATCAGGCACCAGTTGATAGTGATGGATCCTTCTCAGTGTGAAAGTACTGCTATGGAGGAGAGTAGTGAAAGTAAGTCTAACTTATCTTTTACCCATTGTCAAATTTTCGCTCTACAAAAGTTTACAAACTATTTTCTTCTGCATCTAAGATATAAATTTTGGTAATTTAAGTTAACGGGACATCACTTAGCGAAAAACAAAAATGTTGGCACAAGATCTAACTAGAGAAAGAAAATATTTAGCATTTAATAAAGAATGACTATTCTATTAAATCCAAAATAATAGAAAATACAGAGAACAAGTACTGAAACTGACAAATAAGACAATTATAAAATGGATTTTATCACATTAATTTTCAGATTACACAGGAAGCATAACGCTGTCAATTTTGTTTATCATTGTCAAATATATTTACATCTTTTCACCCAACCAACGTCACATAAATTCAATTAGGTACAAATCTAGGTGGTGGTGGGCAGTGCCACATTAATGTTTCTTTCTTTTTTTTTACATCCCTTCATCCCTTACATCTTTTTTTTTACCCCCTTCATAATAACATTAATAAATAGCTACTTGTGATGGGAAATAAACAGGTTATCCTATTTGATGATTTGAAGCATAATTTAGACTGGTGCCCTGTTAACTGAAAAGTACCTAAATTTCAATCTAGTTGATTGCCCATATTTCAGGATGAGTTATTTCGCCTAGTCACCTTAAACCAGGGGTGTCAAACTCAATGGCTACCTTGGGCCAAACAAACAAGGTTTAACTATAGGTGAGCCACAAAAAAAAATCAATATTAATAGAAACGTAGGTTTATTTACCTAATTACAGTAGATTCAACATAAATATATGTATTTTGTTTAATAATAGCAAAAAAAGAGTATCATTAAAAAAACATTTAGCAAACTCTTCCTATCTTATTATAATTCTGCGTTGGTTATTTTATTATATATTTTTGTGTGCCAATATATTGGCTGGGCCTCAAAAATGTTCGTCGCAGGCCGCATGTGGCCCGTGGGCCGCAAGTTTGACACCCCTGCCTTAAACCTAGGCTTACCATACATCCGGGATTAGCCCAGACAGTCCTGGTTTTTAAGTAATGTCGGGGGGGTTGATAATTTTATGGCTGGCGAGGATTTTTTGTCTGTTGTACATAAAGGAAAGGGTATGTTGAAGATCACGTGAAAACATTTAAACATAGGAGTGCTAATAATGCTACTGCTTCAGCAAACATAAGAGATGTTTTTTAAAGCCAAAGAAGGGAATAACATTAACAGTGATCTGGAGTGTGCTGCATTTTCATACCATACTGCTAGACATGAACTCAGTTTTAAAAAATCAGGCTGCCGATCTAAACTGGTTAAAAACTTATACGACCCAAAATTTTAATCTGCTAGAACAAAAACCGAGGCAATAATTGTTAACGTTATTTCACCATACATATTTGATAATGTGTTGCATTCTTCGGAAAACATTAATTTTGTAACAATAATGATAGATAGCTCAAACAGAAGTGAAATAAAACTTGTTCTGATTGTTATAAGATATTTCAGTCTGGAGGAGGGAATCCAAGTTTAACTTTTAAATTTTGATGAAGTGTCAGGTGAAACGCTCATATTTTAACTCAGTATCTTTTGCAGTGTGGGAAAAAATACAAACTTGAAGAAAAGTTGGGTTGTTATACTGCTGATAACACTAACAGTAATTTTGGTGGTGTGGAGAGAAAAAGGAATAAAAATGTGCTCAGAAAAGTTCAAAGTAATTTAAATAGACCTATTTTAGGAATTGAGTTGTTCAGCCCACATTGTACACAATTCAGTTCAAACAGCATGTGATTCTCTACCCCTGGACGTAGAAGTTTTTGTTATAAAAATTTATAAATATCTTCACATTATACAGTAAGAGTAACGAAGCTTAAAGAGTTCTGTGAATTTATGGAAACAGATTACAAAAAAAAGTATTATCTCATAGCAGTGCAAGGTTCCTTAAGAATTCTTTCCATTTTTAATGGCCTAAAATCATACTACTTATCTTGTGACAAATGCCCAAAGTTATTATTTGATTTTTTTTTTAAACTAAAAAGTGAACTATTTTTGAAATTTTTATATGGTATTCTACAGTTATTTAATAATGAAGTTCAGAAATTGGAAGCTAATTCTATCACAACAACAGCAGCATTTCGGACATATTTTGAATTAATTTGCCAACTTCAGGAAAGAAAAACCCACAAATTTATACCATCCTCTGCCAAAGAATTGCTATGCACTCTAAAAGAAAATAATGATGTTCAGGAACTAAAATTCTTTAATAAGTTTGAGTGGATAAATTCACGAACTGAAATTGCCTGGTCTTATTTAGAAGAGAGTGCTCGAGTTGTTAATGAAATTATAAAAGATTCCATAAATATTGATGATCTATTTGATGAACATACATTGTTGAACCAGGTAATTCAAAACCAAAGGGTAGGTTGTGGTTCAAGTTCTGAAAAAGTACCAGATACTATTGAGGAGAAGTGGAAAGCAATTTTGTTGTAATATTTTTAAAATGGTTGACTTTGTGATGTCTTTGCCTGGGACATGTGCTCCAGTTGAGAGAGTTTTTTCAATTATAGGGAACATTTGGTCTGCAGAAAGGAGTTGACTTTCAGTATCTACTGTTACACATCTGCTAAATGTTAAAATTAATTCAGAACTTTCTTCTTGTGAATTTTATGATGTAATTAGAACAAACAAACCATTTCTGACCAAAGTCATGTCTAGTGAAAAATATAGCTGAATAAAAAAAGTTTGTTTCAGTAAACTGTTAAGACTTTTAAGTAATTTCAAAAATATGTCCTGGGTTGGACTTTAAAAAATATGGTAAGCATACTTAAACCACTCTAGTTTTGTGTACTAAAATTTTTATAAATGAATCTTAAGCTTCTACAAAATTGATCTGCCTGTTTCAAATGCTTGAATTCTTCCATGTAGGGTAAGCTGATGATTCATACTCTATTACAGCTTTAAGAATTGAAGCTCTCACATCTTGACATTTTTTAAGTACAGTGAAACTTCTCAAGCCGGCCACTCCTATTTGTCTGTCACCAGTCAAATGATTACTTTCTTTTTTTGAATAATTACTAGCTACCATTGAGTAAACAGTCCCTTTTTTCAGCATCGTGACTGGTTGCCTTGGAGAAGTTTCACTGTATTTCTTTCTAAACACAATGATTTTAACGATTTGAGTAATTTATTTTAAAATTGTTTTGTTAATGCAGGATTCTTTGGATGTTTAAATATCAAGGTTTATGATGTATAATTGCTTAAAAAATGCTTTATATGGTTTTGAAGACAAATAGAGAATATTGTAGAATTTATGCCAATTTTTTTTCTTTTGTTCATAAATATTAAACTAAAATTTTTTTCAAGATTCTATTGTAGATAGTTAGCAATTTATCTTTTCATAAGTAACTTTTTATAAACTAAGTAATTTTTTTTTAATCTAGTAATCATAAATTAATTGCAAACTGTACCCAAAAGATGAAATTTAAAATTTAAACTGAAATTACATGAAAGAAAAATTTGAAAAATGTTATTGTACTATCTAATATAAATAAAACAAAGGCAAAATTTTACTTAAACATGTTACAAAAAGTAAAAATCAGGAATGTCTAACTTGATGAATGGAGAAATGAGATGTTTTCTTAAATATGAAATTTTCTTTATTAGAACAATTATTTATTGGGCAGAATAAGACACGCAACATACTGTTGCCCTAATATAACAATACATTTTCTTTATCAAAATAATCTGTATGATTATTTATAGTGTGAAGGGTAATGTCCACAGAATGTTTTTAATCACTTATGTAAATTATATGTTATCATTGTTCATTCTGTTTTCCTAGTTTTGAAGAGCTTCCTTATCTGTGCCCCAAGCTCGCCAAACCAAATTTTTCACACCAACCTTGGTGCCATTTTTGTTTACCCCAGTCCTCTGTATTGCAAGTGGTAGAACTGGTTCATAAACCCTGTCCTTAGCGCTACTTGTCACTATGTACTTATCGCCGATAACATGCAACACAGCTTATTTATTTGCATTTTTCAGTAAAATAAGGTATAAAGAAATTTACCTATAAATAAAATTTACTTGATGATTTTTTAATATAAAATTGATGTCTATTTTGTAAAAAAAAGTTCTAGTACAAAAAACTGAAAAAAAAAATTTTTTTATGTTGTTATGGTCTCAGAAATGTTGTTTCCATATTTTTGTCCATCATTGACCAACCTATATCTACACTTAGAACTAAAGCAGGCTGCCTTAAAACTTAAAACAAATTATAGCATTAAAGTTACTTCTAAAGAACTACAGTTTAAAATATTGCCCTTTTTAATTAATATAGTTATCTCTAATTTTTTTTTATTTTTAAAGTAAACCATGCTGTGTGGACGTACCCTCCACTCATCCTAATTTCGTTCCTAAACAATTTCCAAAATTTTAGTTTTTTCATAAAGAAAAATAATTTTCAATTGACAAACCTAATCACTTCAAATAAAGTTAAAAATAAATTCAAATTTAATAATGTAATTTAATCTATTTCAATTTAATATAAATATATTATATATTACTATAGTATGCCGTATATATGTATAAATATGCTATGTATAAATGGATTAAGCTAAAATAAAATTTATAAATTAAAGAAAATCTGGTAAAAAAAATGAACAACATGTGCAAAATATTTATGCAAAAAATTTAAGCAATCATCAAAATTTATACAATTACCAAGAACACGTGCAAAAAAAATCAAAGAACTCAAGTGGTCACCTATACAGAAGGAAAAAAAAAACCTGTCTACTGACATTTGACCCTTCTGAACCGGCAGGCTTACTATTACAGCAAACCTTGTGACGTAGCTCATTGAGGCAGCTCTCCTAAGGTGAGTAGAACGAGCCACGCCACAAGAATTGGCACAAAATCATCTTGGTGAGCTTAGAGCACAGATAAGGAATCTTAGCCCCTAGTTTTCTTTGTAGAGAAAAAAGTATAAATATTTTTGATGAAATATCCTAAATATGTTGTTGTATATTATTGTTCATAGATTGAAAGGTTACCTTCTGATCAATAATTATGATTTGAAATTCTAAAGATGTGCATAGATCTACATAACTCTGCATAATCTACTTATCTTTTATTTAAATTTTTTTTTAATGCTCATTAAAGGGTACTTTAAATTGTCATAGTCAGTATATAAGGAGGAATATGTCTAATGTCTTGCTGACTACAAGTCTGTAAAAGTAAAAAATTTGAAAAAGCTCTTGTGTCATTGTCTTCTAGTATCTTGAGTACTAAGTTTAAATCAATGTAACTTAAAATTTTACAGCATGAATTTTTTTTTAACTTGAAACTTATTTGAACAAGTCTAAAATTAGTTACTGTTACAAGAAAATATTTTGTTGAATTCACAATTTTAATAAAAATAATCAATGGACAAATTGTGTAATGTTCATCAAACATTTTTAAAAAATGTCAGGTATTTTGCATCGTAGGAACACAGTCATTAATGTTTGTGTATAACTTGATGAATGAAGACACCATGCAGCTAAATTCATTGTATGGTTTTTTCTTACTGTTGTTTTATCTGTCTATTTCTTAAAGTAATTATGTCAATTCATTATATGAATTTCAAAGTCTGTAATGTAGATTATTAATATAGAATTTATAATTTCCTGAAAAGGAGTAAAAAGTTATGTTAAGTTACCATCCAAAAATGTGTTAGAAAAGCATTAATGTTTTTATATATGTATCTACACATGTTGATGTACATAAAACTATTACTGTTGTTTTATATGTCTATTTCTTGAATTAATGGTTATTTTTTTTATTTTTATAGCTACTTCATTACCAGACATATCAAAGCCTAGTTGCAGTGATTCAGATATGAAAACAGTATCTGGTGTGACTAGCTCATTAGCTGAAATAAGTCTAAACTCTAGTTCAAAGCCCATTTGTCTCATTGTTTTAGGCATGGCTGGATCGGGAAAAACAACTTTTGTGCAGAGAATTACCACTTATTTACATGCAAAACAAACTCCTCCCTATGTGATTAATTTAGATCCTGCTTGTCATTCTGTACCATTCCCAGCAAATATTGACATACGAGATACAGTAAAGTATAAAGATATCATGAAAAAGTATAAATTAGGACCTAATGGAGGTATTATGACTTCATTAAATTTATTTTCAACTAGATTTGATCAAGTATTAAAGTATGTTAATAACAGTAGCGCAAAGTGCAAGTATGTGATATTAGACACTCCAGGCCAGATTGAGGTTTTTACATGGTCTGCCTCTGGTATGATAATTACTGAGGCTTTGTCTGCTACTTATCCAACTGTTGTTGTTTATGTGATGGATGTTGTGAAGAGCATAAAACCTGTGACTTTTATGTCTAATATGTTGTATGCTTGTAGTATTTTGTATAAAACAAAATTACCCTTTATTGTTGTTCTTAACAAAACAGATGTTGCAGATTGTCAGTTTGCACTTGAGTGGATGAGAGATTTTGAGAGTTTTCAAGAAGCTTTAAGTGCTGACACTTCTTTTGTGTCAAACTTGACTCGTTCAATGAGTTTAGTTCTTGATGAGTTTTACAGTGAATTACAAGCAGTTGGTGTTTCTTCACTTACTGGTACAGGAGTAGATGAGTTCTTCCAAAAGGTGCAGAAAGCAGCTGAAGAATATGAGACTGTTTTCAAGCCTGAATTTGAAAGAATGATGAAAAAGAAAGAAGAAATGGAAAAGTCCAGGCAAAATAAAGAAATGAAAAAGTTGATAAAAGACTCTGGAAAAGGGGCTGAAATTCAATTGGAAAATATTGATATGGCTCTCAAAGATGTTCATTCAGAGCCTATTTATGTACAGCAAGGGATGGATGATGAGGATGATACATCAGATGAAGATTGGGCAACGGGAAAACTGCACTATGGAGATGATTCTTAATATGTCTATAATAACTGAATGTGAGCATCAATTTATATTTAAAACAGTGACAGCAAAACAAGTTTATTCTTTTATGATGAGTTAGATATAAATTAAGCTTTGCCAAAAATGTACCTCTATACAGCAACATTTAACGGATTATATTAAGAATTTTTTTTTTTTAAATATGATTGTTTTTGTTGTATATAATTATGTATATAGTGTAATGTTATTTCTTTGAAGGGTCAACAGACACATAATTGGAGAAAAATAACAATTATAAATTTTGTTCAATTTGTTTTGAGGAAGAAATACTAATCTTATTAAAATTATCATAGTTCAATTTTGTATCATTTTTGAAATTGGGCTTAAATTTGAAATTCAATTATAACGCCTAAAAAATAAATAGAAAACGAAACACTCATATATTAAGAAATGTATGTTAGGGAGACTATAAGAAATATATTATATAATGCAATTTTAATATTATGCATTTGTAATCCTCCCTTATATGTAAATTATAAAATAGTATAAATTTTTTTCAATTCAAATTCGTTAGATTGCATTGTTTCAATTTTGCATACTTTTATAATTGTCTCCAAATTCGTCTGTTAAAGGAAATCAACACCAGTTAAAATTAGCACATTATTATTTATTGCATATTATTAAAATGCAAGCCGGTTTCAAAATAAACAGAAGGAAAAATTTTATCAGAAATTTGTTTATTTCCTGAATATTTCTTATGAAATTTAATTAAATATTTTTTCTTCTCTGCAACAGTAGAAAACTATGCCAAAAATTTTTTTTTTTAACCCTTCAGCGGGCGCACCTATTTTTGGAACACCGGCAGGTGTGCGTGGTACAAAGTGCAACGTCTCTTTCAACCTTGATTATTTCTTTTGTAATGAACTTTTTTTTCTTCAAATTCAAAACAATACTGCGTTTTATGACAAGGTATAAAATGATGATAATATTGAGATATATTTATAATTAAAGGCTAAAGAATGCAGATACAATCGCCTTATTTCCAAACTGTCCGGTTTATTGGATCTAAGGACAACTTGCGAATTGTTTCCTATTATGTCCAAAAACCTAAGAAAATAATGAGATTGTCCATCTTCGTGATATGCAGGATACCGTGTAGTAGCTGCACATTTGATCGTGTACATCAACTCCTGCTTTTGTCGTATTGTAATCCAGTTTAATTGCTGGTTTACCACAGTTAAATTGCGACTAACAATTAATGGAAAGGAATACAAGGGTCAGAAAATCAGACTTGCATTAGAAAGGGTGTAGCTATAAATAGAAACTCCTTAGAACATTCAAACCTTTCATGTAAAAACAAACCATTCAAAATTACGAAAATGTTGCACTTTGTACACGGATGCTCCTGCTGAAGGGTTAAAGAATGACAACAAAAAAGGTTCTAAATATTAAAAAATACAATAAGGAAAAAAAATGCTGTAGTCATAACATTTTTTTTGGGGTAAATTTCAGGTTAGAAAAATTACTGTGTGATATGCAATAAAATTATCTGTTAGTTATGATAGGGCAGTAATATTTGTTCAATAATGAACAAGCTTTCATATTTTTAACTGTGCTTGTTTTTTATGAAGTGTATAATTTGCTCCTTGATGTTTATCTTCATAACCAGGGTTATAGTATATTCTATCAGTATGTTAAAAGTTTATTGGGTTTGTTATAAATATGATTATCTTACTTTCTTGTAATATTTTCCATGCCACTGAAAATAAACAAAAGGAAAGTTTGCACACTACCTCGGCTACCCTGATTTAATTAGACATTAAATGAAACAAAAATGATTTGAGAAAAGACCTTTATGTATTTTAAACATATGTAATAAAGGAAATATTTAAATAGAAAATAATTTTATTATTTATTGTTATATAATTCTAAGGAGAAGACAAGAAAGAATTTTACTTGAACTTCAGTATCTTTTTTGGAAACTTGGTTCTATACTGGTTAGTGGGTTTTACACATCTGGTGCTGTCCAGTATATAGTTTTTGCTGTTACACATTTTCATACAAATATGTTGTTGAAAATGATACTGGAACTTGGATAGACCATTTTGTTGATTGACAATGCTGTGTTCATCTTTTGCTTCATGAGTACTAATTAGGCCAGGACATTCTATTTAAATCAAATTTTGAGCAGCTATGAACATCCATACCAGCAGTGGGGCTTGAACCAACAGACTGGTACTGACTGCTGGTGTCCTAGCTATTTGACCATCATTTGGACCCATTTGGATAAATCTATACATTCATCAAATACATGGCACCAGAAAATACTGCCAAAGCTTCTTCGTACATAGCTTTTATTAGAGTATCTGAACTAATGTTCTGTTATGCTTCAAAAATTCAGTCAGAAATTGTTGGCTTTTATTTAACTAAATTTAATGAATAAGTAACAACTAATGACAGTTTAATAAAGTTTATAATATTCTGTGTCAGTGCTATTTCAACTTGAATGTTGTTGATGAATAAACTAATAATGTTGCTGGTAAATAAACTAATTCATGAACTCTTAAACAGAGGTCTTCATCAGAGCTGGTCCTACAGGTGAGGCAGCGAGGCACCTGCCTCAGTCGCCGAATTGAAACAGGTTCCAAAATGAGACATAGTAAAAATACAAAAAATTTTATGAATAATGCAAAAATATTAATAGTTTAATCTTATAAATGAAGAAATTCATAAAAATATACAAATATAAGCGAATATTTTAACTATTTTTTTAAACTCCTGAATTTGAGTTTAGGAGCATAAAATTTAGAATGCATATTGACAAATGTTGTTGTAGTTCTAAGATTTCTACTAACTCAACCTGTCACTGTAGCAGCAGCCGAGCACAGTTTTTCTAAGCTGAAAGTATTTAAGAATTATCTTTGAACATCAAGCCAAAGCAATTGGATGAGCTAGCAATAATTTCTACCGAAAAGATGGTATGAAAAACAATTTATAGAGATACAATCAAACAATTGGCTGTCATAAAGGCTCAAAGAATGATTTAGAAATTATTTTTATTACATAACAGATCATATTCAAATTTATTTACTTTCTCTACAAAACACAGTATAAATTACATAGTAGAAAAAAAAGCATGTGAAATGTTATACACATCTCAGAATTTAGGTAAATGGCCTTTCATCATTATTCCACTAAAAGCTGTAAAGTAAAAATGCCAAATTGTGGAATGTTTGTTAACCAAACTCAATTTAAAAACTAAACACAGTATAAATAACATAGAAAAAAAATCATGGGAAATGTTATACACATTATTAAAAATAAAACCCAATATAAAAATATATAAATTTATAAGAAACTCCTCAGAATTCAGCTAGATTTAGCCTTTATGACAGCAAATTGTTTGATTGCATCTCTATAATTATTGTTTTTTTATACCATCTTTTCTGTAGAAATTATTGCTAGATTATTCAATTGCTCTTGAGTTGATGTTCAGAGATAATTCTTAAATATTTTCAGCTTAGAAAAACTGTGCTCGGCTGTTTGCTGCAGTGACAGGTTGAGTTAGTAGAATTCTTAGAACTACAACGTTTGTCAATATGCATTCAAAATTTTATGCTCCTAATCTCAAATTCAGGAGTTAGTTCTATTTGTTTACTTTCTCATTGGACTAAAATCAAAGGAAGTGGACAATCTTCATACAACATTATTGCATGAGTCAGATATGGCTGTCATGCATTAAGCTGAAAAACAGCCGACAGCCAAGACCCCAAGATATTTGAGCTGACACATCAGGCATTTTGTACTCATTGTCTCCATTTGGATATTTGTTACAGCTTTCTTTTCGTATTGAGTCTTTTCATAAATGAATCTGTTTTTGTAGAAGCTAATATATTTCATTGAGTTTTAAAGCTCATAAGACAAAGAAATTTAAAATTATGCACATCTCCTTTTCCTCAAATTCCATTTATACGTGCAGTAAAGTTTATTACACATAAAGACCGTAGAATTATAATTTGGCATGTTACTAAGTAACATATTAGTTTAGAAAAAAAGATAATTGTTGTCGTAAAATAGACAATTAGGGAAGTCTTCGCATCGATGTTTTGTAAATTTGCATTGAAACAGCTACGAGGGTTTTCGTGATATGTTTCTATTTTTCAAGTGTAAGGTAGAGGATAATGAGTCAGTCTAGATATATAAGAGCTATACTCAGTAGTAAAAGAGAATTTTCACCTATCTCAAGCCTAAACATACGACAGTTTGAAAGGCGAGTTCATATTGCTCTGCAGGGTGATGTCGGCTCACCTTCTGATGGTGCTTATACTTGGATAAATTGTTAATATTGTTGGTAAATACATGTGTGTGTGTGTTCGATTTATAAAAAAGATTAACATATTAATTTAAACTTTTATTAATAAATGATTATTCGTTCCGAAAGCAAATTAATATGCCCGGCCATAGATACAACGTTAACGAAGATGGGAGCATAATCTAGTCTAAATATTCGCATGAGTTTCATATGACGACGCATAATGATCCCTAGTAGAAAATTTTCAACACAAGTAGTACGTCGTTCACGTTTCTGGATTTTCCAACAACCACCAAAAAATACTCATCCTACTGCTATGATTTTGTTAATTGAGGAGATAAGGTTTCATTTTGTGTTAGTCGTGATTCGTGAAAAGTCGCCAAAATAATGGTTTTCGTTTAAAGCGGCGAAATATTTTTCAGTGAATCCAGTGCTATTCTGTATGACCATATCAGATCAAATTGTTAAATTCGACGTCCATTTTGACTATTTTTCAAACCACCACTTGTAAGAGATACAGAATGTTTGGCGCGGTAGAATTTGCGTCCAATGCGAGCATTCTGTGAAGAGTACGATATTAGACTGCTTTCACTTTTTCATTTTCTTGCGAAATGAGTTCGTTTTTATTGACTTATGTTTAATCCAAGGTAATGAATACGATTCCAGGAAACTCTGTGTGCTTAGGTCATAACTTAGGGGAAAATTCGATAAGATTACGGAGACCACGGCTCTCGTCTATATGCCCTGACAGACTGACGACCGGACGCTACGTAGCAAAACCTGTATACTCAGCCGAGGGTTGATTTCCCAAGTTCGGAGCAGTCCATTGTGATAGGCCTGGGCGCCGGACGGACAGTACAGATCTGCCGACCAATTTGGGCAACCCTGGGCCCTTATAACATAGGGGAGAAAATCATCCATTGAACACAACATTGAAATTTATATAGAATGAATGATTACGGGAGAGTAAATATTACAAGCATATATTACTCATGAAGCATACAAAACACTCTTTAGCGTACCTCCAAATAAAAATGGGGGGGGGGATGAAAAATTTCTTCAAAAATTGCGACTGAACCCACACAACACACCGATCTCTATTAGACGTCTATAATATCTCACCTCATAAAAACGCGTACCTCTATAAGACGTCGAAAAATATCTACATCACGTTGAATGGAGCTGTATAGGAGCTCCGAGCTGTGCTCTCTTTGATCCATAAGACGTCTACGATATCTAAGCGGCGCTCTATAGGACGTCTATAAGAGCGAAAATTTCGATGTGGAGGGTACGCGATTTAGATATTTTAGACCTCTAAAGGACGTACTATTCCTCTACAAAATATTGTATTTCGGATCTTAATTTCTGAATAATAAATTAAGCTTAATTTATTTCGAACAATTTGCATTCTAATAGGACTTTTTATGCAAAAATAATTGCTACAGAGATTCTAAAACTAAAAGTAAATTTATGGAAGTATAACAAAAGAGTATAAAAATAATAGTGGTAAATGTATTATTACTTATTAAGTAATAATTACTTAATAAGTAATAATACATTAGGCTTAATTTATTATAATACATTAAGCTTAATTTATTTTGAACAATTTGCATTCTAATAGGACATTCTTATGCAAAAATAATTGCTACAGAGATTCTAAAACTAAAAGTAAATTTATGGAAGTATAACAAAGAGTATAAAAATAATAGTGTCTATTATTTTATTACCCCTCTAAAAAAGAAACAGGGTGTTTGTTGTTTCGTATTACAGAGTACAAATGGACATACTGCATTTTTTCCGGTGCTGACGTCACTTATCCCACAGTAATCCCTATTTTCAGCTTACAAGTAATACATTGTTCTCGTTTATGATTTTCTAACAACCTCCTGAAAACATAATAGGAACACACAGTTTCTTATTATCCACAATAAAAATTTAAAGTGGCGACCACTCTCGATGTGATTAATATAGTTCTACATCAGGCCGAAGAATTTTACGTGTTTGACAGTCACCTCTAGGGCTCTTCAGTCTGTTATGGAGTTCCTATCGGGGGAGGGGTCGATCCTTAATATTGTTCTCTTCATCAGGCTAAGCAGCACTAGAAGTGATTTGCTTTTCGGTCTGATTGCAAAGTCAAAATGTTTCTCAAAGTCCTAGGGCTGAGTTGGATAGGACTTTGCCAGAGTTACGATTTGGAACTACAGTGATAAGCCGTACGAGCAAGGTATGCCCATAAATCAGATAAGTTGCGTTAAAGAAAATTTAGTTCAACATGCAGCTGAAGAATATGTACAACATATACATGGACACTTTGATTCATCTTCTAAAATTACTGCATCGTGTTCAAAGCATATAGAACAACTTCCGAAGGAAAGTCTGTCGTGTGGGCGCACTGCCGAGGAAGTCTCGAGTGAAAGTTGAAGTTGCTTTTCAACCCGGAATTACTCTCACCATGGAATAAGCTTTTCCGCGCTGAATCCAGGTGTCTGTATTGTTGCGGAAGATGTGTCGTCCCAATCCCAGGGGCGTAACTAGGCTGGGGCAACCGGGCAATGCCCCGGGACCCCCAACACAAGGGATAGAAAATGAAGTCGTGATACTTCAGGGGGGGGGGGGCAATTTGCGTCTTTGCTCCGGGGCCCCTAAATACCTAGTTACGCCTCTGCCCAGTCCCAAGCGAAGGGGGGTCGAAGACCCCCCCCCTTCCCCGATTAACTTCTAGCCGGAAGGTGTTCTGACCTAAAGATGGATGCATTTCGTGAACGCTTTGCTATACGATGTTAGAATGGCATATCGGCTAAGCCAAGTCAAAAACATGGGCAAGAGATGGAAAGAGTGCTCACAGGAAATAGGACTTTAACAATGATTTAAGCTTTAATGAGGCACATGGCAGTACAGCTGAAACCTAGGTAGTTCGGTTCTTAGGGGAGGGTGAGAGCAGACACATAAAGTGAACGAACCAGCTGGTGTAAAACTGTATTAATCAGTTCGGAATTGCTCGTCATTCGTAGTTTTGAGGTTAATGAGAAGATATGTATTACAATACGTATATGTATTACAATGCGTATTTAGTTTCCAGTTACGCGTACACAAGCACTTGATCATACACTTGTGTGCAGTGTACATGAGCGGGCGGCGCATCTACATATGCTTAAAGACTTATGTATTCCCAATAAAATGGGCTAGTAATACAAAACACGGATGGATATGATATGCTTGGAGTATCGTGACCTGTACAGAATAAGCACTTTATTTTTCACCACACAAATTCATTAAAGTTAAAAAAAATGAGAGAAAAATAAAAAAAATGTTATAAAACACAGGTGCATAAAAAATCGCTTAGCGATTTAAATACGCATCAAGGTGTTAGGGCCTGTTCACATAGGGATCCGTAACGTTGCGTTAAGGAAAAGATGACGTTGAGACGAAAATAAACCAATCATATGCCTCCAAACGATTAGCAATGAAATTTTTAACGCCTATGATTGGTTTATTTTCGTCTCAACGTCATCTTTTCCTTAACGCAACGTCCTATGTGAACAGGCCCTTATTGATTAAATTCATTAATTTTTCTCCCACTGTTAAACTTTGCCAAGGAATAGCTAAGGAGAATTTTTGGCAGACTTTTAAAAAAACAGAAACGAAATTTAAAGTGATAAAAATCTCATCTTATTACTAAAAGGAAAATATTTCTTTAATGCATAGAGCATAGTAGTGATGTTGCATTTTATGCAGAGCGAAACACAAATAATTGTTAATGAAGTGGTTTTTGAATATTGCTCACGAGTTTGGGATTTGTTTTTCTGAAAATTTGTGTTCAGGTTCAGGTATATCAACTTGTCGGAGCTCCAAGGTCTGTATGAAAATTTGTGTAGTGCCAAGGATTGTTTATAACAATGCTTTCATCCTACAGAAAAATTTTAGTTTCAATGTTTGCTTTACTGGTGACGAGTCATTACAAATAGTATTTTCTGATTTGATAGAACCTTTCTTTTTTTTTCAGTGTCAGTGTCAACTTTTTACTACATATTTCGAAATAAATAAGGACTATAAGAATTGCAATGATTTGAAACAAAAATACTTGAACTGAAATAAAAAGGAAAAATAGCATTATGTTTAAGACCATTTTTCCTGTTAGAAATTTAGTTTTGAGTGAAATACGCTGAAGATAAAAAAAAACTGGTACAGGCATGCGTATGCAAATAACGGAGATATGCAACCAATCAGAGTAGCGCGATGCGGTCGGCAGCGCCTATATAAAACATCAGGTGCCTGGCGAAGCTGTTAGATCGGTTCGTGTTTCTACAATGGCAGGTTATCACGATGTGACTTTGAGCTTGGTGTTTGTTATAGTCGGTGCACGAGAGATGGGGCATAGCATCTCCGAGGTAGCGAGGCAATTTGTATTTTCGTGCACGACCATTTCACGAGTGTACCGTGAATATCAGGTATCCAGTAAAACATTAAATATCCGACAGGGGCGCGGCCGGAAAAAGACCTTAAAAGAACTGGACCGTCGACAACTGACGAGAATCCTTAAACGACATAGACGTGCAATAGTTAGTCAAATTGCTGCGGATTTCAATGCTGGGGCCTCAACAAGTGTCATCGTGGGAATTTTTCAACGGACCTTCATTGATATGGGCTTTCGGAGCTTCAGGCCCATTCGTGTACCGTTGTTGACTGCACGGTACAAAGCGTTACGCCTTGCCTGGACCCGCCAACACCTCCATTGGACTGTTGATGACTGGAAACACGTTGCCTGGTTTAACGCATCTCGTTTCTAATTATATCGGGTGGATGGACGTGTAGGGGTATGGAGACAATCTTACGAGTCCATGGACCGTAATATCAACCGGGGATTGTTCAAGCTGGTGGAGCCTCTGTGATGGTATGGGGCGTGTGCAGTTGGCGTGATATGGGACCTTTGTTACGTCTAAAGACGACTCTGACACGTGACGGGTACATAAGCATCCTGTCCAATCATCTACACCAGGGGTTTCCAACTTACAAGTGTCCAAGGGCCGCAATCGAAAACACCTGTCTAGTGGCGGGCCGCAATTTAATCAGGATCATACCCAGGACTTTTTTTTTTGAGAGTGGGGGGATTTGGAGGATATGTGTATAGTATGTACTGTGAAATTTTTAAAAATTCAAGGATGACCTCCAACAACGACCTTGATTATAACTGGCCAACTTTCGTCAAATTACATAGACACACACACACAAAAATGTCAAATAAGAAGTGGGTATTTTAACATCATTAATTGCATATTTAAAAAAACTTCCATAATAATATGATTTTAATTTTGTATCAAGTGTACAGGCATTTACATAAATCTTAAAAATTTCAAAAATATGAAAAAAACTTAGATAAAAGCAAGCAAAATGTTCAGTAAGAGAATTGAGGTCTGTTTGCTGCAGCCACCAAAGCACGTATGTCCACCTCAAGCTCTGTTGCTGAGAGTCTCAGGAGATAGAGTAGAGAAGAATCTGTTAGGTGGCTTCTATTGTTGTTCATAATAAATTTCAAAGCAGAAAATACACTTTCGCATAAGTACGTACTCCCGAACATTAATGTAATTTTCTGCCCAAAGTCTCGCAGATTTGGAAATCTTTCTTTTGTTAATAATTTAGAGAAATCTGCTCCCCTTTCTTCCCTCGTTTGTAAAAATGTATCCGCTTGTAGGTTGCATAGTTCAAGTTGAAGATGAGTTGGTGGATCTTCAATCTTTAATTGAATAGGATTACTAAATAGCAGCATGCTATTTTTCAACCACTCAAAATCTTTAAATCTACTGCCAACTCCTCGATTATTTCTTGGACATTTGCAGCAAATTCAGAGAAATCAAGTGTCTCATCACCTTCAATTTCTTCAGCTAACTTCCGACAGCTTGTAAAATGGACCAAATCGTTTTTCTTTAAGGTAACTTTGAAAATTTTTAATTTATTTCGAAACCCATTCACGTGGCCCATCAAATCTGACATCAGCTTGTTTCTTCCCTGGAGATTTAGATTCAGTTCATTAAGATGAGTGATGATGTCGGTGAGGAAAGCCAATTCTTTTAAGAAATCTACACTTTGGAGCTCTTCTTCCAGTTGTGTAGTATCTGTTGAAACAAACTTGTTCAGGAATTCTGGGATGTGTTTTCTTACGCCAAAGAATCTCTCGAGACACTTTCCAGCACTCAACCATTTTACATGATTGTAGAGCAGCAAATCCCCATATTCTGCTTCCATTTCCTCCCAAAACTGCTTTAGCTGCCTATGTAAAAGTGCACGATTTCCGCATCTTATCATATTGATAACTTTTATCACAAGTTTGAAAACTTGATTTGGTTTCACTGACTTTCCATACAAAGCTCCCCGATGAATAATACAATAGATTGTCGGATAAGTTACTCCATTTTCTCTTAGTAATCCAACCAGTCCACATTTTCCTCCAACCATTGTTGGTTCACCATCCGTCACAATTGCTGAACATTTATCAAAACCTTCGATTTTGTTAACTGATTTTTTCACGGCTTCATAGATGTCCTTTCCTTTCGTGGTTTCAGTCATTGGACATATTTCCAATAATTCTTCCTTGGTAGCAAAATCTTCTTGAGTTACACGTATAAATATTAACAACTGACTTACATCTGTTTGGTCAGTGCTTTCATCCAGGCAAAGTGAGAAATAGGTACTTTTTTCAACTAAACAAATTAATGATTTTTCTACCTGCTCTCACATATCAATAACTCTTTTCTGTAAAGTTTGTTTAGAAAGAGGCACCGAATCAAATTTTTCGGCTAATTTAGCATCCCCAAAAGCCTTTGCTATTTCAATAGCACATTTTTTTACTAAATCGCCATCAGTAAATGTTTTTTTTTTTTGCTTTAGCAAGCTCAAGAGAAACGGCATAAGAAGCATACAAAGCAGATGATTGACCGTGAGATATTTTGGAAAAAAAAAACCTGTCTGCTGTTTCACTTTCTTCTTCAGCTCTGAAATCAAGATATTTCGATCTTCTCCTCCATATCTTCGATACTTTTCTTCATCGATTGAATAATGTCTTTTCATATTGTATTCTTTAGGCACTAATACCACTTGCATGCAAACCAAACATTGGAACTTCCCATTATTATTCGTAATTAAGTAATTGCTTTCCCAACGATCATTGTAAGTTCTGTTTTCATTTTCAATCTTGCGTTTCTTTGAAATTCCACCCATACTTAGGCCCGTTTCACACAAGGCGTTTTTATCCGTGACGAAAAAAAATCCGTCGGACAAAGTTCCAACAGTATACCACAGGAGTCAATTAGAGCTTGCACACTGGGCGGAAAAAAACGATCGGTAAATTTTCCGTCGACGGTAGCTTGTGTAGCTGACGAGTGCCACTGTGCGCCGGCGGATGTTTTGAATACTGTTGGAACGACGTCCGTGGGATTTTCCCCCCCACGGATGAAAACGCCGTGTGTGCAACGGGCCTTATAAAATTAATAATTAGAGAACATACCCACAGTAACGTTTTTAAAGAAAACCCTATCTCGTAACACGTGCCTTCTTGTTTACAAACGAAACACACACCTATCTTTCCCTTTCAGGAGAAGAGACTTGGGAGAACCCCTCACAGGACGAGTTTATTTTACTTGAAGGTTGGAATGCAGCGATATGGGGTAGGTATCCTGGGGCTGCTTTTGTTCAGCTTAGTATCCTCGAGAAAACCCGTACCCCCTAAAGCCGGAGAAATGGACAGTCCATGCAGAAATGGGCGGTGATCAAATAGCAGGGTCAAGTCTCTTCTCCTGGTGGGAACAATTGAGTCAGCAGGGGTGAAAGAAAACTGGTTACGGCCCTGGGTTAAAAATAAGTCAGTGGACGAGTTCTCGGACTTGTAACAAAGGGAAGAGGGAGGGGGTGTATGAAATAGAACATGAGTGGACACCCTACTTTTCATGGAATTCGAGGAAAATCAATCTTTTTTGTAAATGAACAGCATTTGAAAACAATATGGATTTTTACAAAAACATTTTTCGTTTACTAAGAATATCTAAATTGATGCTGCAAATTATTTTACTAGAAGTCTTCGCGGGCCGCAAAAAAGGCACCGCGGGCCGCCAGTTGGAAACCTCTTATCTACACCCATTTATGTCTATTGTGCATTCCGACGGACTTGGACAATTCCAGCAAGACAATGCACCCCCCCCCCCCGACGTCGAGAGTTTCTACCGGTTGGCTCCAGGATCACTCTTCTGAGTTTAGACACTTCCACGGATTGTCCACGTAAATCCCCAGACATTAACATTATTGAGCATATCTGGGATGACTTTCAACGTGCTGTTCAGAAGAGATCTCCACCCCTTCGCACTCCTATGGATGTGTGGACTGCCCTGCAGGATTCGTGTTGTGAATTGCCTCCAGGATACCTTCATACATTAGTCGAGTCCATGCCACGTCGTGTTCCGACACTTCTGCTTGCTTGTGGGAGCCCTACACGATATTAGGCAGGTGTACGAGTTATTTGGTTCTTCAGTGTACATATATATTTAACATATATTTTTAAACCTTGCATAACGCGCATCAAAGAGATAACAGATTTCTATTTTTTTAAAATTTAAATTTAATTAGAAAAGCATATTAATCTTCCAGATTAAGAACAGCACGTGATATGAAAATTGCGTTAAGAGAGATGTCTAGAAGAAATTCAGAACATAAATATCTGTGTGCGCGTATATAAAGTAAATTTACTTGGAGAAAAACGAACAACAGAATATCAAATAGAAAAAAAAATAAAGTCACGAGTAATGAATTTTGTACAAATATTTCCACAATAAGAATTAAAATGTACAATCAATATATAAAAATTCCAAAAAATAACTGAAGTGCTCGAACTCTCATAAAAATATTTTCTTTGAGCTTTGGCATTGTTGTATATGATAGTTGTATAGCTTTGTTATATAATTTGAGCTAGACCCTGATAGTTGTTAATTGTTAACATAATGCAGAGTGTTTGCACTCAGTTGTGTGGGACAAGAAAATCGGAATTTTGCTGGTTGACCTGGTTTAAGAGCTTGGATTAGAATGTTTAAGGGAAAACATAACTTAAAAGAAAAGAAAGTTTTATGATGGATGTGCAAATTAAAGTTTAAAAACTGTAATTTTATTTATTAAAGCCATGGCGTGGAGAAAGAGATACAGCTTTCAGATGAATATGAGGAGTTAGGTATCGCCTAAATCATGTTATTATCTGAAAGGGGATTGGTGGATCATGGATGTGGTGGAGTATTGACTTTATTCCCTTCCATTAGCGATAATTCAGAGGTCTTTGTATTTTCATAAATATGTATAGTTACAACAAACACGACTGGAGCCTGTTGCATGAAGTGAAACTGAAATTTTATAATTTACTATCAGTGTTTTTTTATGTGTAATGAAAAGGAAATTATGAGTATTTTCTATCTGGTGTAAAATCTGTTATGTTGGGTTATTTTGTAGCATGCAGCTTTCTTGTTTCCGTTATTCAAGTTATGGGGACTTCAAAAACTGCGAATGGATATTTCCACGGTACATCTTGTTGTAATATTTTGTTAATTTATTGTTAATGTAGTTTCAACTTTTCGAGGTATTGTTCTGTTTACTTATCAGATAAGAAAAAAGCAAAATCAGTGCTCTATTATTTTTTTCGTGTTGCTGAAATGTGCCATTAATTGTTTGAATTCTCGAGCTTTAGCGTTACTATTTGAGCAAACTTTCCTTTCTTTGCATATACAAAATTTGAGTTGATAAAATATACAAGAAGAAATTTCCGAATCTTATGTGACTATTACGGAGAATAAACTAAATTTCTGTTGTGACTGTACTTAAATATATATATATACACATATATATTATAATAGCCTGTGTTTCACTTGAATTTCTGTATATTTTCTTACATTCGTGGAGAACAATGCGTTTCAAACTTTTCTGACGCTGTTTCTATAGTAACAGAAATTTTGGTTTCAAAAGGCTGAATAAAAACTGGTTGGTTCAAATGAGAACATAATTTTTTTTTTTTTTTATCGTAGTTTCTTTTCCTTATCGCGTATTTCTTATCGCTTTTATCGAATATTAGTCTTTTTGAAAACTGCTAAAGAGATCTGTCACAAAGTGAAACAGAGTAGCTGAAATATGTCTATTTTACTGTGTGCATGAATTGTTCATTTCATATTGTTGTAAGTACAAGGGCACAAATTAACCTTCAAACTGGTTCAACATAACAGTTTGATTTATAAATTTGTTCAGTCTTCTGAGTTTTTACAACGAGAGCAAATTTATAAACGGTAAAATAATTGTATTTTGTGGAATTTACTGAAAGGCATTAAATTGTGAACACTACAAACATTAACTGGTTATCTAGGATAGTAAAACTCCTCATCCTTACCTTAAATTCTTCAGTTAGTGATCGATTTCTCTACTCTTCTCCAAATAAATTAATACAGTTGCCTATGGATTTTTACCTAATTCCTCTGGGCTAATCACCCTTTGTATCAAAATTTCTAAACGTTAGAGGTATTGATTCTGAGCGAATCACATAAACAAATGCCAAAAAATATTTCTTATGTTGTGCCAGAATTGGCATTTTCCTCATAATATCCCAAGTATCTGTCAATTTTTAAAAAAAATCTATATAAACAACCATGTGCATAGTGAACAGAACTGGATGATTTACTCTGTCTCATCACTAAAATCTTCAAAAATGCACCAGGAAACTGAATTCGACTCATGATTACTTAAAAATTATATTTTGCCAATAGTGTGAGGAATCTCAGATAAGAACAGACATTAAGACCCATGAGAGTAGATGCTGGGTTAGGGAAAAGACACCCAGGTTATTGACCTCATACCAAGCCATTGTATGAAGTCAAGCCCAGGTCCTAAAATTTATGTGCGGGGAATTTTAACCCATCTTCTACTTACCTTATCTGGTCTTAAAGGCATAACTCAGAGGATAGGCCCACTGTTCAGGCCAAATATGAACAATGATAGGGTGTGAAATTAAATACCAACTGGCTTGAAATGCTGAGATTATTCTGGTCTCCATGTAATTTTGTAATCAATAATTGTAGTGTCAGAGTGAAAATTAAGTTGTAGTTTAGATTTGGTCAAGAAGTGTTCTATTAAAAGTGTACCTGATATTGCAGTTCACTGTCTGACTGAAAATGGCAGAAATAAGGTTCAAATTTGATTTTATTCAGAGTTGATTTTATTTATTTTTATTATTAGCTCACTTACTGCAAAAATTCTTTTAACTATTTCAAAAAATTTTGTGGATGGTTCATACATAAGTTTGATGCTTTGATTTTTAATTCCCAGTCTATTTCTCCGATTGAATAATAATATTTCATCAACATTTTCTGCTCTAGACTTGCAAATGAAGTTGTTAATAAAATTACTTATATTTTTATTTTTAATATCGTAAAATATAATGGTTTTATATAATAGCTCATTGTCTTTTTTGATATTTTCTGTGTGTGAATTAAATCATTTCTTAAATATTTTTATGGTTAAGTATTTCTTAGTTTATGTTTGATATTATGTTTTATGTTGTGGAGACATACTTGTATAAATAATAAATTTCAATTAGGTATTAAAAAACTCAAATGTAACTGCATAATTTTCACTTTCTCTATAGAAATGAAAATTGTAAATATTAATTATATTTATTTGAAATAATGAAAGCATTGAAATAATTCTCTATGATATCAAAATATTATAATATAATTAGACGTATTCAGTTTGAATTTCTATATAAGTTGCAATGAATAGTATAAATGTTGGCTTGTTAGAGACATTTTATTCCAATTAAAATAGTGGAGGAGTTGAAAGTTGTGATGTAATTCATCTCTGTTTTGTTATGTATTTCTGGTGAATTTCTTTTTGTGTAAATATAAATAAAATATTGTAAGGTCATAATGAGTGCTTAATGCTCATTCTTTAGACAATGTAACAAGAACTCATAAAGTAATCATTGTTATTTATTGTATAATGTGTTGATTTTTTTTTAGGTAGATGAAAAGTCATAAATGTTTGAAAGTTTTTAGATGACTGCACTTTTAGTAAATTTTCGAAGAATTATTTTTATAATAGAGTCGGAAGAGAGAACTTGATAGGTAACTTTTTTAAGTATATAGGTATATATTTCTGATTTTTCTCTATTGGCATTCTATGTAATTATAAATTTTCAAGATATTTTGTCATATTTTATTTGGCATTCTAAAATGTATGCAATTTGGGTTTTCTAACTGACGCATAAAGTAAAATTTACCCTGGAAAAATAATGATTAAATAATGGAAAACAGGGCTTTAGCCATTATATATGCATTATTTTCTATTTTCTTAAATGATTTATTTGTGTATGGTTAAATGTGTTTTTTTTCTATATGAAAGTTCCTGATTTTATGTAAATCTTAGTTATAATTGCATCAATTCTTGAAGTTTTCTTTGCATAGTTTAAATTCTGTAACTTGTCAGCAATACTTAGTAATAAGTATATACTTCAGTAATAAGTATTTAAATATTGCTGAAAAACTGTTATACTTATGAATGATAAATGTGAGTTATACTAGTAATGTATATATTGTTTATGTTATCATAGTACTATAAAGGAATTTCTAAACGTAGAAATCATTTTTTCTAATTTGATATACTTTCAACTTCATATCTCATGTAGTTCGTGTTTTAAAATATTAATTATTTTTATACTTGTAAACTAAGTATTGATTTGTTTTATTTTGCTTCAGATAATTATGTCGGAACAACATCTTAAGATGATTGAAGATCGTATAAAAGATTTGTTATTTAATAAAAGTGCTTCAACAGAGCCACAACCACCACCTGCACCAAGCAATTCAGACTTTCAATATAATATGAATTCTTGCTTATTTCATGACAAATCTTTCCTACCTAATACAGGAGATGCAGAACATAAAGAAAAGCTTGTGTCTTCTATGCCTTTAGACTGTAGCTTAAATAAACAGCCTAGTAGTAGTCAATTAATTGACTTGAATGTTTTAACTGATTTTGCAGCTAAACATGCTGATATTAGTGGTGATATGATTTCAAATTCATCTGGATTTTTACCTCATCCTGAGCTTGAAAATGATTTACACATTAACCCTCGTACAAGCATCGTTAAAGATATTTTATTAAATTGCAATTCAGCCCAAGAAAACAAAAGCCCATCAAAATTTCCCTGTTTCTCCGAAAACCTGCCAGGAAAAGATATGAAAAATTGTGATAGAGAAAGAAATACCGTTGGTCCTGAAGATGCTAATAATCTGGATCATTTATCTTCTGATAAAAAGAAGAAAGGCAAGAAAGTGCGTAAACAAGCTGTTAAAGAAAGAACTAATCGAAAAGCTGTGGTAAGTGCAGCTGAGAAGCCTGTAAATCAGTCAGCACAATCTTCTGCCAAGGAATCTCCTAGAAGAGAAATCAAAGTAAATAAGCATTCCTTATCAGCAAAAGAAGGTAAATTTTCTGCTAATATCCTTGGATGAATGGTTTGAATCGACATCTAGTTTTTGATTTAAACTTTTATGAATTTTTCCCTGAAAATTTTAAAAAAATTTATTTAGATTGAGAGGTTTATGAAATGACAACTTGAAAAAGATGCTTAATTTTTTTGCAGTTTTCTAAAAATGCATAAATATTAGGGAGACAAATTTAAATCTTATACTTCATTATTAGTGAAATGAGGAAAGAAAAAAAAACTTTTGTAAATTCTGATAATTCTATTTGTGATGCTGTTAACTTCTTAATTATTGTTATAATTATTTCTAAATATTCCACATATCTTCCTATTGTTTGAAATCAGTTGTCCACATTGTATCGTGGTTAGTTTCTCCGGCTTCTATGGTACAGGCTTGAGTTTAAGTCCCAAATTAGGCATGGATGTTCCCATGTTGCTCCCTTGTAGGGAGAAGTGTTAACTCACCTATAAGGTACTTCCGTAATAAAGAAGCCAATGAATTTAGTGTGGATAGGTCAAAGTCCTCAGGACAAAGTACCTGCTGCATTGGAAAAAATTTTTTCAGTTTAATGTGATCTCTTATGTGTCTAATTTATTAATGCTTCATGCAAGAATTTTCATTAATATTTAGCTCCAGTAACACCTGAGAAAAGAGTTGAAACTTTACATCATGAATTTGATTCTAACCAGCTTCCAGGAATTCCTTTACCCCGTGAAGAAACAGAATATGTTGTTACTTTAACAAAGGTATGAAAGGCAGTTTTAAATTTTTTTGCTGTGTAGCCTTTTCATATTCAGGGATGTGCCAAGTGGTCACTTTTTTTACTTTCCTAGCAGTTAATTATAGGAATTTTTGTATTGCTGATTGCATCAGAATTTTTTATTGATTTTATGTAAAATGTTTTATTTAAAGACCTAAAAAATGAAAACAGATGAGTTTGACTCTCAGGAATATAAATTAATGTAAGTATAAGAAAGAAATGTTAAGTTTTATGTTGACTTTTTATTTAAGAATGAAGCCAGAAGTTTTATGACACCTCCTCACCATTATGTTCTTATTTTTTTTTTATTTAACTTCTCTAATTTTCATTAGTTGGTTTTAAATCATTTTGTGTTATTTTTTAAAAAGAAGCGGATGGCGCATAAAACAATCACCTTTGGAGAATCACGCTCATGTTTCATTATACCATATAGATTTTCTGTCCCCCCAAATTGTAAATTATGTCGATTAACTTTGCCAGAAATGTGAAAAGTGGCTTCATCAATAAACACAAGTCTGTTCGCGAAACCATCTACCTCCAGCTTATCTTCCAAATTCTCATAGATAGCTTTACATTCGGTTTGTCGGAAGGTTTTAATGCCTGCACCATCTGAAACTTGCATGACACGTTGATTTTGTTAGACTTCGTAAAAACGTTTCGCGAATTTTTTCAACCATTTCGGTTTTGGTTTCTTGTTGTCCTGGGCTGGATTTCTTATATAAGCAGCCCGTGTCCTGAGACTGCTTCACCCACCGTTCGATTTTGTGATGATGCGATGGTATTTTTTTACAAAATTTCGTGCAAAAATGTCTTTGAACAATGATAACTAGGATGTTTTGGCATAGTCCAAAACACAGTACACTTCCTGTTGCATTTATGGTGCCATTCTGATTAACAGTGCCTCTAGTGGTGATTTCGTAACCGTAATATTTTTTGCTGTTGCCAGATAAAACTTATGTAGTTATAGTTTCTGAATTAATTTGTTTTGGCTTATCAAATCAATTACAGAATTTGTACTATGCTATTCTTTTTGTCCCATTCAATATGAAACACCCTGTATATACTAGAAATGCACTTAAAATAAGGGTATTTATTATTAATTTTATCTTATTTTGTAGTAAAAGAGTTAGCATGTGTGGAGATCTAGAAAGTTCTGAAATTTATTTTTGTTGAAAATAAAGGAATCTTAATATAAATTAACTTACTTGTTTGAATTTATAAGGTAAATTTTGTTCTGCATTATTGGTCTATGGTTAATTATAATGTATGTTATTATATCGTTAGTTTTGTATGTCCTGTTTTTTTTACAAACTCATTGAAATGATTTGTTTTACAGGATGGTTATAAATTTTCATGTAACATTTGTAATTATGAATCAAGAGCAAAAGATTACATTATGAAACATCTGAATTCAGACAGTCACAGAGAACTGAAAAAAGTGAGTGACTTTATTTAAATCTTTTAATTTCATTTTAACTATTGATGCTGTGATTAATTTTTAGTATACAGATTTATGGTTATTTGTTTAAAATAGCTTGTTAAAAAGCACATACAGGGAACATTCTATTGCTTTCAATGTATTTCAATAATTTCCTGGAAAATAATTTGTTGAATAATGGCTGAATGGCATTTTAGTGTGTTGGTCTTTCAGAACAAGAGTATACCAGTTAGTCTTATAGTTTCTTAATGTTTATAGCTCTTCGAAACTGGCTGTAAACAGTAGATTCAGATCAGCTTGACACTTAAGTAGCAAATGAAATTGTGGTGCACCAAATCTAATGGTTTATCTTTTAAAATTGATTTATTGTAATTCTTTTAAATATGACTGTTCTTCATCTGATCTGGAAGGCATTTCAAAAATCTATCGGCTGCTTGGAGGATTGAAGTAACTATTTTTTATGTATATACTTGAGTAAAGGTTCTTCAATTTTGTTCATTGAGCCATTAGTGACTTACTGATTACATTACTGTGATCTTTAGCTATGTTACCTTGGTCTACCAAACTAGTTCATGTCATATTGTTAAAGTAGATATTAAAATTTAAAAAAATAGGCTTTTAAAAGGGGCAGATTCTTTGCAGATTAAGTGTTGGGGGAGAAAGACTGATTACCAGTTTTAAAGGTAAATTATAAAATGAAAAATTTTCACTTTATTTTTTGTTATTTAATCCTTAATTACTGATAGGAAAATTGCATGGTGCCTATTTAACGTGGTGATATTCGCCTTGTTTACTTTTATCTTGTGTCTTCCTATCATGCAGTTGATGTGTCAGCCTTTTAAACATCGTAAGAATGTGATGGTATTCAGCCTGTCGGCTGTTGCAAATATGATGTCATAGTTTTTTTTCTCTTGCATATTTGCCATATGAAACTACTTATTTCTAGTGGACCATGTTTGGCCATATGTAACTGTAGATCGTGTTTCTTATGCAGATGTTTGATTGTATAAAAGAATAGGCTTGTTAATGTCTCAGTCAGTCTGTGACATCTGTCAATCTCCCTCTCTCAGTTAGAGGTGTGGAGATAGTATCTTTTCATGTACGAGTATATTATTTTCATTATGAGCAGTTGGCTCAATATTATGTCTTATATTTAGTTTGGTATTCATCTGTACATATGGTCATTGTATCGATTATTGAAGGATTTTAACTTCTACGAATTTTGTCATCATTCAAATGTCCCTATTCCACTGCGTGCCCTGCACAGCAATTACTCTTAAGGATGAGAAGTTCGTCAGGTGTTACTGTAAACCAAGGTTTAAATTCTTCCTGGTAACTTGTTTCTAATTTTATTGTACAGTCAAACCCTGTTATAGTGAACCCGGTATCTAATGAACTCACGGATATAACGAGCAAAAATTTTGGTCCCACCATTTTCCTATTGTATGTAATTTAATTAGTATTGTCAGTTTAATGTAATCAATTTTAGTCTATTTAATTTATTAATGATTTTTTTTAATAGATTTCATCATTTTTTTATTACTTCATTATTGAATACATATTGCAACTAATGAGTTATACATTTTGTGAACTCTAGCATTTTTCTTAATGGTTCAGATAAAGCAAACAAAACCTTTGGTCCCTTGAAGTTCGTTATAACGGGGTTTGACTGTAATAGCTTTTACTCCTTGTTTCTGAAAACAAAAATAAATGAAAATATTCTGAAACTACAAGTGATACTAAATCTCTTTTTACAAAGAATTTGAAGATTAAAAATGAAAATGACAAAAGGACATCAGGAGGAACTTTATAAATGGAAGATTACACATGATTATGCAACTGTAGTAAAAAATAAATGAATTTGATGTTTCTTATTAAGACTTTGATTACATGCATCTCTGCTGCAATGACATTACTGTATTGACTATTTAATATGTATTCATAAATTACAGCAACCACAGCTTCTGCCATCCACACAAGGCACCCCAAGCCCCCTGACTAAATAAATGGGAGATAACACCTATTTATGTAGCTGTAGTTAAATAAAATTTCATATAACTCATTAAGATTACAATGACATGCATCTCTGTTGCAATGACAATACCTTGTTAATAACCTTGGTAATAAACTGCTTAGAAATCACAATGCTGGCAATTTACCCTATTGATAACTCCCACAGAGTTTTTCCCCTAACCATGATGTTATTTAGGGAAGTAAATTAAAAATTTGTTTTGATTGTAAAAACTATGCTATTTATATTATTTCTGCAGTAAACAATGAAGCTATGTCTCACATGTATGGATTTAAAAGGAACTGAATAATATACCAAGAGATATCTAGAAAGCCAGAAAAAAAAATCTCTGTATTTTAATTTTCATAAGATTTTTCTTGGAGTGTTAATATAATATAGTACACTATCTACCAATAAGTATTTGGACACCTGTGATAGAAAAGAAAAACAAAATTTATTCATATTCAATAGTTGGTAGAGCTTCAGTCCTCCGGGGTATGGTTTCCACAAGTCCTTTTATGACAGCTAGTGGTATGTTCTTCCTCTCGGCTTGGAGAAGACATAAGTTCCTTCACCGATTTTGGACAATTGTTGTACCCCTTAATTCAGCGATCCAACTCATCGTAGAGGTTCTCAGTAGGGCTCTGGGCAGGCCAGTCCATTCGATTAACTCCATTGTCACCATACCAATCCATGGTGGACCTCGCAACATGACAGCTGGCATTGTCGTCCTGGAAGTAACATGGGTCCAACCCATAAAACTGCGACAATGTAGGACACACACTGTCATCCAAAATAGTGCAGTAGGCGTCAGTGTTGATCTTACCATGAATTGGGACCAAGGGTCCCAGTCCATACCAGGAGAAACATCCCCAGACCATAATTCCACCTCCGCCTAACTTTACTGGGGGCACAATGCATTCTGGCGGGAGGTGTTCTCCGGGCATATGCCAGACCCAGACCCTGCCATCCAAATGGTAGAGGGTGAACCTTGATTTGTCAGCTCCAGAGTACCCGTTTCCACTGATTTATGGTCCACTTTTGATGTTCATTGCACCACATTAATCAAGCAGCCAGGTTGGACTTTGTGATCAAAAGCTTATGAGTAATGAGCTTATGAGCATGACTATGAAAACCAAGCAGATATGCTTCCTTGTGGATAGTATTCATTGAAACAACACTCCTGGATGCCTGTTGAAACACCTGGAGTATGTGGGCCATTGGTTGGGTGCAGTTCTTCCGAATTTCTCTGGGCAGCACTTGTTGGTCTCTATCTCCCAGTTTCGTGGGTCTGCCAACTCGGGGATCATTCGAACAATCGCCACTCACCTTCCATTTATGAATCACATAGGTCATTGTCGATTTTGGGTAATTTAGCTTGCTAGCTATGTCCCTTAAGGATTGGCCATTTCTGTGATACCTGATGATTAAACCTTTCTCAAAATCAGATAACTGTACTTTGTGGCATCTTGCATGTGACTAATGCCAATGTTTCCTACACAATATTTAATGGCGGAGGGTATGACGTATATCAGGACCGCAGATATCATGATTTACATGGGTGTCCAAATACTGGTCGGTAGATAGTGTATGTATCAGATTTTATCTTTTTCTAATCAAACTTGTTTTTAATATTAATTGTATGTTTGAAATTCTAGCAAATCCGGTCAGATCGAGTATTACCTTTCCTACCAACACCATTGCCCAGTCAAGTCGAAGCATTGACAAATTTGTTAATGTCAGTCCATGCAGAATATGGATTAAGTTCCGAGGATATGATTATGCGAGAAAGTTTTACTGCCAGATTGAAAGAGTTTATAAAGCATAACTTGCCAGGTTAGTGAATTTATTTTTAATAAGATTCAGTTAATTTCATTTTTCCTATCAAAAGTTTAAAATGTAAAGGAATCAAATTTCAACTTGACTTTTTCTGCATAATTTTTTCTCCTCATAATAAATATCTTTTTTTGTCGCTAATGCATTAGAGAACTTGTAGAATATGGGAAATTATATCATTTTTCAGTTTTTTTTTTTTTTTTAAATAAAAAGCATCAATTCCAAGATACTGCTTTAAAATACAACATACATTCTTATAGATAAACTGTAATTACAAGTAATTTTTAATAAATTCTTACTTCTTTCCTTTTAGGGTGCAGCATAGAGATGATTGGTTCATCTGTTACTGGTTTAGGTCTGAAAAAAAGTAAAGTTGATATTTCTCTAAGAGTTGTCGAAGAGCAAAATATACCTGACTCCTTGGAACTTCTGTACAAAACATTATCAGCAGGTATAACTTCCTATTCTTTCAGGTATAAGTGACAGGAAAAAATAATCTTCATATAATGCGAAAGGCAAAACAATTTTCTTCATAGGGAAGAAATTTTTTTTTTTTTATAATACATAAATATTGTATTTTATCTGCATGGTTCAAATAGGAAATTTTTATATATAAGGCACACTTATTTGGTGACTAGATTGAACGAAAGAGGGAAATGAAATGTTAAGTAACCTGTGATTGCCTATGTCATATGTAATGCTGTGTTAGCATTGCTTGCCATTGTTATGTTGCAGTTAAAAATCTATTGTAATTTGAATTGTAATTATTTCTACACTTCTATGTCTTGCTAAGGGTACATAACAAGAGTGAAACCTAGGTCCAATGCTACTGGGTATACTGGAAGTATGTGTATTAGCAATTGTGGCTCCTTCCATGGGATCATTTCCATGTATTTTAACACCTCTACATCAGCATCCTGTATATTTAAAGCAGTTTTTGATGTTTCAGTTGCTAGATTTTTTTAATGTAGGATTACGTTCCTCAATAATGGTCCTTCGGAGAGGAAAAAATTGTCCTGGGTTGCGAGTTATAATTTTGGCAGCATGCCTAACCCAGTAGCAGTAAATAGTTAAACAGAAAAGTACCAAAATGTGTCAAAAAAAAAAAAAAGAGGTAAGCAATGATAAGTAATGCTACGTTAGTAACCTGTGGTAGTTTCGTTAGAAGAAACTATCTGAAATTTTTTTTTTAAAGTAAATTGATTGGGTAATTTTTACCACAGAATGCCTAGAAAAGTTGGAGTTCAGTCTAACTTTAACTTCTAGTGCGTTTAGAATGATATAATGACAAATTTATTAATGTAGTTTTATTATCTTTTGAATTTTTTGTAAGGTTCTTTAGTACTGAATTCTTGAAGATCTGTAGTCTAGGGTGATTTGTTTGTGGAAAAAATTATTTACATGTTATTGCAACAAATATTATTTCTAAAAATTGGAGGAAATTGTTCTATCCCCCCCCCCTCCTTTAAATAACCATAATATTCACGCTGAAGTTCTGGCATAAAGACTAAAATCCTAGTATTTTGTGCATTATTTAACGATAGTTATTATTTTCTCACTGAGAACTATACTTGAGTAAGGATGCCATATTTGATATTTCTCAAGTAACCTTCTGAGAAATCCATACTCAAGCATACTTGCCAATTTTTCTTGTAGAATTTCACTATTTTTAAGATTTTTCAGAAGTTTTTAAAAGGGTTTAATTTTTCTGATTTTGATCATAAATACTTAAATATAAAATTAAGTTTTCTACGTAACACTAAACTTCACAATATCAAAATGCCACACACAAAAAAAAAAATTAACTGTGTCAGTGCATTTTAGCTGCAAACATATCGCACCCGGCAAGAAAAGTGACACAAGTCAAAAAATGGCAATTTTGAGGTTATGTCATTGAAAAATATGTATGAAGTGCCCCATCGTGCACGAAAAGCGACACATTTCTATCCTGCAATTTGTCCACCTGAGAGCAGTTGGATCAGTTTTATTGTAATGCTAGTTCAAGCTGTATCGTATTCTTTAAGTTGATTTTTCCTATATTCTGCATTTTTGAGTTGTGTCACTTTTCTTGCTGGGTTGCAATATGACATTGACCTTACTGTATGTATTGTGTAAAATTTCAGACATATATTCTCTCTCTCTTTTTTTGTTTGTCATTTGTTTGTGTTGGTATTTAAAATATCGCCAGAAGAAATAATCATAATTCATTGTTGATAGGAGATGTGAATTGGCATCTTTTGTTTTTGAAATGTTGGTGATGGGAGATAGAAATTCATGTTTTCTTCACTTCTAAAACAAAAAAAGGCTGCTTCAGTGTTTCTTACCAGCAGTGTGTTTATAATTTTTAAATACTACATCTAATTCTGTTTTTGAACGAACCTTTTTTATAAGAATTTGATTTAACACAAATTCAAAAAAAATATTTCATTCTCTTTTTACGTGAGTTATTTTGATTTAACACAAGCGGCCCAATCTAATTTCTCAGGTTTTTTTTCCCCCCTAAATTCTAAGAAAAGAAAATTTTATTTGTGGCATATTATTTTTGGCACCAGTGTATCCAGTTCTGTTTTGATTCAAGAATTCTGTCCCCAAAAACATTTTTTTCTTATTCTATCAAAAATGGAGACAATGAAAGAAAATGATCCTGTTCTAAATGCAGATTTAATAAAAGAAGGTCTGGAACCGGCCCAAAAATTGGGTAATCATTTTATCAAACATGATCCTGATGAGGTTACAAACCCGTCCGACGGGTTTGTAACCAGTTGCGCCGTGTGCGTGGCTCCATTCAATTACATAGGTTGCGACTCATCACGGACTGGTTTGTGATTTGAGTCAGTTATCAGTTTCTTTTGAGTTGCTTCGTGTGCAGACGGGCTTACTGTGTTGTACATACTAAACTATCTCAGCATCTACTCTGTTAATAGGATTATAGAGGCTTTGTATAGCTGCCTTTGCAAAGTTAAGGTAGCAGCATTTCGTTGCAATTAAAATCTGTATAACATGAACAGGAGTCTCTTGGTTGACTAACTGTAAGTAGCCAAAATATCCTTGACTTTGGAGCTCAAGAGACGTTCTTAAATCTACTAAATTGTTCCACAAGAACTTATGGTTGATTTTTACAGTTAGATTTTTATGTTCGACTATGGTACGGTCAAACTGTCCAGGTGAAATTCGAAGCAAATCCAAAGGAGAGTGAGGTTTCTCAGTTGAAGACTGCTGATGGTCTTAGTTAAGTAATTATGTTGACAAATTAATACTATTACTACCTATTTTCGCTTAAAAAGCCGTTTATCACAGAGTTTACACTGAAAAATAGTGAAAAAAAAGTTTTCGCATTTATTCCCTCATATTGGCAAATTTTTAGTTTATTCTCATCTATTTTGTAAATACGAAAATTACGTATCCCTACTTATGATTAAACTAGGTGATTGACATTTGGACATTATCTCATTTATTGCTCGTTTGTTACTTTTTTCCTGTAGATCCTACCTTTTCCAGTGTTGTGAGTGATTTTAAGAAAAAAAAGCTTGGCATTTTATTTACGGATAAGGAAACTGGACTGGACTGCAGTATTGTTTTGGAAAATCTATTATCTGAGAAATATGCCAGACTCTTTTCATTTTATTCTGAACTCGACCCTCGGGTTAAGATTTTAGCTTCATGTTTCAGACATTGGGCTGAGGTAAGACATTATTGTTTTGAGTATTTTCCAAAAGCATATTAGATTTGAATTGTAATATAAACAACTTTCAAACCTACAGTATTTAATGATACTTGAGTTTTGTTTTATCGTAATTTGAAGATATGTGATACTTTGATTTAAAAATACTTAAGATTTCTTATTTTATAATTTGACCTGCCAAAATTATATAGCGTGAAAAGTAAATGCTCAAACATGAATGAAGGTGAAAAAAAGCTAAATTAACCTTGTTTTTCCCTATGGTAAACTAACAACATTTATATTGCCTTTTAACTTTGTTGTATATTTCATATTAAAAGAAGAAAGTATAATCTTGAACAATTTTTAATAAATAGATTAAATTTTCGCTAAAAATATTCCCTTCCTCCAAAGAGGAGTAAATGACCTGGAACATTTGAAGTTTTTTTTTTAACCCTTCAGCAGGCGTATGTGGCACAAAGTGCAACGTCTCTTTCAACCTTGATTATTCCTTTTGTAATAAACTTTTTTTTTTCAAATTGAAAATAATAATTCTGCATTTTATGACAAGATATAAAATGCTTATAATATTGAGATATATTTATAATTAAAGGCCAAAGAAGGAAGATACAATCACCTTATTTCCAAACTGTCCGGTTTATTGGATCTAAAGACAACTAGCAAATTCATTCCTATTATGTCCAAAAACCTATAAAACAATGAGATTGTCCATCTTTGTGATGTGCGGGATACCTTGTAATAGCTGCACATTTGATCGACTACATCAATTCCTGCTTTTGTCGTATTGTAATCCAGTATAATCTGGTTTACCACGGTTAAATCACGACTACCAATGAATGGAAAGGAATACAAAGGTCAGAAAATCAGATCTGCATTAGAAAGGGTGTAGCTATAATTAGAGACTCCTTAGAGCATTCAAACCTTACATGTAAAAACAAACCATTCAAAATTACAAAAATGTTGCACTCTATACACGGGTGCGCCCGCTGAAGGGTTAATACTTGTCATAACTACTATATCTTAATTTTGAATTTTGAGGATTTAAAAAAAAAATAAATAAATAAATCATGCTCTGTTTTCGAATGTAAAAGAAGTGAAGCATTTTTTAGTATTTAGATAAATGGTTTCTGTAAGTTCAGAGTACATAAACTAATCTTTAATCTAATTTTATGTTTTTCTTTTAGTTATGTTCATTAGATAACCAAGATCGGGGAACTTTACCTTCAGTCACTTTCCCCATAATGTTGGTATATTTCTTGCAGCAGATTGAACCTCCTGTTTTACCTGTATTACACGAGGTAGGAATGATTTTTTTTTTTCATTGTGTTTTTAGATTTTTCTTATATCTGAAATATGATCAGGGTTCATCAAGTTCCTTACAATATCTTATTTTCAGTTTTTATGTTAAGTGCCAATAAAATGCTTTCAAAAAGTCATCTTTGTTTTTTATATTGTTGATTTGGGGGCATTTTCAGAGACCCATACTTTACTTTCTTGATGTATTTGAATGCCATAAAAAGGTATGTAGTCTCATCACCAGTTATGATTTTAGAAATAATGCAGTGCTCACCATCAAGTAATTTTAGTGTTTCTTTACTGATTCTGACTGACACACACACACACACACACACACAAAATCATTTAAATTGAACAGGAGAAATAAACCCTCAGCTGAGTTTGTAGGTATTGCTACACAGCTTCTGGTCTTCAGGTTGATCATGGCCAATACGCAAAAGTGGAGGGGGCTGAGGTGGATTAGACGATTACTGATTCTGACGTGCTCTGCTTTTTGGTGTTCTGTTAAATTATGGAGGACCCAATGACAAACTAATTTTTTCATATGCAGTTCTTCATGAATAATTTTATGTATAGCTCCAGATCCAATGTTAAGTTCCTTCAGTAACATTTAATAAGTACATTGATTATCATTGATTAGCATTTTTCATATGGCCGACACATTTTCTGGGAGTACAGGTGACAAAGTTCTTCCTGTGTGTTCTTCGTCATTCGGGAGAGAATTTCAACCTCTTCTAAATTCTGTAAACCATCTGAATACAGTGACACGAGATGGAGCTTCATTTCCATATGCTAATTGTAGATGTTAAAGGCATTCTTCTTTATTTAGCCCTACTTTAAAATCCTACCTTGATAATGCTGTCGCATCAACTCCATTTTCTCCTCTTTCAAAATTTATTCTACGATAGCTAAATGGCAATTGTTGCCAGAAATTATCGTCTGGGGACATAAGAGTTCAAATTTAAATATTGCACCTCTGCTAGAGTGTTACATCTCAAAATAACCATATTTTCAGGAAGAGTTAAAGAAACAGACCTGCCAACTTTCCGGATTTACCCCGACAATGCCGGATTTTTAATGCATTTTCCGGGTTTCCAGAATGGACACTATCGTTACATAACAAAAATATCTACTCAGTTCAGGTCATCTATGTCAAGGGAAACCTTAGAAACTTTGCTAATATGCAAATTGAACCCACAAGGACTATGTTATGAAGAACAATTTAACAATGAATTTTTAAAAAGAGCAAAATCAACTACATTAAATGCTACAAAAATTCCAAGATTTTCTGCAATTAATTAAAACAAACATTATAAAGAAATAGAAGTACTCAAAAGACAGACTGCTGGTGTCCCTGCTAGTGTAAATAAAATGTACATTAAAATGAATGATTACTAATTCTAAATATATATATTTTGTTTAATATTATAATTTCAAGATGTGCTGAACAGTAAGGAAATATTTTGAACTATGTAATATTATTAGAGATCCTATAAACTATAAGTAAGTATACATTATAATTCTTTTATAATTTTTTTCTATACTGTTTTGTGTTATGTCGATTATTTTATGCACGGTAGAATATTGCAGCATTTTCCTCTTACTGTGGTTGGCAGGTCTGAAGAAAATATATGTTGAAATTTCATTTCTTGTTTTATGAATGCCTATGATAATTTTGGGAAAACTTATTGTTCAAATCACTTTAGAAGGTGAAACTACATACTATTGAAGTTGTTTTCAATTTTTAAAGCATAATTTTGAATTTTAATTACAAGATATAACCCTTTTCTAGTAACCTCATTCTGTCAACATGGACTGAAAAAGCTTGAGGGAATACTATCATATCTCTATGCTAATACTCAATCTATCTAAACTTTTTGCAATACAAAGAAAAAACCTTGATAATATGAACAGCAGGTTAGAAGAAAATACAAATTTATTTTCCAAATAAAATTTATTAAACAATTTTATTACAGTAACATTTTAATACAACAACACTAGGCACTGACAAAAATTTTATTTTCATTCGTGCATGAGCAAGTTCTCCCTCCTAGTTGTGGAAGAGGGGAATAAGCGCCATCTAGGAGATTGTGTTGGTACTAAGCTTATAACATTATTCGAGAATGAGAAGCACTTCTTATGGGAGCATTGTTGTGCAATTATCTCAAAATGGAAAATTTTAGAGATGTAACACTCTTCTCTCAGAGGTGTGATATCTGACCATTATTATTATTATTACTATTATTTTATTTTATTTATTTTTTTTTTTTTGGTGTGTGTGCATATCGTCTACCCATGTCTCAAAAATTTTAGTGTTACCCTTCTATGACTAGGATTCTTGTCTTATAACCTGAATGTGTAATCAGAATCTGAGAGCTCAAATTCTTTGGCATTAGTGTTTGTGGCCATTAGGAGTAGATTTAAGCTCTTGGTTCTGGTGTGTGTCAAATATAATATTTTACCTTCCTGTTGCAAAAGATGATCACAGGGTTCCACACCTACCAATAAAAAATTGCATGTATTATACATATTTCTTAATAATTGTTTCAATTTTTAGCATTATTTTAAGTAATACAGAGGCTGTTCGCACATTTTTTAGACGATTTTGGTAAGCGGTAATAAAAAATTATCTGCAAAAGAAATAATTGCAATTGTACTATGTTTTTATAAGTCAAAATTATCGTCTGCGGCTTGAAAGTTTTGTTTTTATTCAAAATGGCATTTTTAACAAAGCAGTGGTTCGAAGGCTACATTTATGCTCTTTCTGAAGAGAAATATGCATACTCCGTTATTCAAAAATGATGCGAGAGTCATGGTTTTGTGATATCTAAAGCGTCGATAGGTAATATCGTCAACAAGAAAGGAAAAAAACGTCAAATTGGAGCCTCAAGTGGGACAAAAATTCCAAACAAGTATCGGAGGAAAAAATGGACATCTTTGACTATTTCAAAGGTACGTTGTTTAATGTTAAAAGAAAATCCCCCTAGTCAAAGGACAGTTGCAAAATCATTAAAATGCTCGGTGTCCACTGTAAACAAAATGATAAACGTTGATTTAAATCTTAAGAAAGCGAAAAAACGCAATGTGCATCGTCTTCTTCCAAATCATATCGCTGAACGCATCACACGCTGCAGAATTCTATATGAGAAACACTTATCGAAAGAAAAATGGAAAACAATTGTCACAGTAGATGAATCATGGGTGTATTTAAATGATTGTAACAAAAAAAGAGCCATTTATTATCATGAAAGGGGAGAAAAAAATTTAAGTACATGGTTCAAAGAATCGAAAGAAAGTTTTTCTAAGGGATTCATGATTGTTGCTGGTTTTTTTTTTATAATGGCAAGTTAAAAATAAAGAGAGTGGAAAAAAATGTCAAGATTAACTCCAAATACTATCAGGAACATATTTTGTCGCCAATTTTTCTGAATGAAATACCATCGCTTTACCCACAGTGCCATCAATCTGTGAGACTCCATCAGGACAAAGCTAGCAGTCACACATCAAAATCCACTGTAAATTTCCTAAAAGAAATGGAACAAAAAACTGGTATCAAGGCCATACCCTTCACTGATATCCCTACTAAATCTCCCGATGTATCACCTATTTTTGTGCTTTTTGTGGATTTTTGTGCTTTTGAACATTTAAAATCTGCGTTATCCAAACGTCATCCCAAAACCCTTACATGACTCTGGGAAGCTGTTCAGGAGGAATGGGATAGAATACCTCTTCTGACACTTCAAAAGGCATTATTATCCTGGAAATTGCAGTGTCGAAAGATAGTTCAGAATAAGGGATGTCAAACAGAACATTTAAATATCAAGAATTTTATATAATTTAGTTTTGTTAATACAATATACATCGTCTAAAAAATGTGTGAACAGCCTCTGTATTAATTAGTTTTATTGTATTTTGAGTTAGTCTCATAGACTTGACTATTCATTTAGTAAATATTACTTCAAATTCATATGAAATTAATTAAAAATTCATAATACTGGAAAAATAAGCCAATTTTATGTTTATGTATTTTTCCATTCACTTTATTTCTACTATTTTATTTAAAATAATAAAGTTTTAATCATGAAAATTCTACTTTCAGTTAAAAGAATATGGAAATGTTGATTTTGCTGAAAAATATATTAAGGTATTTATCTACTTTTTTCCTTTTCCTCATTTGAATTTCTTAGGTATTAAATATATTGAAATTGCAGAGATAATGTATTTGTATTGCTACCTTCTATTTGTCTGTACAAAGACAAAGTCGAGCAGTGTAATACAGGAAACAAGTTGTGGTCAGTGCTACAGTTAAAATATTTTGTTATAAATGCTAAACTTGAAGATTGTTTTGTTGTGTCTGGCATTGTGCATTACTATTTTTTACTTGTTTATTTCCATTTAAAATTTCTCTAGTATGACATGAAGCCAAAGATTTAACTTTGTTATATGTAAGTATTACTGTTTATCTGCCCGTTAAATTGAATTTTATATTTTTTACAGGGAGGAGCTTGGAAAAGTGAAAATGACTGCTCTGTGGGAGAATTATGGTTAAAGCTTTTCCATTTTTATAATTTTTCATATGAATTAGGCAAACATGTTGTTTGTGTGCGTAGTTCTGGTAAAATTTTATGCTCAGAGAGAAATTGGTCAACTAAATTTTATGCTATTGAAGGTAAGAAAATTTCTTATGTTTAATTAATTTTTTATTATTTAGTGTGGGAGTCAAAAGACTAAAGAATCGGGTATTTGATCCTTTTTTATCCAATGTGGCAGACAGTATTGGACATTGTCCTTACTGTCATATGACACCGCAATTTTGCGTGCCACTTTCCTAGGAACACTGTATAGGTAGACCAGCATAACCCCCCTAAGGGTTGGTCCCGTAATTTTAAACCGTGTCAAGTGGCAAGATTGGAACACTTGACCCCGCACCACCAGAGGTAAATTTGAGAGCTTGGAGGACATTGCAGCCACAACAGTTTTTACATACACCAGCTGCCATTAGTTAGTGTACACGGTGGTGGATTTGTCAGCGACTGGCATCAAACCCACAACCCTCAGATCACTGGCTTGACACCTTTGCCAACCGGGCCACCACGCCCTGGTATTTGATCTGAAATACAGTAAAATGTATGCTTATAAAAAGCTTATGAAGACTTAGCTTGTATTTGAAAAAAGAGAAAATAAAGTGAGGTGTGTGTTCCCTCCTTCTTGGAGTTCAGTGTTGGGTAACTTTATGAATCATCAGTTCTATTTGGGGTAGAAAAAGTTACCTCATGGGCTTTTAAAAGTCTGCTGGGTAGAAGCCATATTGGTTTCACTCAGCTCAATGTTAACCTGTGGAGGAAATTTTCCAATGATTGTCGAATTAGATTGAAAGTTTTTTAATGTAGGATTACGTTCCTCAATAACTTTAGCAGTAAACAGTTAAACAGAAAAGTACCAAAATACGTTTAAAAAAAAAAACAACTAAGCAACGATAAGTAATCCAACGTTAATAACCTGCGGTAGTTTCGTTAGAAGACACTACCTGAAATATTTTTTATGAAACAATGCAAATGGAAAATGAAAGATGTAGTGTACAGTGATCATTTCAATCGTATTTGCAGATCTCCGGTTTTCTTAAAATATTGGTGAGATGCTTCAAAGTTATCATTGATCTATAGACCATTTTGCCTCCTTTCGTCAGAAAACTCAAAAAAGATAGATAAAAGTTTGTTTAACTTTGTTATTGAAACATGTAAGTCAACCGTTTTTATTCATGATTGCCGTAAGTTAAGTTATTGCTAAGTTGCTTAGCTCCCATTGTAGTTTTGTGAAGTATTTTTAAAAAATTTTATTCAGTGTTGTTTATCATACATTTAATTCGATAAGATTTTAACCTTTTTATTTATTTATTGTACACCATAAATATAGAAATTTTTTACTTAGGTATCGTTTTGCATTTTAATACTTATGCTAATAATATTTTTTTAATTTGAATTATTCGAGATTGAGGGGGGGGATGTAGTATACTATGTTTTAAATACAAACAATTTTCTTTGGTGCACAAACGGAGAAAAACAATTATGTATGTAATATAGTATTGTACTGTTTTGGGCATATTTAAGCATATTTGCACTACATATTTGAATAGTGCATTTTCAACATTAATTTTGTTTATAATTGAACTATCGTAAAATCTTGACTATAATACATACACATAGATAATACACATGCTTGATTTTGCGTGAAATTTTTGGAAAAAATTAAAATTCAACTATAATACACACCCATAACTTTTAAATATTTTATTTAAAAATTGCATAAATATTTATTAACATAAATAAATTTTGTAATAAAAATAAATGAAAACATCAATTTCGGTTAAAAAAAAACTTAAATTTTTAATTCAAAACAAACAATACTTTGAAATTATCAGTCTTAATCACTCTCACTAGAATACAGTTCATCTATTGTTTGCTGTTTATTCAGTGTTTAAAACTATGTTTTTTTTTTGTACACGAGTATAATATGCACCCTCAATTTTGTGGACTAAAATGTGAAAAAAAAAGTGCGTATTATACTCAAGATTTTACGGTACTGTGTTTTAAATGCAAACAATTTTCTTTGGTGCACAAACAGAGAAACACAATTATGTATGTAGTATAGTATTGTACTCTTTTATGCATATTTAAGCATATTTGCACTACATGTTTGAATGGTGTATTTTCAACATGAATTTTGTTTATAATTGAACTAATACAAATATATATTTTATACATATTTAAATATAAGACAAGATTATACTATCCTTTATTTTTAGGACATGGTGATTTATAAAGTTGTGTTTAAATTTTTCTTTTTATCTTGATGTATTTCTGGGGATTTTCACTTAATATGATCAAGATGTCTACCAAATTTAAAAATTCTCGAACTATGATATGGGTACTTCAGAAAATAGAATGGGAATAAAACTAAGTGCAAATAACTGAAAGCTGTTTATATAAAAAGAAGAGTATACAGGTATTAGAAATTTAGGCCTGAAAAACATAGTTCTTAAGAATTTACCTGTTGTTTTCTTACTCTATTGGCTTGTTTTTTTTTTTTATACTTTAAGAAGAATTTGTAGAATTACTATTTTATTTTCAGATCCATTCTCCCGGAGGAATATTGCCCATGTTATTCCAAATTTCTCAGTGTGTCATTATGTGCAGCAATGCTTTTTGAGAACATATCGCTACTTTGCATTTCCTAGGATTGCTAATAAAGAAGTGAAATTAGTGACTGATGAAGAATTTGATAATTTTCTGCTGAATTGTAAGTATATACATTCATATATATATATATATATATATATATATATATATATATACACACACACACACACACTAGCTAAATACCCATGCTTCGCTACGGAGTACATTCAAATTAAATACAATGGTTAATGTATGCAATGAATGCCCCCCCCCCCCCAAAAATAAAATAAATGAAATAAAATAAGTAAAATAAAATAAAGGTCAATGTATGCAATTAATGCAAGAAAACCCCCAAAAATATATTTATAAAAAACATAACGGAAATTTTTATAGACAAAATAATGTAGAAGAAAATATTCAAATTAAATACAACGGTCAATGTATGCTATTTATTTGTATATTTAATATCCATAAAACATACTAATTTGAATTAAATTCTTAAAAAACTTCCATCTCAATTAGTCTAGAGGTTAAATTTTATCTTCTGTATTTTAATATTTTTGTCAATTTATTTTGTTATGCATGTGATGCAAAGTTAATTTAAAGTTTCACAAAAAGAAAAGAAACCATGTGATCAGCATTTAATAAATTAAATGCTAAAAATTAATCTTTAAAAATTCACCAAAACTCAGGAAATGGAGGTAAAGATTCGAAAAAGGGTTTCATTTTAAAGGAATTTTTATGATCTTACTCGTGATATTAATTTTATAACCCCAAGATTATTATTTTAAATGCAAACTTTAAAAATTTTTAAGAATTTTTCAAAAATCTTTCTTAGTGCACCCCTACACTATAAGAAGAATCACCATGCAAAATATCAGCTCTTTAAGTCCAGTGGTTTGGTCTGTGCATTATCTGTCAGTCAGTTAGTCAGGGCACTGTTATATAATATATAGATTGTGAAATTATGTAGGTTAAAGTAGGTGATCCTTAACTATTGCTAATTACCTATCGCTGTTATTGCTAATCGACTGACCAGAGTGATCAGTAGATTTGAAATTATTCTTTGTGTTAACTAAACTACAATTGCAGCCACTGATCAGCAATTAGTCTTTCAGTTTTGGTTTGTTCCTACTGTTAGGAGAGTATATTGTTTGGTAGAGCAAAATGAGTTTAAAGGTTAAAGCATTTTCTTTTGTTATTAGTAGCATATTAAGGATATGTTGTAGTTAAACATCATAATGCAGTGAAAATTTGCTGTTTGCACCTACTTTTCACAAATTGTTGTCATCCATATTGTATGTTTTGCAGAGTTGTTTCTTGATGAATTTTATGTTGAAAGGAATACATTTAAGTGTTCCTTTACGAATATCTGTAATTTTTTCTTTATTTTATGTGATCAGTTTTATTGTTTATTGCCATGTCAGAAAGCAATTGTTAATAATTATGTCAGTGTTATTAGTTGAATCATATTGTAGTAGAACTCTATAAATGCCATTGCTGGATTAATAGACGTTACTTTCTCATCTTAAGAGAATGGTGGACCTTTATTTGAGCAAATTTTGTCATTGTAATATTGATTGTGTTATTGTAAAAAAAATATATTTCTGTAGATTAATAGTGGCAAAATAGTTATTTTCAAATCATTTAGGAAGCTTTTACGAAGTAATTTATAAAGGGTAAGTGTAGTGATAAACTTTAAATCTGTTTTTCTCAAAACAGATTTTTCAAGGTTGTTTGATTTTTCAAATGCTGCATGCTACTTAATTTTTGTTCAAAATTAATGAAATTGAAAATCCTTATACTGTTTACAAAAAAACTGGGTATTGTTATGTCCCCGTTGTTGAAATAAACACACGAGTGACAAATCTTTAAACACGGAGCTTGTATTAAACAATTCCTAGATCTGTTTTACATTTCGCTCACTCCTTTCAACAACGTCATATCTCAAAAATATGCAATTTTTATTTATGCTTGTTTTCATAATGCTCTGAAAGAGTAATATGTTCCTGCAAGATCGTTATATCTCACCATTCAATATTTAGCTGCTAGAGAGCAGAATTAAAATTCATTTTCAATACATTTCAATGTACTTTTCAACTTTCAAATCACTCTCCTGAAAAATCTTGTTTTTTTGAGATATGATGTTGTTGAAAGGAGTGAGCGATATGTACAAGCAAAGAGACTATGCTCATCTGCATATGAGAGATATTCTCAAAACTTATCTCTTATCTTCAAAGATAAATCGCTAGAGTTTGGAACTTGCCAGTCAGCAATCTGGAATGGCTTTTCCCTGATCCTTCGCTGTTGTGGATCCCGGTTGCGGGCCCCTTCTGGTCTTCACTACTGCGGAACTGCAGCCTGACCAAGTCTCAACACAATCTCTTGGGGTTCACGGGCCCTTGGTCTCCGCACAGCATACTATCGGCACTGCTGTAGACGGGACTCTGCCAGACTCAACATATAACTATGAACTATGGGGGAGTTTTAGGTGCCCCTACTTATCTCTCCGTTCGGCGGGAGAAATTTCCTGTGCTTTTTACACTGCAGCCCACCGGTGCTGGTCAATTTCCGCTCCCACTCTCGGTGAACGGTCAACGGATGTTCATCATCTCTTCAGTCCCTACGGGGGCCAGCATCAGCTAAATGGAGTCATTCTCTATTATCCCCATGGGGTAGTATCTCTAGATTTTCGTTTTATCAGCGGTGTCTCATAGAAAAAAAGAAATGAGACAACCGTTGGTAATTAAAAGGCCCCTTGGTTTTCTTGGAACCAGGCCTCCCTCGAAAAAGGAAGCTTTAGACTTGGGTGGTCCTTTTCCCAGAAAAGAGCCACTATGTTACAGTATGCATTTTACAATTCAACTTCATTAAGGTAATGAAATTTGATTTATAACTTATTAAAAGGCAAAATTTTGATGAAAATTGGGATGGAATTTAGAAAAAAATCTTTCAAGAACTAACTATTCAAGGGATTAAATAATTGATACCCAGTTTTGTTTATTATATAGTTTAAAATAGTTAAAATGAAAAATCGAGGAAATATCTCAAAAATTAAGTAGCAAGGAGCATTTTAAAATTTTGTTTATAAATTTAAAATTTTTTAAAAAATCTAAAAATTATGAGATTGGAAATTTCTTTTAAGGTTTTCTATATATTTATAGTGATATGTATATATGTACAGATTTTCATATCTCTATGATGAAAAGTAAAAAAAAAAAAATGTCCACCATTCCCTTAAAGAAAGGTTAAAAAAAAGGGGGGGGGGAGAGTTTATATTCGTCCTTAAAATATCTGACAATCCTTTAATCATTTTATTTTTGTGGTAGAAAAAGAGTATGGGAATTGTTTTACTATGTTCCAATTCTAATTTGTAGATGCTGCTAGCAAGTCTGAAGCCAGGGATGAAACATCAGATGATTCATCTCCATCTGACAATGAAGATTCCTCTATTCCTGATGAAGCAAGCCTTTTGCAAGATTTTGAAGATCATGATCCAGACATACCAATTGAAAATGTGGTCTTAACTCTCAAGGACATGATTTTGGATGAAAATAAGGGTAATGTGGATGACGAGGAGACAGAAGGGTTGCAAGCTAAACCTTCATCCTCGCAGCAGAGTTCTGTAAAAGCAGATTCACCGAAAAAAGAAGCCAAGAAGAATAAGGATAAATCCAAAGCCGAAGAGAAGATTCAAGTTCTAGGAATTTGTATGTGGGATCTTGGAGGTCTTCAGGAGACCGAGAAGTCGTTTAACTATTGTTTTGATCCTGTGATATTCAAAGGTGGCAAGAAGGTAATAATTATTGCTAACTAATTAACTTTTCTTATTTTCTCAGCTGTAGGTATCAAGTTGATGTATAAGTGGGAGTGTGAATTTCTTTCTCTCTCTCTCTCTCTATCTATCTATCTATCTATCTATATATATATATATATATATATATATATTATATATATGTGTGTGTGTATGTATGTGTAAGTAATGCATCAGCACAGAGAGTGAGTGATGGGAAGCCGATGCGTCACAAGGTCTATTCTGTTCCCTGATTCCCGCGCTTAAACGTCGTTGGCTGGTGAAGCGTTGTCGGTTTTGGGATCTTGAAGAATATCCTTTTAAATTTCAGTTAATGACTTGTTGTTAATTGGCCCTTCCAGCCCTCGGACACATGAAATCATGCCACGCTTAGAACAAAGACTTTTTTTATTCCCTACATGCTACATGTTTACTGGATAGCGACAATTCACAAAATTCCACCTCTACTTGGTTGCACACCTATTTATAACTTTATAGAAGTCTTGTCTTGTGATCAAAAACTCCTGCAATTATTGGTTGCCTAGGAATCTGGGTTCGAAAAGATTGGGGAACAACACAGGGGTATTTAGAAAGTGCCTAATTAAGTTTGATTTCTTTGTTCAAAGGGTGTTTGGGTTTTATATGTTATATATATATATATATATATATATATATATATATATATATTTTTATATATATACACACACACAATAAATGTGAGTAAAAATGAGTTTTAAAAAAAATCAAAGAACATGAAAGCATGTTTTGGAATCGCTACCTTCTGTTTTAAGATTATTTTTGATATGTAACATCATATTTTTACTTTTTTGTGTGTGTTTGTGTTCTCTGTACTATAATCTATTGATTTATTATTTTATCATAGATTTTAAACTATACAAATGCATGTACTTTTGTTTATTTTCATTGTTAGTACAATGCTAATTGACTGCGATTTAAAAAAATTCTTCCAGCATCCATCTTATTTTATTTTTGACAAGCTTATAAGCAACGAATTTGTAATAGAATAAATCATCAACATAAATATAATAGTAAAATATTAATCTATGCATTATATCTGTTTTGTAAAATGTGCATCCGAATATACTTGATAGTGAGGGACTGAAGTCTAATATACTTAAATTAGGAGAATATTATGAATAACAAAATGTTATGATTGACAATCTTTCTCCATTTCTCTAGTTGAGATATTGCTTAAAATCATTTTTATTGAAGATATCTGTTCCATTTTCATCAAATTATCTTTTTCTTCTATACTCGAGGAATTTTTTTAGCTTTTATATGTTTAAGGTGTGGTAGAATGATATAAGACATTCGCCTCCCTTCACCATTTCAAGTGTCAAAAGCGTCAGAAACACAAAAAGAAAATAATCTGATGTGTCATCTAGATCAGTGGTCCCCAACCCCCGGTCCGTGGATCAAATGGTACCGGACCGCCCAAGGGACATTAAAATATTTCCATTTTATTTACTGTGGTGTATTTCTCTCGGGTTTGTACTAATTTATACCTTTTGTAACAGAATAAATCTTGTAACAATTTTAATTTAGTTTATTGTTTATTATCAGTTTTCGAAGCTCTTTCCAAATATGTAACATTTATGTACTTTCATGAGAAAAAAAATACACCGATTCCTGTATCTGTCGGCCATTTTTTTTGGATGGGTTCGCCCGGTCGCGTTACGGGGTCACGTGATCTCGACAAACAACACTGTTTCTTTATTAATATAGATTACTGTAAAATCTTGACTATAATATGCATATGTGTATAATACGCATGCTTGATTTTGCGTGAAATTTTCGGAAAAAATTCAAATTTGACTATAATACGCAGCCATAAATTTTCAATATTTTATTTAAAAATTGCAAAAATATTTATCAACATAAATAAAATTTGTAATAAAAGTAAACAAAAATGTCAAATTCGGTAGAAAAAAAACTTAAATTTTTAATTCAAAGCAAACATTACTGTGAAATTATCAGTCTTAATCACTTTCACTAGAATTCAGCTCATCTATTGTTTGTTGTTTATTCAATGGTTAAAACTACTTTTTTTTTTTACGCGAGTTTAATACAGACCCTCTTTTTTGCGGACTAAAATGTGAAAAAAAAGTGCGTATTATACTCAAGATTTTATGGTAAATACATTTCTTTGTTTTGCTTATTGCTGCTCTGTGTTCATACCCTCTTAAGTAGTTTTAAAATATTTCATTGCAGTTTTCAGTCATTATCTAATTCTGTTTATTTCTTCCTTATATATTCACACTTTATCAGAATTCTTGTATTATTAGGAAAATTTGAAATCAAATTATATTGTAGAGGAGAAAATTATTCAATTATTATTCATTTCTTATCATTTTCTCAAAAATTCAAATTGCTTTCTGGTCAGAAGCAAGGTTTTTTTTTTTTTTTTTTTTTAATAGATTTTTGATGTAAATATATTGGAATGATAATTTTTAAAAGAGATAATAATTCAAATCATTTGTTATTAAAGCCTTTTTGGCCCTTATATTTATTATGGTCTGGAATATTGTGTAATATTCTGAGCTAATTGATTTGTAGTAAATTTATTTCTGAGTGAAAGATCTTTTTAAGGAAAATTAAATAGAGCATAATAAAGTTTTCATGCATATTGAGTGATATCTGTACTTATGGTTCTGGAATTTTTTTTCTTATATCTCTGGAATTTTTTAAAAATTGTTTCAAGCTATTGAAACTTATAGTGAAAATTAAAAAATATTTGTAGTAATAATAAAAATAGTTATCATTATTATAACAGTAATGAAATTTGTAAAAATTCATTTAAAAAAATGTTTTTTTTTTCTTATAACTGTGAGAAAACTTTTTCATGATAGAAATATTTGCATACTTATATTGTTTGTACTTTATTTTTTAATAGGATGTGCCTTTCAGTTGTAAACTATGCAAGTCAACTGGTCATTTGAAGAAGGTAAAGTCTGCTAATATTATTGTTGGTTTTGAACTGCTAAAATCTTGGTCACTGTTTATAAACTTTATTTTTTCATGCTAATAATAATGAATTAGATTACAATTTATATGTGCATGCACAGTGAACTGATCTTAATAGGTAGATTTGTTTGCACATTACATTATAGAAAAAATTTAGGAATCTCTGTTACTTGTGTTTTAAACATTATTTTTAGAAATAATTAATATAACAATAATATGTATATTTAGTGATCCTTTTAAACAGAGGTATATCTGTGAACACATTATATACAGGTAAAATGGAAGACCCACAATTATTCTTAATTAAAGCTGAAATGTTAATCTGAGATTTCAAAGGTGGCTTTTTTGAAGAAGAAAAAAAAAAAATGTACGAAGCATGTCTCCAGTATTTTCAATTTCTAGCAGTGTTTGAAGCATATATATTTCTCAGTGTATTGTAATTTTCTACAACTAATTATAATACTTTCATAAAATTTTCTATTAATGAATTTTTTTCATGTAATATATGAGGTAGTTAAGTTACCGATCAGAATAATTTAACCCTTAGACCGTTACGAACGTGCTCAGCACATTCATCAGGGTCTTTACCCCAGTGTTACAGATGCGTCTAACTGGATTTTCGAATGTTTTGCACATCACAAACACGTTTAACACATTCTAAATTGATTTTTTCATTCATCAATAGATGGCAGAATTTAATGGCATTCGAATACAATTTCTCCTGATAAGAATTAGATTTTTATGATATTTTGAGAATACATACAGTATAAAATGGCGGGAGTTTTGGATTTTTGAAAGCTAAAGGCTATTTGAATTGACATTTCAAGTGATTCCGAGTGGTTTTTCAGATTTATTCGATGAGAAAAGTGATGAAAAGACTATAGTGGACTAAGTGATGAATAAACTATATAGTGTAAAGACTGTGAAGTGGGTTTATGCATATTACCTCGCTTTAAAATAATCATACTATAAGAAATTTGTGAACTAAAAAATCTGTACATTATATAAATATACATATGTATTCTTAAAACTTTTATGTTTTGTACTATTTATTTTGATTTAAATAACTTAACTGTATTGAACTCGAGTTTTTGAATGTTCCTTCAAAATGCATATCTTCCGAAATGCGTTTTCAAAAAATAATGCAGGGGGGAAGAACCAGAAGACAAAAACTCAATGGTCTAAGGGTTAAGCTTCATTAGTGTTTTAACAAAATGCACTTTAAATTTTTTATAGTAAATTAATCATTATTTTTGTTACATTTCAGACATTGTGTTAAAAACTGTGATACCTTTCATTTTCTGCTTCCATCTTAGTTTTATTGCTCATTGTTTTCTAAAATTTAAAGTACTTGATAATTGTTTTTTGAACTTTGATACATTTCTGAACTTCTGGGATAATTTTTAATTTTATTTTTATAAGTGTAAACCAATTTCTCTTTAGAATTGTCCCACGGAGGATCGAATTCCACGACCAACATTGCCTGAGATGACCCATGACTTTCTGAGGGTTATCAATAAAACACTGTTCTACATAAGAGGTATAGCACTGTCAAATGTTAAAATACCTAATGTTTGATGCAACTTTAATTTATCATATTGTATTACATTTTTAAAATGAAATAATTTTTTGTATTGATTTAAAAATGGCTTTGTTAAAATTTGGCTTATTATCGGCATAAAATTTTTTCTTGTCCTATGTAGTAGGGATGCGACATCGATGTTTTTACCAAAACATCGATTCATTGAAGTCGATTTTTGTTAAACATCGATGTTTTGTGCTTGATGTTTTATATTGTCTTGATTTTTTTTAATAATAAAAAAAAATTAATCACAAAGCATAATTTTCACACTCGGTAAATGTAAGTCTGAATTCTAAAAAGGATGAATACAAAATGGAGAACGATTCCCTAGCAACGAGACAAATGGCAATCAGCAACCAATGAATAATAATTATATGGCCCAATAATTGTTATTTACAGTAAAGAAAATATAAGCTTGTTTACTTTTCCCCCCATACGCTGGTTTGCATCAGTACTTCAAATTGGTATAAATGAATGCAATTTTCTTTTGTATTATTTAATTTGAAAATAAAACATTTGTTAATAAATTGTTTTTATTAATTTTTTAATATTAAACTCTGTTCAACCAAATTCAAAAATTCTTTTAAATGATTTTGCCTTACACTCTATTGATATGAAACCAATCCTTTTGTCTTGTGTTATGGTCATGAACTTCAGAATTTTTTTTTATACTATATTATTTGAGCCTCCTGGAAGTAAATTATTTTCCATCTTGGAAATAAATATGCCTTGATATTTAGGATAGTTTTTCTCATTCAACCAATTTAAATTAGAAAAAATCACAGATATTTCTTTATGGCACAGATATTTCTTTATTAATATCACAGATATTTCTTTATTTTTATTTTTGAATTGTGGTGGCATTTAAAATATCGTTTGGCTTTAATTTTTGCTTGCCTACTCCGTAATATTCTATTTATTATTTAAAAATGGCTCGTAGTCATAAAGAAACAACAAACACCATTCGAAAATTGATTATTTTTCAGCATAGTAGTGATAAACCAGTTCGGAAAATTGCTAAATTACTTAATTTATTCCATTCTACTGTGCAGTGTGTGAAAAAACGCTTTAAAGAAGAAAATTGGATCGAAAACAAGGTAAGAAAAGGCCGTCCGGCAAAGTTAACAAAAGGGGATCAGAGATTTATAATTAGAAAATTTGTGAAAAATTCACGTTTGAGTGCTGTAAAAGTTTCTGCAGAATTCAATGAAACATTTTCTACTTCAATTTCACCTGAATTTTTTTGACGAGTTCTCAAAGCAGCTGGATTACATAGGCGTTCTGCCCATAGAAAATTTTTTGTGAGAAAAACAAAGTTTAGGCTTCCCTTCGCACTATCAATGATAAATAAGCCCCAAACCTATGGAATAATGTCTTATTTGCCGATGAACATTTTTGGTGCTGATGGGCGTACAATTGTATGGAGAAGAAAAAAATGAGGAACTTAATCCCAAGAACTTAGTAGGAACAGTTAAGCATGCCTGTGGAGGAATCCTTGTGTGGGGGTGCATGTCAGCATCAGGACTAGGAAATTTGGTATTTATTGATGGCATAACGAATCATGCTGTTTTTATAAATATTTTAAGAGACAATTAAAATTATCAGCTCAAAATTTGAGTATTGGAAACAACTTTGTTTTTTTATCAAGATAACGATCCTAAGCACACGGCTCTCAACTTTTGCATCTGGTGTCTCTATAATTGTCCACAAGTTTTGAAAACACCACCTCAATCGCCAGATTTAAACCCAATAGAACATATTTGGAGAGAACTGGAGGTTCGAGTATGAAAACACGACATTCACACGAAAAGCGAACTAAAAACAATTATGATGGAAGAATGGATGAACATTGATGCAAAAATTACAAAAGAACTAAAGCAATCTATTCCCAGATGTTTAAAAGATGTTGTGGATGCTAAAGGATATCCTACTAAATATTAATTTAACGAAAAATTAGAATATTTGCTAATATGTAGAGATTTTTTACAAGTGTACAATGACTTTTGTGATATAAAGTTTTTGTTACTTTTGGATTATTGGTTTCTTAAAAATAAAGTTGTAGTTTTGTTAAGAATAGATTATAGATCTTATTATTAAATACCCATTCTGAAATATTCAATTTAATCAATGGATAGACCCCTATTTCATTGAAAATCGTAAGTGTACGAACACTTTTGGGAGCCACTGTATATGCATCTCATAAAAAGTAAATGAAAGTTTTCAAAATTTGATTTTATTGCTTATATTCTAATTCTTTATTTATTATTTAATGGATATATTTTTTTATTTGATTAGAGCAACTTTTTTCACTTTTTCAATTGATTTTTTGTTGATATTTTGTTTTTTTGTGTGAACAAAATATAAAAATTTTCATGAATTTGATAAAGATTTGTTATCTTTGTCAGTATTCTCCCTGAGGTAGTAAAAAGAAATGATTTATGAAATTGGGCTAACTATTTTTCCATATTAGGCTTTTTGCATTCTAGTTGCAGTGTTGAATCTAAATGTGTTACATTTATTTTAATGGTATTAAATAAACTTAGACCTCCAACCCCCCTTTTTTTTGGTGGGGGAGGAAGTAATGTAACACCTGAAAACATGTTTATATTTTTTGCAAAATTACCAAATTGCCCCAGTCATTGAATATTGGCTGGAATAGGACTTTTTATGAACCCTCTTAAATGCAGCAATATATTTTCATCCTTGTGATATCCTTTGTTTGAACATATATATGTATGTGCTGGCTTTGTACTTTTTACTAAGTCATGTTGTACTTATTCTCAGATAAGAATTGTGTGGATGAAGTAGACAAAATTGCTATGCAAAATGACATGCAGGAAATTGAAGCACATATCAGAAAACAATTTCCAGGTAGGTGAAATTGCGTTGATTTTCTTTGATTATGTACTTGGTTTCTTTTCAGGAATTTCATAGTAATCCTATGTTGTTTTACAGTGTTGTAACGTTTCAAACAATCCTGCACATCTAAGGTATGGTAAGACATTGTTTAACTGGGTAGAAAGAGGAATTATGATTGCTAGGGGGGGGGATATAAAAGAGGTAATTGTTTAAAAAAAAAGAGAGATCTAAAAAAATCAAGGAAAATCCAGCATTGTCAGGGAGAATTTTATCATGGAAGTAAATCAATGCTGCAGTCAAGGAAAATCCAATCAAATAATCAACAAAGTTGAAATTTTTCAAAATGATTTCCATTTTAACCCCTTAATTGTCGCATCATTTTTGGAAAATTCGTAAAAAAATCGTCGCTTTATTAGTTTATTTTTTATTGCCCCAATTTATTATTCATAAAATTCTGAGTTAATTAGTAAAATGAAACAGTGTATTTTTTTTTCAAATTTAAAGTGTTCAGGATGAATAAAGTTTTTTAAAATCACAATTTTATTTACCTTATATTTGGCCCCCTTTTTTTTTTGTATACACATGACGTGCAGGTAAGCTTCAATGCAACAAATCGTACAGCTCCACCTCATACAAATTCTTATAATGAAGCATTCTGATCTTAAAATCAATTTTGTTAGTAATAACCTGCCATCTATCGAGCGCTTAAGCATTTAAAATAGTTTTGAGCGTGACAAAATGAAAGAAGCCATAATATATTAGCAAAAGTTATGCGGGTTTCAGCCCGTGAGGGTCGCAGGCACGACAAAATTTGCTTACAAATGACTGCCCGTGAAGGTATCAGGTGCGACAATTAAGGGTTTAAGTATTAGTGATCTCAAAGTTTGATTGATTGTACTGGTCACGATGATTGTTTCTTAGAAATAGTGGTCTTTTTCTAACTAGAATAGTTTTCAATATTTCTTTTTAGTCGCTTATGTGATTAAAATGGAGTGTTGAAAATTATATTAGCCATGTGCAGATACCCATCGTGGTTTGTTGGCTTATTTTCTTGTCATGCAAATTCATTGGGCAGTAGGGTATATATATGCAGACCTGCCAACTTTCCGGATTTACCCCGGCAATGCCGGATTTTTATTGCATCTTCTGGGTTTCTGGAATGGACACTATTATTACCGGATTCCGAAACATAAAAAAATACTGCTGGTTTTAACAATCATTCACAGTAATGCAGAGTGTGAGAGGATTTTTAGTTACATAGCAAAAATACCTACTCAGTTCAGGTCATATATGTCAAGGGAAGCAAACCTTAGAAAATTTGCTAATATGCAAATCGAACCCACAAGGACACTGTTATGAAGAACAATTTCACAATGAATTTTTAAAAAGAGCAAAATCAGCTACAGTAAATGTTACAAAAATTCCAAAATTATCTGCAATTAATTAAAACAAACATTATAAAGAAATAGAAGTACTCAAAATATAGACTGCTGGGTTCCCTGCTAGTGTAAATATGATGTACATTAAAATGTACGATTACAAATTTCAAATATATAACTTTTGTTTAATATTATAATTTCAAGATGAGCTGAACAATAAGGAAATATTTTTGACTATGTAATATTATTATAGAGATCCTATAAACTATAAGTAAGTATACATTATAATTCTTTTATTGTAATTTTTTACTATACTGTTTTGTGTTATGTCGTTTATTTTATGCACGGTAGAATATTGCAGGATTTTGCTCTTACTGAGGTTGGCAGGTCTGTATATGTATACTAGCTGAAAACCTGAACTTAGCTATGGAGTACATTCAAATTCAATTCAATGGTCAATGTATGCGATTAATACCAAAAAAATATTTATAATAAATACAACGATCAATGTATGCAATTGATGTAAATATATATATATATATATATATTTATAAAAAAATCGTAAGGGATATTTTTATAGACAAAATAAAGTAGAAGAAAATATTCAAATTAAATCTAATAGAACATATTTAAGAATATAGTACAGTTTGAGGAACATACCTTTTACTGTATTTTAATATTTTTTTTGGATAATTTCCAATCGTCTGCCGCATTAGCAAGAAGAAAATTTATTTATTTTTGTCTATTTTGTTGCTATGCGCGTGACGATAAATTATTTTAAAGTACCAGAAAAAGAAATCGTGATCAGAATTTAATAAATTAAATTATCTTTAAAAATTCATCAGAAAATGGAGGTAAACATTCGAAAAAGATTTCATTTTAAAGGAATTTTTATGATCTTTCTCGTGATATAAATTTTATAACCCTCAAATTATTATTTCAAATGCAAACTTAAAAAATTTACTAAAACAGCTTAAAAATTTAAAAAATCTAAGAATTTTTCAAAAATCTTTCTTAGTGCACCCTTACTCTATAAGAAGAATTACCGTACAAAATTTCAGTCCTTTAGGTCCAGCGGCTTGGTCTGTGCGTTGTATGTCAGTCAGTTACAGAACTGTTTTATATATATAGATATTTTGTATTTCACAGCTGTCAGTTTGGATATGTTGCCAAAAAAATAATCTGAAATTGATAAACTGTAGGGGTATTTAAATAGTGACTACTTTTTTACTTTTGAGAAAGTTAATAAATTCAATGTATATGTATGTGCTGTTTTATAACACATACAATGTAAATAATTCAGCATGAAATAAAACGTATAAAGAGGGCATAGACTGCTGAACAAATTAACAGAAAACCTACCCTAACGTTGAAAATTTTAACTTTTCAATAAAGATTGTGCAGTTGCACCAAATCCTCATACTGAAAACAGACAAATATAACTGAAAGTAAAAAAATTCAACAAAGCGAGCTCTTCCTGCTAATAATTACCTCACTTTGTTGAATTTTTTTTACTTTTAGTTATGTTTGCTGTTTTATATAATTTTTGTGTGTAATGATACAAAGTACACTAAAGTTTTAGTGCTATTGAATATTTATTTTAACTGATAGATTGTCTGCCAGAATGCTACGAAATATTTATAACGTTAATTTAATTTTTAAAGAGTTTGTGTCCCCCCCCCCCCCCCCTCCCTCACACACACACACACAAAGAGACAAGACAGTGTGAATTCAAGTCAGGAACATATCTTCTCAAATCTCTGCCATAGAATTGTTTCTGTTCTTGTTTTGGAAATTCACAGTCCTTTTGTTATATAAAATAATTCAATATATACTTCATATTGATTTATGATTCTTTTGGTTAACCCTTTGGACTTTTTTTTCCCCCCAGTTTTCTTTCTAAAAACTCAAATATTTTATGTGTTTTAGTTTTTAAAAAAAAAATTTAAGTTTAACTGAAACTACCAAGAGAAAATTCATTTTCAAAAATGGGTATCTCATGATCTGCTTAGGACAACTGTGTTTTGGGGATTTTATAATGTAAATAACCATAAAAAATATATTTGGTAGGAATTTTAAAATGTCGAGTGTGACTCGACTTAGGAGTTGCTGTGAAAAAAATTGTTTTCAAGTCACACTCGACATACGAGTCCAAAGGGTTAAGACCTTTAAACTGTTTTCTGATAGAATGTTAAGCATTTTGTGTGTGGTCCATAGTAAAGATTTATTATTTAATAAGTATTGTCCAAAAATCAATTGATATTTATAAATAAAATGACTGTTTCCTTATTAATGAACTTCATTTATGTTCAACGCTTTATTCAAGTATACAGCAATTTAAAGGTTATTTCATTGAGGGGGGGGGGGTATTGTGTTATTTCTTTGATTTAAGAAAATAACACGCAATCATCTTTGAAGGTCGATCGATTAATTAGCTGAAAAATTTAGAATACAATGCCAGATGCATCAGTTGGTCTTTAGTATAACTGCAACAATCATATTATATTAATTTTTTTTATTAAGCTTAGTTGAGTTTTAATTTTTTCTGACAAACAATATTTGTTTTTTGCCTGCAGATTTAAATCATATATAACTTGTTTTGGTAATAATTAGCTGATCTTTTCAGCTGAATGTTTGGTGAATAGTAAGAGAATGTTCTTTTAATATTTTGTGACTTTTGCTTTAGAAGTTAAAATGCCAAATAGAGCTTCATAGTTTGTAATTCTTAGTTGATTTTCTTTTCAATAAGTAAATTTATTTGGTTCTGTCCATGACCAGAAAAGATCATCTCTAAAAAGTGTTTGGGGAGATTAATATAACATTTTGACCATTAAAATTAAGATAATTTATTGAATCTATATAAATAAAAGAGAAACTTTGTTGGTCGGGGAACAATTCCAGGTTGAACGTTTTCGGTATGGTATCTGTTATGAAATTCGGCCATGTTTGAAAATGTCAAAATCTGTTGTTTTTTTTTTTTTTTCCTGCCATGAAAGTTCATAAATGTTACATATTTGGAAAGAGCTTTAAAAGCTGATAATTTTTTCTGTGTATACGTATTCTGTTACTTTAATAGTTTTAGAGATATTTCAATTCTAAATGCATACTCCACCAAACAAAACTTAACCGCCATGTTTACGATGTAAACACAGCCTGATTCTCACTAAAAAATGAATCTCTGAAAAGAAATGTTTCATTGTGTGTCTAATTTTTAATTATTTTTCTATTTTTCATACTTTTAATTCAAACTTTTTAATCATAAATAGATCATTTGAAGATGTACTGATTTTGGGGGGATTTTTTGGCAATTAAAAGTGAAAAAAAGTTTATATTCAAGTGAACTGTGATTTGATAGCTGGGCAAAGCCCAGCTAGTATTATAATATATTTAAATATTTAGTCATTACTTTTTTTTTACTTAACTGATTGTGAGAAAAAATAGTATCTGAGATTGAACTAAATTACTGACTTATGATTGATATACATGTTTCTCTATTATACAGAGGCAAGCTTATCAATGTTTGGTTCTTTCTGCAATGGTTTTGGCTTCAAAAATCGGAGTGATATGGACTTTTGCTTAACATTTAAAGGTCGCACAGACAGTAAAGTAAGTTATTGTTACTACACTTAGTGAAAACTGGAGTAATTTTTTAAAATTTATGATAAGTAATAAACTTTAATGATATGTATGTGTGTGGATATTTATATTTATTTATTTTTGTTATGTGAAGGATTTGAACAGTACTGAAGTGATTGAAAATCTTGCAAAACATCTTCATCTGTTTCCCAAATTAGAGAATATAGTTCCTGTTACAAGTGCTAAAGTTCCCATTGTAAAATTTGCTTGCAAAGAATCACGCTTGGAGGGTGACATAAGCTTATATAACACACTGGTAATGAATGTGTATTTTTTGTTTTAATCTTTTAATTATACTTCTGCTATTCCAAAGTGTTTTCTTTCATAATGATTTTATTATTGTTCCTTAGCTATCAATAAACCAGGAATAAAATGCTTATTTTTTTATTTTCTAAGGTCATTTTAAAAATTGTTAATATTTTTTTTGTGTTGTTAACAATGCTTTAACAAAATAATTTTAAATTAGAAAAATTTTCTCTATCTGTGAGTTTTCCTTTCTCTCCATTAAAAATTTAATTTGTGAGTGCTTTAAACAATTGGTTTTTTGGGGTGTTTGTTTTGTTTGTTGTTTGTTTGTGTGTGTGTGTGTCGGTTTTTGTTTTCCCAGGGGAGATGAGTTCTTGCATATTTTATAGTCTATTTTTTCCCTGATATTTTATATTCAGGGCATATTCTTCATGTACACATCAGATTTTTATTTTTGTAAATCACTAGTTTAATACTAAATGTATCTAAGGTCAAGTGCAGTATGTATAATAAAGCCATAGTTTTTCATAGTGCTTTTGAATTAAGTGTGATTTTGTTTTCCAGGCACTTGCTAATACACAAATGTTAGAATTGTACAGCAGACTTGATTCTAGAGTTCAAGTACTAGGCTTTGCTTTGAAATACTTTGGAAAGGTATGATCTTAAAATTTTCACATCCTATTAATGCTATTGGTGATGTTGAAACATGTAGTATTCTTTATTTGGTAACTGGTATAGGTTGTATGTGAAGTTTCTTAAAATTGATGACCCTTTTTAAATTATCAGTGCCAACAAATGCTTTCCCTTTGCAGGTGCTAGGAATCTGTGATGCATCTCGAGGCAGTTTATCTTCATATGCCTATATTCTGATGGTGATATTTTACCTTCAACAGAGACAGCCGCCTGTCATTCCTGTGCTGCAAGAGGTAGGTAACTCATGCTAACATTAGGGATTTAAAGAGCCTGACATGTTATGGAAATTTTTGAATAGCGAACAGAACTATTAAAATCTTTTCTAAACTCATAAAACTGATTGCTGATGTGATTTATTTATTTATTTTTTATTTATTATTTTTTTGTTTAGTTTGTTTTCTAGCTTTTCAGAATTCATTATTTGAGAAAATTAGACAATACTACCTGAATACCAGTGCTTTGCTACGGTGTACATTTTAGGATAATTACAATGGAAAAAATAATGAAATTGCTTTTTAGAGGATTTCCTTATAAACAATATTTTTTGTTTCTTCATTGGGTGGAACTAATATTACCAGGCTCATCCGCGAACTTATGCATGAGCAAGTTACTTAAAACTGACTGTGGGAGAAACAATTTTTTCTTATATCTACGCCAGCATATTTTAAAGTTTGGCCTTGAGACTTATTTATTGTCATGGCGAAGCATACCTTGAGGGGAAATTTCAGTCTCTTAAAGTCAAAGGGGAGGTCATTGAGTATTAGAGGAATGTTTGGCACGAACACTTTTTCTCTTTGAGCACACCTGGTTAAAATAATGGCTTCGATTAAATTTTTATGCAGAGCTTTGACTTGTAGTCTAGTGCCATTACACTGTTTCGTTGGTTTTAAATTCCGAAGGAGCATTATGGGTGTGCCCTTCCACAAAGAGAGCTTATGGTATGGAAGACCCAGTGGTATAAGGAAATTTAAAATCTCTACCAGATAGTTAACGACATCATCTGAATTACAGTGTCTATCTACTGTCAAATTTATAGCCCTTTAGATCCAGCAGCTTGGTCTGTACAAAGTCTGTCAGTCAGTCACGGTACTGTTTTATGTATAGGTTTAATTTAATATCCATAAAACATACTAATTTGAATTAAATTCTTAAAAAACTTCCATCTCAATTAATCTAGTGGTTAAATTTTATCTTTTACTGTATTTTAATATTTTTTTCTCAATTTATTTCGTTGTAATGCATGTGATGAAAAATTAATTTAAAGTATCACAAAAAGAAAAGAAATCACATGATCAGCATTTAATAAATAAACTTCTAAAAATTAATCTCTAAAGATTCGAAAAAGATTTCATTTTAAAGGAATTTTTATGATCTTCCTCATGATATAAATTTTATAACGCTCAGATTATTAGTTTAAGTGCAAACTTTAAAAAAGTTACAAAAACAGCTTAAAAATTTAATTTTAAAAAATCTAAGAAGAATTTTTTAAAAATCTTTCTTAGTGTACCCCTACACTATAAGAAGAATCACCATGCAAAATTTCAGCATAAGGTCCAGCAGTTTGGTCTGTACATTATCTATCAGTCAGTCGGTCATGGAACTGTTTTATATATATAGGTTACCAGTCTGTAGTATAAAAGTTTTAAATTTGATTTATATCTTTAATTATAAGCAAATAAGTGTATTTGAAATTAAGTTTAAAATAGAAAGTGTGTTGTATGTGTAAAAATGAGTTTATTGATAATAAAAATTAATATAACTGTGTTGCAATCTTCATAATAATTAAATGAAGAGTTTTTGTTTTAACATTCTCTTCTCTTACACACCAACTTTTACAGATATTGCATAATTTTTATGAAAAATGTACCTGGTTCTAAATTTTATACACAGATACAGATTTCATATGGATTTTTCCTGCTTCAAAAAAATATAACAGTTAATTCAAATTTTTAAAATCAAATTTCCATATATAGTATTTATATTTTATATTCTCAAATGTTAATAGAAATACTGGCTGAATATCCATGCTTCGCTATGGAGTGCATTCAAATTAAATACAAAGGTCAATGTATGCAATTAATGCCATATATATATATCATGCCTTTCATCCCTTGAGTGGGTCGATAAAATGAGGACCAAGCATGCTTGGAAACTAACTCTGGGGGTCCTACGCCAGGTTGACCACGTGAACAAGATATATGCTGTATGAAAATTCAAGCCCACGGTCATAAAAGCAGAGATGGGCACTGCAGGCTTGGTCCACAGTGCTGAAAAAGCAATTCAGACTGTTGTGCCATGAGTTAGTTATATAAAATCATAATGGATATTTTTATAGACAACACAATGTAGAAAAAAATATTCAAATTAAATACAAAGGTCAATGTATGCAATTAATTTGTATGTTTAATATCCTTAAAACTTACTATTTTGAATTAAATTCTTAAAAACTTCCATCTCAATGAGTCTAGTGGTTAAATTTTATCTTTTACCGTATTTCAATTTTTTTTTTTGTGGTCAATTTATTTTGTTGTTATGCACGTGATGCAAAATTAATTTAAAGTATCACAAAAGAAAAGAAACCATGTGATCAGCATTTAATAAATTATATTCGAAAAATTTATATTTAAAAATTTACCAAAAATCAGAAAATGGAGGTATAGATTCGAAAAAGATTTCATTTTAAAGGAATTTTTATGATCTTTCTCGTAATATAAATTTTATAACCCTCAGATTATTATTTCAATGTAAACTTTAAAAAAGTTACAAAAACAGCTTAAAAAATTGATTTAAAAAGATCTAAGAAGAATTTTTCAAAAATCCTTCTTAGTACACCCCTACAGTATAAGAAGAGTCGCCATGCAAAATTTCAGCCCATTAGGTCCAGCAGTTTGGTCTATGCGTTATTTGTCAGTCAGTCACTGAACTGTTTTATATATATAGATTTGGAATGTTCATAAATTTTGTTACCTTAATTTATAGTGCTTGTGATTAACTTTTGAATTTTTTAAAAATAAGTTATAAATTTATTATATTTGGTTGATTGTAAAAGAAAATGTCTGAGCTTTAGAAGATTTTTGTTTAATTTTTGTCTTAATGTCTTATATTCCTCTGTGCAGCTTCATGGTGAAGAGAAACCAACTCATATGGTGGATGGGTGGAATGTATGGTATTTTAAAGATATTGACAAATTGGTAAGTATTGTTATTTGATGGCCATATATTAACCTATTTAATGTATCGACTCATAGGCATTCTGGTGCACCTTAAAAACCCACTTATAAGGTTTATTCTACAAATAATTTTTAGAAGGTCCTTCTACTAGACTCTTAAAAGATCTTTAAAAAAATATTGGAACTCTTAATTGGCTGATACTTTTTCTAATTTAAACTGAAAACTTAAAATTTTTAAATGGTATATTTATTTGTATAGCGGATAATTGTTGATTTTGGTAACTGTTTACTTCTTAATCTGTTCTTTATTAATTGAAAGTCATAATTCCAAAAGCATAGTGAAATTTATATTCTAAAAATATAGAATTTTAACATTATAGAATAAAAGTTTTTAAAAAAAAATAAAATATTCCACATACATTTTTACAAAGTCCAGTAGGCATTTAAGGTGATTTGTCTAATACAAGGACAATGGGAAAAAATCAAACTCATATTTAGTACTAGCTGAATACCCGTGCTTCGCCACAGAGTGCATTCAAATTAATTACAACAGTCAATGTATGCAATTAATGCCAAAATAAATATATATACAGTGGAATCTCGATCTGTCATTTTTCAAGGGACCGATTGAAATGAACGATAAATGTGGGAAAACGATAGATGCGGAAACATAACAAAGGAATATGATCTTTGGGACTGGATAAAATGAACGACACATACGGAAAAACGATCGATCGAGATTCCACTGTATATATATTATAATAAATATAATGGTCAATGTATGCAATTAATGCCAAAAAAATTTATAAAAAAATTGTAACTGATATTTTTATAGACAAAATAATGTAGAAGAAAATATTCAAATTAAATACAATGGTCAATATGTGCAATTAATTTGTATGTTTAATATCCATAAAATATACTAATTTAAATTAAATTCTTAAAAAACTTCCATTTCAATCAGTCTAGTGGTTAAATTTAATCTTTTACTGTATTTTAATATTTTTTTGTCAATTTATTTTGTTGTTATGCACGCGATGCAAAATTAATTTAAAGTTCACAAAAAGAAAATAAACAACGTGATTAGCATGTAATAAATTAAATTCTAAAAATTAATCTTTCAAAATTCACCAAAAATCAGAAAATGGAGGTAAAGATTTGAAAAAGATTTCATTTTAAAGGAATTTTTATGATCTTTCTCGTAATATAAATTTTATAAACCTCAGATTATTATTTTAAATGCAAACTTAAAATAGTTACAAAAACAGCTTAAAAATTTAATTTTAAAAATCTAAAAAGAATTTTTCAAAAATCTTTCTTAGTACACCCCTATATTATAAGGAGAATCACCATTCAAAATTTCAGTCCTTTAGGTAAAGCGGTTTGGTCTGTGCATTATCTGTCAGTCAGTTAAGGAACTGTTTTATATTTATAGATTACTAAAATTATGAAAATTTTCAAGCACAGAGAACTCATATCTGTTTTCAGATGTGCTCATAACCACATTAGCTCTCAACTTTTCGAGAGAGCCATCTGGTAATAAAATTTTTAGTTCCCATATTTTTTTAAAAAGGGCACATTAGTATATACATTTTTCACATCATTCATTAATTAATAAAAATTATAGGATACTGAAAAAGAATTATTTGTGTTTTTAAAAATTTTCTTGGTAAAAAATTTGACTAAATAATTTAAATTTGAATTATCTACTGCAGTATTAAAGAAAAAAAATTATCATGAGTTTAATAATAATTGTATAATTATTGCATTCATAACATAACAGTCAGCCAGGATGGTATTTGATTGCAGAGTCTGCAGCTTTGAGAATGGCAAGGGTAAATTTATTTGTTTTGTGTTGGCTGTAAACTTTGGTTCTCTCTGCTCTGTAAAGGTCTTATGTTACTAAGGATGATCCCAGTGCTAGCCATAACATAATAGTTAATGATTGTATGCAAATTGTAGTTAATACAGATTTAAAATATATATATATATATATATATATAGTATAAACTGAATTTGATCAGTCATTTTTTCCCTATTTTATACATCATCTGTAATTCAGGAAACTAGAATGATTATGGATAGTTCATGGTGGTCGTCTGCTTTATAACAAACGGTTAAACACATCTATATTGATCTTAATTTTTTACTCATTTATGCATAATACGGCAAGAGTGGTTGCATAATAAAAATATTCATTGTTTCCAAATGAACTATTGTTAGAAATTTAGCATTTGTAAGACATCTATGTAAATGGCCAAATACCTTTTTATTTCGGTAGTTAAATTTTATAAATGAGAAGTTTATTGTGTATGAAGCTCTGCATCAGTTTCCATTCTTAAAGCAATATTTTTTTATAAAAATTTTAATAAACTGGTGTTTAGGTACAATTGAACAAGACATCTTAAACTAAAGACTTGCCTCCTCTGCAAGTACTTTTGTATCAAAATTGTGTGTTTCTAGCATCCTTTTACGGCTGAAATATAACAGCTAATTTTAATTTTTCACAGTTTCAATACATTTTATAATCTATAAACATATATGTTTTCTGAATGCAGCCTGAAATATGGCCAGACTATGGAAAGAATAAAGAGACTGCAGCTGAGCTTTGGCTGGGTTTGCTATCCTTTTATGCCTATGACTTTGATTGGCGAGAATATGTTGTTAGCATCCGACAGAAATCTCTCCTCACACGATTCAGGAAGTTATGGATTACAGACCAGATTGCTATTGAAGGTATGATTATGTCTTCTTCTCTTACATATTTTGAGATCATTATCACATAGATGAGGTGTTACTCTAAATCAGTGTTTCTCAACCTAACAGCCCACTAAAAATATCTGGAATTATTTGCAGCACACCTGAATAATAAAAAATGTAAATGTTGTATGATACAAACAAAAAAAAAATTACAAAATTTATTCAATGAGAGGGCTGCGCCTGTTTTCTTGAACAAATTAAATTGAAACGATATTCCAAAGTCGCCAGACAAGTTCGCATTTCATCTTCAACTTTTAAAAGTTTTTCTCGCTTTTTGGACTTTCAAACTGATTACTGGGTACAAATTTTTGACAGAAAATTAAAATCAAAACTCATCCAAATTTTTCTCAGAGAATGTTGAACGGTAAAACTTATTGTTTCTCAAGTCAGTGAGCTGTTCTCTTCTGTTGTTGTTAAATTTGGTATCTTGCAAATTACAAATGGGTTGATTAACCATTCATATTCGTCAACTGAAAGTAGGAAAAAGAAGGAAGGTAGCTAATGAGTGAGGTTTGAAGTTCGTCAGTAGTGCTTATAATTTCATCTGCAAATTTTTTTGTTGACTGAGATTCATTGACACCCAGAAAGCAGTCAAAATTTCCTTTTGATATTTCAGATTTCCACAATGTTAATTTTTCTTCAAATGACTTCAGTTTTGATGTTGTTGGGACAATATTCTTGGATGGACCTCGAAGACTTAAATTCAGGGAGTTCAGCTTATCAGACAAGTCCGAGAGAAATTTAAACTTTAATTGTGTCATTGGATAATGGTACTTTCTTGATCTTCTCTGTTGCTTCCTTTCCCAGCATTGTTTCAACAATGATAGCTAATGCTGGTGCAATGATGGACTCAGCATCGGTATGTGCTTTTTTGTGTTGTGCTATTAATTGTGCAACCTTGTAGCTGACAATCAATCCCTTTTCTGGCATCTTTGTATAGTTTAAAACATTTTATGCTGTTTTATTTTGCTGCGCTGCCAGGTTTTCAAAGTATTCTCTTGGTTTGTTTTTTACCTCTGGGTGTGAAGTTTCCAAATGTCTTTTCAGTTTACTAGGAACGAGAGCATCATTTGCAAGATTCTTTTTGCAAACTACACAAAATGGTATTTGAGGGTCTTCCAATGCAATTGTGATGGATCCAAATTCAATGTAGTAATCTTTATACTTCCGTTTGTTTCATTGTTTGTCTTCCATTTGTGAAGCATCAGATTTTATTAAATACAGTCGAACCTCCATATATCGAACTTCCCTATATTGAAACTTTCTATCTATCGAACTCTTAGCAAATCTCCATGTTCATTACATAGAAATTTTTTTTATATATATTGAAAAAATCTCTATATATCGAAATTATTTTCAAGACAAATTGAGAGATTTTATTCCACTTAAGAATAAAATCTCCCAATTTTTGGCATTTGAAACAATACGTCGTGGACTTCAATTCGCGGAAAATGTCCCTGATGAAGTTTTTAGTAGACTGAACAAATACGAACATTTCTTTGAACTTTCTGCAAAACTAACTGTTCAGCAAGATATTCATAGTTTTTTTATAAAGAATGTAACTGTGATCATTGTAACCATTGTCTGCATTATTGTTTTTTTTTTTTTTAAAGATATCTAGTAATCAATAAATCTTTCATATTAATTCATTTTTTAGTTATTTACTTTCATTTAATGGTATTAGCATATAAATTAAAAATGGAGTTTCGTATATGAAAATTAGCTTTAATTTTTTTTTAAGGAGAATTATGATAAGACTAAGCTCTATTCTATATATCGAATTTTTTTCGCGCAATTTGCTATTTCGATATATGGAGGTTCGACTGTATTTGTCTATTATGACTAAATGAAAAAAACAATTTTTAATTAGTTCACAGCAATCCAATCACATTAAAGAAATTTAAAGACTTATTTCACAAATCTTTTGATTTTAAGAAAGAGCTAATTGGAATCAATGTCAATTACAATAGGGGAAAATATCAAATAAAAATGAGGGAGAACTAATTGCAAATGCTATTTCAAAGTTGCAAAACCCATGCAATTTTAATTATTTGTCAAAAACCCTTGCGGCACACTTGACAGTCTCTCATGGATACTTGTGTGCCTTGGCACAAAGGTTGAGAAACACTGCTCTAAATGATAATCCCTATGAAAAGTTTTACCTCTTCTGTCAACTTGGATAGTTTTGCTAAACTGAAATGAACTTGAAAGAAAATAGAACAGAAACTAAAAACTCTTTCTTGTGTTTTAACTTTTAATCCTATATCACCTGAAACTCTTTCTAGCTTTTTCGTATTCAAGGCAACTTTTAATATTGTAATACTTAAACAAAAAAAATCTCTCCAATGTAATTAAATATCTATTTTGTAGTTGTAATTTTTTTTTCTAAGATATCTATACAAAACTTTTTTTTATTAATAAAAAACTGAAAAATAATGATTTGCACTTTTTTCTCCTTTTCTGAAATTTATAAAATCTAGTGTGTGTTATTGTGAAGTTTTAAAGTTATTCCAGGGGAAAATTAATTGCATATATAACTGATTAGGTGATTTTATTTTCTGAAATCATGAAAAATCCTTGCAAAATAAATTATTTTTATATTTGTGTTGGAAACATTGCGTTTATGTATATATTTTAACTAGCTGAAAACCTGTACTTTGTTACAGAGTATGTTCAAATTAACTACAACGGTCAATGTATGTAATTAATGCCAAAAATATATATAAATATATTTATAATGGATACAAAAATTGATGTAAAAAAAAGAAATATATTTATAAAAAAAATCGTAACGGATATTTTTATAGACAAAATAATGTAGAAAAAATATTCAAATTAAATCTAATAGAACATACTAAAGAACATAGTACAGTTAATATAATATAGTACAGTTTGAGGAACATATCTTTTACTGTATTTTAATGTTTTTTTTTTGGATAATTTCCAATCGTCTGCCGCATTAGCAAGAAAAAAAAATATTTGTTTGTCTATTTCATTGCTATGCACATGACTATAAATTAATTTAAAGTACCAGAATAAGAAATCACGTGATCAGCATTTAATAAATTAAAGTCTAAAAATTAATCTTTTAAAATTCACCAAAAATCAGAAAATGGAGGTAAAGATTTTAAAAAGATTTCATTTTAAAGAAATTAATTTTAAAAAATCTAAGAATTTTTCAAAAATCTTTCTTTGTGCACCCCTGCACTATAAGAAGAATCGCCATGCAAAATTTCAGCCCTTTAGGTCCAGCGGTTTGGTCTGTGCATTGTCTGTCAGTCAGTCAGTCAGTCAGTTACGGAACTGTTTTATATATATAGATAATCAGACTTTTTTTAAAATTAATATTTTTAAAAATGCTGAATCAAAATTAAAACATATTTTTGGTGTACTATTTATGATGTATATGCATATGAATCAGCGGTACCAGCGAAGATTTTTATACTTTCTTCTCAAGGTTTACATTCATATCATTACATCGCATTCAGATTTTTAATGCTGTAATATGTATATAGTAGAATGATAAGAAACTTTCCTTTTTATGTAACTAAGCTTGATTGGCAAACTTTGTGACAAGAATGTTTGTAGTGTTATTTTCACACTATTTAATAACTTTAGATCCTTGATATTAGTTTTATCTGTATTGCTTTCTATATTATGAAATTTTATTTAATGTTTGATTTATTTTTCATTTCTGTTGTAGACCCTTTTGATCTAAGCCATAATCTTGGAGCTGGACTTAGCAGGAAAAGTAAGTTAATTTTGAAGTAATCTTGGAAATATATCAAAAAAGAAATCAGTTTGTAATATTGAAAATCCATTCAAGTGAAGTGAAAATTCAGCAATTCGTAAAGAACTTGACTTATCTTAAAATAAATAATTTCAAATCAATAAATAATAATTTTCTTAAAATAAATAATTTCAATTAAATTATTTTAATAGGATTGTTGTGAACATTTTTATTTTTAAATTAACTGTTAACCTTTTTTATATTTTAGTGAATATGTATATTTTACGAACTTTTGCACGAGGGTGGGAACGCTTTGGAAATCCTTTGCCATTGGATAAAATTATGAATCTTCATGGCCATGAAGTGGTAAGCATAATGTATTTTTCTAGCATGATATATATTTTTAATAGAATCTGTTGTAGCCACTCAATAACGTCACTTACCTATTAATAGTCAACAATATCTGATGTTGATTTGAAGATTTCAGCAAAAGAGGTATTCATTGGAAAAGTTAAACAAGCTTCTGACTTTTGTGAAAGCGTTGACTCCATTTTTGCTTTTGAATGAGGTGTCAGTATTTTCATTGCTGCCAACTGTGACTGTGTCAATGATTTCCTGTAAAACCTGTAAATATCCCAATTTCAAGAAAATTTTTCAAATGTGAAGTAACCAATAGCAGCAAGTCTTCTCCTTTCTATTTTTAAGTTAACCATCATCATTGATTCAAACTATTGAAAGACGTATTTAATAGGAAAAGATAAATAGAAATAATGTTTATAATATGTCTAAACTTCCATTAGCATGTTTGGAGCTTTGATACAAGTATTATTGGTTTGAAATTAAATATATGTACATTTTAATATTTGGAGAATGATTTTAGAAATATTTATCTTAGTTTTTCTGAATAATCCTTGTCATTATATTAGATTTTACACCAAATCAAATGTTTATTAAATTCAAGTTAAATCAAAGTGAACTTTTTTTACAGCAAAGATTATGCTTTCATCATTCAAAATGGTTTTTACCATTATTTCATTGATACTAGCCGCTGCGTGACCTCATGGTCGCTTTTAGTTTTATATTTTCTTTTGGAAAACAACTCAACTGAAAGTACAGTGGAATCTTGATCGATCGTTTTTCCGTATTGTTCCTTTTATCCAGTCCCAACGATCATATTGCTTTGTTATGTTTCTGCATTTATCGTTCATTTCAATCGGTCCCTTGAATAACGATAGATCGAGATTCCACTGTAATATATGTAAGGAATATTACCATTACCTGTCGTCATAAATATACATTAAGTGGTAGGGGGAGCTAAGCCAAAAAATTTATAATCATTACTAAATTCACTATAAGGCTGATTCTAAAACATCGTGATTAGAAAATGTGAATTTTCATTACTTCAGAACAGAGTTAAAGATAAGACTGAGAAACCCAACACCAATGATTTTAAAAATTACATGCCTCTCTGTATGTACAATAAGATATCTACACTTTATCATTACACCAAATAAGAAATTGTTGGGAAAATTTTTTTTCACTTAAAAAATGGAGTAAAATTTCAGCAAGTACTAAAATATAGTGTGGATTACATCACTCTCTGTATGTACTATTGTTCACAATTCAGGTATCTATACTTAATCATACCAAATAATAAATTGTTTGGAAAATATCTTCACTTTTAAAATGGTGTAAAAATTCAGCAAGTACTAAAATATAGTGTGGATTACAACTATGATATTCATAAAACTTCTTGATATACACAGTTGAGTAGTTTAGAAGTAAGAGATACTACAGTGATAGAATCAAAAGAATGGATTCTGCATAAACCTACATACAACTGTCCATAACTAAACAATGGATTTGATAAGTCTAAATATATTGTGTCAAAAGCTCAGCGGTTGTAACAAATGTTGCCACTACACACACACGGTTTTAAATTGCGGACGGCCGCTAATGTTTACATCTGGTAGTTGCAGCCGTTGCCATTCAGAGTGTAGAAATATCGTTGATTTTTGTGCCGCACACCTACGCATTTTATATATATAGATTGCCTAAGTTAATACATAAAAAAATTATCTTTAGTTATGGAAGTACAGTAAAACCTTGTTTATCTGGACTAACTGGGACCATGGACAATCTGGACAATCGAAAATCCAGGTTATATGGGTAATAAGCTAAGCAGACTTGCTGTTTTTTACAATAAAAAATTATGTTTTTACAAGACATTAAAAAATATAAAAATAACTTTTCACACCATTTCTTAACAAAGAATTGGTCCACTGTCTTCTGTTTCAAACACGTGTGGTGTTTAAATGAAGCACGGTCACGTAAATGCTGTATCATTAGTAGTTCAGCTGGAGTGATGCCAATGTGGCGCTCCAAGTATGCCATGATGTTTGTTAGCTGGTGCGCAGCATCTGCATGTGTCAGCCGCTGTTGCAGTGTGATCGTTCTCTCTTCGGGCACATCATCTTCTTTCTTGCTGTTTGCTGTAGAGGTGCATGCCCCTACAATTTTTTCTTCCATCATAGTGCCGTAGCCACCATCATTGTAGTCTTTCAGCCACTCACTGATGTCTTCCATATCAACATCTGAGCACCCACGTATTGTTCCCAACATTTGCAGAAGGTCGTCTAGCATACTTATAGTTATGTTCTTACTAATATGTTAAAAACTATTATCTAATGTGAACATTAAATAATAAAAAAAAGTCTACAAATCGGTTCTGAATAAATGAGGGTTGGATAAACAATGTTTTACTGTACAGTCGATTCCGGTTAATCAGACCACATCAGGACGTGATCATTTTGGTCCTAATAACTGACTGGTCCGATTAAACAAACATGCCTTATGTTACAAGACGGGATTCGGTCCAAATAAGTAGCTGGTCCAATTAACTGGAATCGACTGTATACAGTTGTATACAATATGTGAACATGTTGAATATCTCCCAAAATATATCAGGTTTTACAGATTTCTTCATTTTTAAGAAACATGCCAGATGTGTGAACATGTCTTAATATTTAAAAAATAATTATAACTTTGTTACACTTCAGTAATTTTTAAGTCTTAGTAGAAAGTGGTAGAAAATTTGAAAGATTCTTTTAAAAAGTCTGCAAAATATTACCAGACCTTCATTGGCTACATTTTAGAATTGAGCATCACTATGAATTTCTTCTGTTCAGATAGAAAATAAAAGGCATTCAGATGTTGAAAATAGGCGATTTGACATTCTGAATCAATTAAATATGAAATTCAGCTGTCCCCCCCCCCCCCCCCCCCCCAAAAAAAAAAAAAAAAAAAAAAAAAAAAAAAAAAAAAAAAAAAAAACTTCCAAATAAGATTCAAAATCAGGGTCATATTTTAAAATAAAATTAAAAATTGTTTTATTGAGACTGTACAGGAAAAATTAGTTTTTAGATGAAATTTTCAAAATGTAAAGAGAAAAAAAAGGCTGGGTGTTTTTTTTTTTTTTTTTATATTTTTTATCTTCATGCATAATTTCATTTATACTTTGTTTTATGATTTATACGTCAAGGCTATTATAATTTTTAGGTAAAGTCTATGCATGCAAAACTGATATAAAATTCAAATTCTCAAAGCCTTTAAATGCTCAGTTAGTGTACCTTGTCCTGAGAAAGTGAAATTTTTTTTTTTAATTAGAGAAGTTTAGAAAGTACAGGGATTTTAAAAAATATTTAAAGCTCAAGCTGAATCTTTAGGTTATTCATGTAGCTTTATTATCTAATTCTTTCAATTATGTCTTAGTTATTGGTTTCAAAACATCAGAGTTTGTTTGGCAGATGTAAGTTTAAAAATGCCATAGTTAGTTTAGTACATCTGATGTAACAACCCTTCTCCTCTTCTACCATATAATCTGTGACTTTCCAGTGGTGATTTCAGCAATCACCAATGAACTAAGAACCTTATGTTTGAAGGCACCTGGTAATGTGTTGTTAGAGCTTTGTTTGATAATACTTGTTATTAAAAATAAAATAAGGCAAAGGATTTACTTTTCATCCTTTTTCCCTCTTCAGAAATTTGAACTGGGAATTATCCAACATTTTAAACTATCTCCTGTTGTGATTCTCACTTATAACAAAATGGGCTGGGATTTTTATTTTAAAAAATAAATAAATTTCAGAATTATATAGGAACCATATTAATATGTAACTATCTATAAAGCTTTACTTGCAATTAAAGTCAAAATATGCATACAAAAGGTTTTGGACTAGAAGATCAGTATTGGGCCTATCATTTATGCTATTAAAATTTTCATGACTTTTTAATCTCATCAATAAAATATTAAGAAATATTTTTTTTTTTACCTTCAGGTTTATTTATTTGATCGGCGTTTTCTTAATTCTGGAGCCGAACCTCCCCATGATCGTGGTTGCCGAAGCTGTGGTAAAATTGGTCACATAGCCAAGAATTGTACACAAGAAAAAGTGTGTTTGTTTTGCAGGATGTCTGGGCACTATGCAAAGAATTGTCCACGTAAAAAACAGAAAGTAAAAAACAAGCCAGATAGAAATGCTCATGGTAGGTTTCTTTCATATGACTTAGAAATGCTTGATAAAACAGTTATTCTTTATAAAAAAAATTTGTTTTATTGTGTTGCTTCTCACATTCATTGTTTTTATATGATGTCAAGGATGTATTGCATTTTTGGGAAGTAAATTTCATTTAACTTCTGAAAATGTTATACAAGCAAAATAAATTTTAGCTGTACTTTTATACATATATTTCTGGTGTTTGATCTCTATAATTGATGCAAGTTGCTGTTACAGAATGTGAAACTTAATTTTGCATTCATTATATTCCTTGTCTTTTTGGTTGCTTACCAAAATTTCAAGAACTCAATTTAGTTCCTTAAAGTTTTATTGGGTGAAAAGTACTAAGTCAAACAAAACCTTTTATATCTGTTCTGAAAGGAATGAAGCATGTATTTGAAAAATTTTCAGCTACACCCTACTTATTTATAGTGTAACTTTATAATGAAATTCAATGAAGTCTGAAATAAGTAGACAAGCTACAGGAATTTCCTGTGTCAGTCTCAATATCCCCATTTTAATTGCTGAAAAAAATAAAAAGGCAAAAAATTCTATTAAATTTTGCTCTTTTTTTAAAAAATAAAATAAAAAATATTGAAACCTAAGAAAAAACAATTAGGAGAAAATGAGATAAGTTTGAATATCTGCTGAACTGAAGAATTAAAATAAGTTTAAGAAGCATTTCTTACAAATTCCTTTTTTTTTTCTCTTAAAATATATATATATATATATATATATATATATATATATATATATATATAATATAAATTAGTGAATGTGAGTAGGGTAAAGGCTTACGTAAGTTTTAGATAAAATAGCATATCAGTTCAAAACAAAATCTGTTGAGAAGAAGGGTCCTCTAAAAGATCAGAAATTATTTGCATTGATTACAGTAGATAACCTGCTGATAGTGTGAATTTTGCTTTGCTAATATATCTTAAAATATTGTAAAACTATCAAATAGAGGTTGTCAAAAAGAACCTTGGTTAATATCCTATATTAAAGTCTAAAACTAAATAATGTTACATTATAATCACCTTTCCTATTCCGTGAATTTTCTGGTCAGTCTACTAGTCTAATATATATATAATTTTTCTTTTTCATTTTCCAGAAAATTTTCCTTTTGAGAATAACAGTAATGTTGAACCACAGAATCTAATAGGGCATCCTCTCCTTCCTCCAAATGTTGATATGCAAAGAACTAATAATACTGTTCTAAATCATATGCCTAAGAATAATGAAGATACAAGAAAGATGTTACAGATGGGATACCCTACACATCGCCACCCACCACCACCTGGATTTGCTAAAAACTTCAAAGGTCCTCCTCCTGGATTCCCACTCATGCATGGTAACAATGCAAAATTCAACAGATTTCCTCACCCTGCACCGTTCCCACGGTCAAAACCAGTCGCTGAATTGTCTCAAAGTCCACCGAAGCACTTTAGCTCTTCACCCCCTAAGAATTATGTCGGAGGCAATATGTTTCACAAGGAGCCTCCTCCTCCAATGGGTATCCGAACAGGACTTTTACCAGATCCACACATGCCGCCTCCAGACCCCCATATTCATCGGATGTGGCAGAACTCCATGCCAAACAGGATGGCTCCACCATACATGGACCGTCGGAAACGGACCAATTAATCTCCAAGTGGCAAACGTGCAAATCTGGAGATTGGTCAATTTGTGAATAGGTCTTAATTTTAGTTTATACTGGCACAATGTTGGGGGAATTGTTTTAGTAGGAATGGGATGTGGTCAGTGAAATATAGTATGAGCTTTTTGTGATCAGCCATGAGCATTGCAAATTCTGTAGTTACATCTGAAGGAATTACTCTGTTTTGAGTGTATTCTTCTTCCTGGGCAACATTTATCCCGGGATTCATTGATCTGTTACTGTGTTGTGCTTATGTATCCTTTGACCCAAAATATCGACTGGATACTATGCACATGGGAGTTAATTATTTTTGACGTAAACCTACATATTTCCTATATTGAAAATTTGTTTCAAGTGTTTTGTTTTTAAATTCATGTAATTTAGTTACATTTTCATCTTAAAAGAAAATTATCTGTAAGAAAAAAAAAAATCAATACTCTTAAATATATTTTAAAGCAGTTTTTAATTTTTTTTGCCTAATTTCTAAAATTATTTCACTCTTTCAAAAAATTCTTACATGTTAATTTTATTAATTTTTATTTTATTTTTTTTTATGGGCCAATGTCTGGAGGGGACACTTTAGCTGTGTTTCATAGTAAAATAAAATAGATGCATGGTTCAGTTACCTATAAAAACTAAAATGTGTTGCAGAACTACAGTGCTCATGGTTGTTCATTAGGAATTTGTTTCTTTTTAACTGTGTCAGTTGTTTTCTTATTTCTTCATGTCATGTACAGTTGGAATGTGTGGCATAAACTATTTTTTAAAATGACATAGAACTGCACAACACCTGCTTGTTACTTGCTGAGAAATGTTTGCCTACTGCAAGGTATACAAAACTTGATAAACTGTTATCATTCTTTCCTCATCAAGCTATTGTTTAATGAAATTGAGGCTTTTGTTATAATATAATTATTGGCAGCTGAAGTGCACTTATACTCTGGGTTCCCACTCTTGTGAAACCCTGAATTTTCATTATTTATTATACAGGGCCTTTAAAAACCCATAATGTTTTCTTAAAAAACCTTAAAGGGTCTTGATTTCCTAGTACATAATTCTATTTCAAAGAGGAAGTTGGCTTTTATTTTAAATTTAAAAAGAATAAACTGCTCTTGCTTAAAAAGTAGTTAACCAAAGCAAAATCACTGAAAGTAGAAATTTATTTCTGTGTAAACTGTAACTAAACTACTATACCTTAGAAAATCGGTAATAACTCTCTGTATGATGAAACAGTACTTTTTTTAAAAAATATTTTTGAGCAAATAAAATTTTCTGTTTTAAAAAGTTATTTACGATGCACTTCAGCTGGAGCATATGTTTCTTTATCCATTCATAGGAAATTGGTGTACATTCTTTGTTAAAGTGTAATTTTCTATTGTAATTACCACATGAAGAAATGTTATGAAAGATGGAGGTTTCATGAATAACACTGTAAACTAATTTTCAAATCTTTTAATGTTTATTATTATTATTATTCCAATTGATTTAAATCTAAGAAATGTGTTTGTTTTGGCTATGTGCAATGCCATACCAGATAGATTTAAGAGTAGAGAAAATATGAAAGTTTATTATCATTGATACTTGTGCCTTATATTGGACATTCATTTTTCAAAATGTCAAGCAAGGTTTTCTCCTACCTTCATTTAATTTGTTTAATGGATTCTCTCTTTGTGATTAAAGCATATTTGTGCAAAATTCATTTGTTATACATTTTAAATTTGTATTTTATACATAGACCATGTATCAGTATGCATCATAGGTATTTTACATACATTCTGATTTTTCCTTATGGAGGAAATGTTTTTTTAATATTGTCAACGTATATCTGGTTTATAGCTAAAGGCTTTCTTTTAAATTTTTGGTAAAGGTTTTACCATACAGTTTGTTTTATTCTTTGAAAAGAAAATAGGTTATCTATTGGGACTATGTCATAACCTTATGTAGTAGTTGTAACTGACCCTTACAGGTTTCATATTTCATGTTAAGTATTAGTATTTGGATGCTAAGTGACTTTAACTTGTTAAGAAATCTTAAAAAGTTTGAATTGAAATGAAGTATTTCACAATAACTTTCATCTTCAAAAAAAAAAAAGTAATTGTATATTCCCATACTGTTTATGTTGCATATTTATGTTTCTAAATATTTAATTAATTGCATTTTGTCCCCCCCCCCCCCCAAAAAAAAAAAAAAAAAAAAAAAGAAAGAAAGAAATTGAGGTACATTTACACATGGCTGATAATGTAATACTTGGAGATGTTATTTGCACCATTGACTTAACAAAACAATTTTATTTTTTAATATATGGCTAGAGGTTTTGCAATCATTTTAGGGAAGATTAAAATTAACTTTGGGGTGTTCAGTTTGCTATATCTTTTTACAAATAACATATTTGTAGTTCAGAAATTTAATTTATTTAGATAGCTTAACTTCTTTTTTTTTAAGGGTAAAGATTGCTTTATGCAATTTTCTCTTAATGTCAGACATAGTATGATAATTTTCTTTTAAAAAATTGCTTTTATCATAAATAATTGTTTTAATGGTGTTTAGTCAATTGATGTTTATTATACTTGGCTGTTTTGTAATTATATATATATAAAAAGAATATGTTTGTGTAATTTTAGACTTTAATTTTGACAGGTTGGCAAGTGAGAAATTATCCATTTCATAGGTTTATCTGGTTTTAAATTGTTAATATTTGAAAATACCGAAGTTAAGAATGCTTATTTTGACTTGCCACAAGTAATAAAATTCATTTATTAGAATGGGCAGGAATTATTTCATTTGTGTTATTGAATTGAAAAGTTCCTGGGATTTTACTTGCATTTAAATTTGAATTTCTTTGTACTGTTTCATTTAGAGCTAATTTTAATGCATTTAACAGCACTAATTATTACACTATCATGTAAAATGTAGGCATACATAACTATGATTTATGAGCAACTCTACTACTGAAGTTTATACTATGTTTAATAAATTTTAAAAAAAAACTGAAGCTCCAAAAATTCTTTTAAACTATGTACAAAAATTAAAATCTTGAAGTAAAATAAAATTGTAGAATTATTATCCCACGTGTTAGTATCACATTCTATATTGATCTCAATGTTGTGTATATGTGTACACATTTTTAAAAATTAAGAATTTTATATGTTTTCTACTCTAATTTTAAATTGCAATTTTCATACTTTTCAGTTTGACTTCAAATGATGTAGTTCCAGTGCAATGTTACCACAGTTTTTGCATAAGTTGTCATAAATTTTGAAATTTTAATAATTTCTTTATTCATTATATTTACTGTATTTTATTTTCAAGTTGTAAGGTTCAGAACATTTAGTTAAATATATAAACTTAGTTAGAGGTATTGTCTTATAGAGTAAGCTGTTTTGTACAGGTTCCTGTGCACATAATAAAAGTATTAGAAAGATATTAATCTTAAAAGTAATTTTAAATTTTGTATAAATAATTTCAGTTTTAAATTATATTTATTGCAACAATTTTTTTTCACAGTAGAATGAAATATTAGATCAAATATGTGTTTATTTAGTGGACTGTTAATTTTTTTCAATATTAAAAAATGCTTTTATTTTTAAGCAACATTAAAGTTTAAATTTTAAAAAGTAATTTGTTAATCATTTAAATTTATGTTGCATTTAAATATTACAGAATTTAAGTAATTTGGAAGAGGAAAAAGGAAGCATATTTTCTATGTGTTTGCAGTACTTTATGATAAATATAAAAAACTTTAAAAATACCCAATAAGCTTAAAAGTCTTAGAAATTCAGGATATCATTTCAATAGTTGTTGAATTATGTAATCTTAAATAAAAAGCTGTCTAAAATGAAAGTGAAAACTTATTAAAATTTAGTCCATCCTCTAAAATTCATGGGAACCTGTTATTTAATGCCATTTAGAGATACTTTTTAAAAAATTATTCATTAATTTTTGTATAATTTTTAGAAATGTTAAAATATGTTTTTCAGTTGTTAGGGCTGGGCGATGTTTTAAATTATCTTGACATTCAGACAGATAATTTTGAAAATTCAAATGAGTCATATTTCAGCATGTTAGTTATGTTATACCAAGTGTCAGTGTTTTATATTTTAAGGTAAATGTAGGTGATATCTGTGTCAGAAAGCTCCTTGCTTATTAAAAATTGCATTTTTGGCATAACAGCATGTTTAAATCTTCCTTTTCAAATGCTGAGTAGCAATTCTGAATTGTTACTAACAATTACTCTCAATATAATCTGTAGATGTTAATTGATTTCAGCATACAGGGAATGACAACAAATACAGTTGGCCAATAATGATAATATATTCCCTATAATGCTTATACTATTTTTTTTATCAATCATAACAATTGAATCCTAATAAATTAGAATGGACAGTTAGATGCCAAAGGAAATAATCACTTTATATTGAATGAGATTGATCAAAATTTCTTGTCATTATCTTGACCCTTAGATCGTTGAGTTTTTACCTTCTGGTTCTTCCCCCAACATTTTTTTTTTAAACACGTTTCGGAGAATGTGTGTTTTGAAGGAACGTTCGAAAATGCGAGTTCAATACAGTTAAGTTATTTAAATCAAAATAAATAGTACAAAATTAGTGAAGCGTAATTTTTAAGAATACATAAGTATATTTATATAATGTACAGTTTTTTGTTTCATAAATTTCATATAGTATGATATATTTTAAAGCAAGGTAATATGTATATACCCACTTCAGTCTTTAATACACTATATAGCTTATTCATCACTTAGTCCACTATAGTCTTTTCATCACTTTTGCCATCGTATAAATCTGAAAAATCAGTCTCGAAATCACTTGAAATGTCAATTCAAATAGCCTTTTGTTTTTGAAAACCCAAAACTCCCGCCATTTTATACTGTATATGTTCTCAAAATGTCATCTAAAAATCTACTTCTTATCAGGAGAAATTGTATTCAAATGCCATTAAGTTCTGCCATCTATTGATGAATGAAAAAATCAATTTAGAACATGTCAAATGTGCTTGTAACATGTAAAACATTTGAAAATCCAGTTGGACGCGTCCAGTGCGTTCGTAATGCTGGGGGAAAGACTGATGAACGTGCTGAGCGTGTTCGTAACAGTCTAAGGGTTAAGTGAAAATATAGTTTCAATTTCTTTTAATGGCAAACCAACTGTTAAATAAATAGTAAAGTTTTTATGTTATAAAAAATACTTCCCTCGTATTTAGCATGTGTAATACGTGAAAAAAAAAAAAATCTTTCATAAAGCTTCACATCTACATTCACTTTGTATCCTGGAACATCAACAGTATTTCTATGTGAAATATTGTATAAAAATTCCAATAGCGTCCAGCCCTATTATTTAACGTGTTTTTTCCCTCATATTATGAGTATTGTTTTGTACTTAATTTATTTGGTCAATTAGGTTTTTTTAATGAATTTCATGGTCTTATATGTGTTTTACTATCCCTTAGCAACTGCAGTTATATTTAGATAAGTTATGTTATACCTGTTTCATATGCTAGATTCCTCAGCTCAATATAGCATATATGAATCGAGAGCTATCATAAGACTATGTACTTGATTTGTACATTCTATTTTAAAAGAATTCAATTTAATGCTTTTAAATTGTTAAAATGTTTTTTAATTTCATCATGTGTGCAATTTGTTGTTCTACTTTTGCTCTCAAATCATAAATATGAAATATGTATCAAAGAAATTAAATGCTTTGTTGTTCTGTGTCAAGAAAATAGAATTGCTATCTTTAAAGCTATTGTACTGTATTGTATGAAATTAAGATAATCTGAATTCAGAATATTCATTGACAGGCTCACCTTTTTATTTTCATTCATTGCAAAATTTCTTATTATACAAATTAGGCATATTTTTCATTTATAGTACAGGTGTTTTAAATCTCATTGCTGAGGCTTTTTTTAAACACCATTTTTATTCTTAAAAATATCATAAATTTTTTTTTCTCACATTTTGAATGATGCGCTTTAGTGTATGTATACAAACTGTGATTTTCATTTTGGAATATTTAATTGTGACACACAGATTGTATAATAAAGTAAAACATTTCTATTATGATGTCTGTGTTTTTATTTCCCATTGATAGAAAGAAATTAATGTACAGGGTGTTTCAATAAGAATCATCCAATTTTTAAAAAATCATAACTATTCATCTTTTAATCCGTTTTGATCGAATAATGTATACGCAGAACGACGAAAATCTCAAGTTTCACGCAGTTGCCTACAAGCACTGACGCTCTTCCTTTGCCCACCACTTCAGTGTTTGTAAAGATGGCGACTGCACAACAGAAATCATTTTGCGATGTGTGATTTGCGAAGTGTGAGTCCATAACATCTGTTCAGTATGATTTTCGTCAACAAAACCCTGGTAGATTGAAGTTCCCACCTCTCTGAGCATTAGACGATGGTATAAACAATTCCAAGTCACAGGTTGTCTGTGTACGCATAACAGCTGTGGAAGCAGTGCATGCAGACATACTCCCAAAAGTTTGGGATGATTTTGCCTACCGTATAGACATGTCATGCATCCAAAGGTGGGCATATTGAGCACCTTTAATTTGGTTTGTAAAAAACTTCATGATTAGCCATGTACTATAAAATTGATTTTAAGTTTCTATGTTGAATATTTTTCATAATATACTCATCTCAAATCGGGTGATTCTTTTTGAAACACCCTGTATATTACTGAACTGTTTTTCAAATATATAATTGCAACTAGATTTTACTGCATAGAGTGAAAATGGAAATATAGTAAATAGGTAAGTGAGATTGCTGTATAGAGTTTGTTGGCATGATTAAGTAACTCTATTAACAGAAAGCCTGTGAGTTTGAGGCCCACTGCTAGCATGAATGATTGTAGCTGTTCTTGAATTTGATCTAAGTTGTAGCTCTTGGTGTGGCAAAAAATTGACCTTAGTACTCAACCAACTTAAGTATATCTGAGTTGTTACATATCAGTTCCTATATTTCACTGTAAATACATATCTATACTTATATATAAAGAGAGAGAGCGATTTTGTACGTGGAGGGTAATCTTCAGAACCACTGTACCTATTTGAAAAATTCTTTCACTGTTTGAAAGGTACATTATTCCAGATGGACATAGGCTATATATTATGTATATCTCATCATTAGAAATTAAGTTAGGGGCTTGATCCTAACAATCTCCATTGTTACCGCTACTGTCCTCTACCGCTTTTTGTGCCGAAGTTTTCAACGATTTTTAGCGTGGTGCTATCGCGGTGGGCTTCTGTTCTGACGCTAGCGGTTTGAACCTAGCCGTTCTCCGGCACGCCTTTTTCTTTTAAAAAAATTTTTTAATTATTAACTAACATAAAATTAATTTAAGGTATTATTTGGGTTATTATTAAGGTAAAAAAAGATTTACAATTTATTAGCTATCAACTGGAAATTTATTGGTATAATATTTTGTTCAACCCGGACAAAGTCGGTACGGGCCGCTAGTATGTAACATAAAAATGAAATTTTTGTATAAAACTAGAATGTACTATGCATATGCTGATAAGAAAATATTTTGCAGTTAATAAAACCATTAGCTTTTCACAGCATCGACTTTAGTAGTAATATCTTAAGCCTAATGCATACTATTAGCCTTTACTCACAAGTCCATTGTCAGAGACAAGCAAATTGAAAACATTGTTTCAATTTAGTCTGTATGAAAGACATGCTTTTAAAAGAAATTTAAGTCCAGTTAATTCCTTTATCTTCAATAGAGCCAATATTTCCCTTAAATTTTGTTCTCGTAAAATTAATTTCTGAACATTTATAAAAAAATTGCTTATAATATTCATATGTTTTAGTTTACTGTATTTACGAAACAATACTTTAGTTAATTGTTAATTATATCACTATTAAAGTGGAGATATTTGGAAAGTGTTTTATTTTTCTTACTATTTATACATCATTGAATGTACTTTACTTTGCTCCCTTCTTTGGCTTAAAAGCATTTGTGTGTATATACACTGGTGTAAGAAATTAAGAGAATTTGCAGACTTGGTCGATTATCTCTAGAACTACTGTACCGATTTTAATTAAATTTGATATGTACATACATTGATACAATACAAAACAACCATTCAATAATTGTAATACACACGCATGATCGTTTCGTAACACTCGTTTGAGTCGGAAGGTATGAAACAGCAGTTGCAGAATAAACAAAAAAAATGGGTTAATAGGGGGTATGGTCCTCTTACAGATATACAGGTCTCGCAGCGTAATTTCATACTTGAAATAAGGCAGTTTATCATTTCCTGTGGCAATTGGTCCCACTCGTTCAGCAACGCTGTTTTCATTCCCTGGATGGTTCTCGGAGGGGGGTTGCGAGTTGCAATTGCCCTCAAGGAACATTAAGGATAATGCCAGCTCCGGCAAATAAAGGTTCAGAAACAAAACAAACGTAACTTATTCATAAAGCCCATTAATTAAATAAAAGATATAGAACAAAAAAGATGGTGTATGTATGATACCATTCATAAAAACTACGATTTTTGCTCCCTGGAGCAATTGTAAAAAATATCTCCTTTACAAAAACTTAATATTACATGGTTGGTATGATGGTTAATACATTTTATGTCTCCCATGTTGTGAAATACAGTACGTACAACGCCTAGGCATGCTGAGTATCAAATTATCCAGCTGATATTGGGGAAGATTACTCCTCTCAGCAAGCAATGCTCTCCCAAGTTCCGGAAACACATGTAGGAGGTGGTTGACGGGCTGCAACTCATCAGCGAAGCATGTCCCACACATGCTCTATCGGATTCAAGTCAGGTGAGAATGCTGGCCATTCCATGTGGGTGATATCCTCAGATTGAAGGCATTCGTTTACGATGTTTTCTTGGTGAGGACGGGCGTTGTCATCCATAAACACAAATTGTGCACCCATGGCACCACTAAACAAACGTACATGTTTTTGCAGAATGATGTCCCGATAAATGTGGCCGTTCATGGTTTCGATTTGAACATGCAGATCTGTTCTGGAGCCCAGTATAATTCCACCCCAAACGAGCAATCCTGCACCACCGTAACGGTGTCGTTCAGTGATGTTGTTTTGGTGGTAACGGGTACCTGGCGTTCTCCATATGAAAGTCCGACGGGAATCAGACTGCAAGCTAAACCTGGACTCGTCGGAAAACATCACACAAGCCCACTGTGACGATGTCCACATTGCATGTTCTCTACTCCAGGCTAATCGCTGCTGACAGTGAGTTGCCGTGAACGGAACACATCTGACAGGCCTGCCAGCATATAGACCAATATTTCCTAAACGTCTGTACATGGCTTGCCTTGAAACTGTGGTACTCATGGCTGCAGATAGCTGACGAGACAGGTCGGACGCTGTGCTCCTTTTGCTTCTTTTGGCAGTTACTGCCAAATACCGGTCTTCATTCGGCGTTGTAACTCGGGGGCTACATGTACTGTAACGTCTACTGACATTTCCATCATCTTGGAATCGTTTCCAAAGCCTAGAGATGACACTTTGGGCAATTCCAAGTTCCTCGGATACTTCCATCTAAATACGCTCACATTCCAGGCGGCCGATAATTCTACCACGTAAAAAATCATCCACATGCGTCATCTGTGTCATAACTATTCGGTTATGGCACTGACAGGGCCCGACTTAGCCTAATTGGGGCCCGGGGCAAAAACTTCCTTGGGGCCCCCCTCTGCTTCACTACTTCAGTAATGAAGAACTTAATACTTAATACTAAACTTTCTATTCGATTTGGGGGCCCCCCCTCTGATGTGGGGGCCCGGGGCAACTGCCCCGTATGCCCCTGCCTTAGTCAGGCTCTGGGCACTGAGCGGCTTATAGAACGCATGTGAACAATTTTACTTCTTTGCCACCATTCCTTATATATCCCTCTCTTACACTTTCGTCATTGTGACGTAATATCGGCGTCATCTGGTGGCTTCCTGTAATTTGCATATTATTCTTGAAGATGTGTGTGATAATTCTACAGGTGAAATTTTTACTTCAGAGTTCGATTTCCGTGTGATTCTGAATTATCCTTAATTTATGGACATGAGTGTACTTCCCTGGCAGCTGGATGGAGGCCCTCGTGATTCGTATTCTCAAGCCTGGATCTGATTCTTCTAACCCAATTAACTATCGGCCTATCAGCCTGCTCGCGGGCCTTTCTAAGGTCTACGAATATATACTCCTCAGACGCCTGGGAGTTTTGCGAGTTTCAGAATATCATAAGACAGGAGCAAAGGGGTTACCGCCGCAAACACTCCACCCAGCATCAGTTGTGGAGCGTCGTAAATTTCCCCCATGGCACTCAAGCTAAAAATCACTCACTATTGTAATATTCGTCGATATTACCAAGGCGTTTAATAAAATCTCATGAAGGTCTCATCTATAAATTACTAACACTTAACTTTCCGAGACAATCCACATCCTCCACGATTATTTGTCTGGCCGTACATTCACTGTGCGGGTTAGAAATGAAATCTCTTCTTCCCGTCCTATTCTCAGTGGCATACCCCAAGGTACTTTCCTTGGACCAAAATTATTTAATATTTATATAAATGATATGGCAACCCTCCCAAACACTGAACTAGCCTTAGGGCCTGTTCACATAGGAGTCCGTTGCGTTGCGTTAAGGAAAAGATGACGTTGAGACGAAAATAAACCAATCATAGGCGTTAAAAATTTCATTGCTAATCGTTTGGAGGCATATGATTGGTTTATTTTCGCCTCAACGTCTTTTTTTCCTTAACGCAACGCAACGGACTCTTATGTGAACAGGCCCTTATATGCTGATGACATAGCAATTATTTGTTCCAACAATCAACAACGCATTGTAAGCAATACCCTTCAAAATTACCTAAATATTAATTCGAAATATGACTACTCGAATCGAGAATTAAGTTAACACCGATAAGCGTGCACCGTTTATTTCCATTACCGATCTACCACCTTCAACGATAACTTCCTTCTTAACGATCAAAGCATTCTCTGGGCTAACTCATACAAATACCTAGGTGTTGTCCTGGGTGTCAAATTAAATTGGCGCCTCCAGATCGACGACATTGTAAGGCATTCTTAGGGCCTGTTCACATAGGAGTCCGTTGCGTTGCGTTAAGGAAAATATGACGTTGAGACGAAAATAAACCAATCATAGGCGTTAAAAATTTCATTGCTAATCGTTTGGAGGCCTATGATTGGTTTATTTTCGTCTAAACGTCATCTTTTCCTTAACGCAACGCAACGGACTCCTATGTGAACAGGCCCTAAGGTAGGCAAATGTTCCCTCGAATATCTTTTAACTCGCATCAGCCGCCTGTCGGTTAAAATCAAATTGTTACTGTATAAAGCCTTCATTCACCCCAATCTTACTTACGGGTGCATTGTTTGGGGCTGTACCGCAGTTACGAATCTTGAGAGCCTTCATGTCATCCAGAACAAAACCCTTCGTGATTACGTTTCTGCTGAGTGGTACTGAGTAATAACACTATTCATCGTAACGTCAATATTTGACCCTTTTTACCCGAGATTAAGAAACTTGCCTAGAGGTTCAATAGAGGTATAAGTCAAATTCCGAACCCCATTCTTTATTCGTTTCTGAATTACGATCCTAGGTACCCCGCCTCTGCTATAAGACCCAGAGCACTTTTAAGCAGTCCCAACATCTCCCTTCCCCTGTCAAAAAGGCGAAAGACGAGAATTTAGTTTAGTGCTTCGGCGCTCTTAATTCGTTGTTGTTTCGTATACTTCGTTCTGTATTCATTTTCGGCTATTTTCCTTGTCATCGCGTGTCTCTGTCCCCATTGTTCGGACTCGCGAGTTCTCCCCCTCGTGCTCAGCTGGTTCGCTCAATCATGCTGTCAGAGTCCCCCTCTCCTAAACAGGGGCTACTTAGCTCTTAGCTGCACTCACTTATTCCCCAATTAGCACGGATCATCATCAAAGTCCTACTCCCTGTGAGTACTCGTCCCATCTCTTGCCCAAGTAGTGTGCCTAAAGGCTTAAACCACGTCCCTGACTTGGTGTTAAGCTGATCTGCCTTTCTTATATCGTATAGAAAAGTGCCCACAAAAGGCTTCCATATTTAGGTCGTAACAACATCCCTAAAGTTGTCGCCTCCGACCTTCCTGCTCTGAACTCCGAACTGCATTTGACTTTGAAACAGAAAAGTAGCAGATAACAGTCAATTCAATAGCAGTATCACAGAGAGTGATACGGATTCACTATTTAAGAACGTAATATTTTAACACAACAGTTATAGAATGCAAAGCTACCTGATTGTGCAAATATTGTTTACGAAGTTATACATTACGAATTATTTATAACTAAGACACAAAAATATAGTTTGCTCAAAGAATAAATAATTGCATTTCTAATTGCAAGACATTTTTCATAAGCTAACGGGATCTAATAACGAGATGTAAGTCCCGTTTTAAAACAATTGATTAACTATGTAATTTACCATGTTTCATACCATTTATTATTCGCATTAAGCATTCTGTGAGGAAAATTGCTTATAAATAGTATACAGTGCGATATCATTTTCAATGCAGAGACCACATTTGCTGTGTTCGTATCGTGATTTTCGTGGGAAAAAAACCTCTATGATCATGTGTTAAAGCAAATGTTAGATACCTAAATAATATTGTTATTTTGGTGTCTAACATTTGCTTGAATTATATCCATTAAATAGTATTAATGTACATCAAAAGGGGTTTGTATTTTTAACTAAGAAGTAAGGATTTGTGACTACTGTGCAATGTTATTCATTTTTATTATACATTTAATTTTCACCTCATTATGAAGTACTGAGATTCATTTTGAGGGTAATTAACTGAGTCTGAGTAACGTGTTATATCTAAATTTTGTGCTGTTTAAGACTACTGAAATTGCGTTCTGCGGATTTTTGTACAAATATTCATTAAGAACTTACACTCTGTTACATGCAGAATGAATTGTGTGCCAAATACCTGTATATGGGCCATTTCTTGGCAAGAATCATTTCAGAATTCTTGATAGTCATAATAATTGACATTAATGGTAGAGTACACATAACTCCAAGTGTTTTTTAATACTAAATTGCTTGTTTTATTCTATTTTATGCTATATATGCATGTATATGCTTGTTTTACACTTTTTTTCTGTTTTTTACCCTATATGCTTGTATATGATTGTTTTATCTGTTTTATGCTCTAAATAGTGTATATGCTTGTTTTATTCTGTTTAACGCCCTATGTTTTGATTCATTAGATTTGCTTGCTCTTGCTGAGTCATTTAACATAAATTTTATACTCTATATCCATTAAAAGAAGATAAGTTAGATAAATGAAGCAGTCACAATATATGATGCACTTTATCGAAGCTAGGGACATTTCTATTATATCTTAATCTTGCCAAACAAATATTTGGAATCATAATTATAGTTATGCTAGTTATGTATTCAGTATCATGTTGAGTAAACAAATAGTACATGTCATATGTATAAATACCAAAAAATTAATTGTTAAAATAATTTAAAGTGTTAATTATTTGTAATATACAGTTGTACCACCACTGCAGAAACTATTGCATGTTTTCATAAACAAGAGATACAGATATCTCTGATATAAACATTCATCAATTTTGAATGATTTTTATACCTCATTAAAGAGTTAAAATATATGTGTGGATAACTGATACAGATTTAAAATAATATACTGAGAGGTACATAAAGTAAAGCTTTGTCTATCCTTTTCTGCTCTTGAACTAATAATCTGCTTGTCTAATTTCTGAAGTGAACGTGTTTGAGAGAAAATATAAATAAAATATGAATGCTGATTGGAGATCCTTAAATTTCTATGGCTAAGAAAATTTACAAAGTTAGCTGTTTGTAGATATTAGAAAATTAAATTTTTTTTTATTTAAAAGTTTTTATCATAATATAAATTTCATGAATTTTTATATTTAATTTTTAATTTAAAATTTAACTAAACCTGTATCATATCTGCAAATATTGCTGTCATAAGAATGCATATAAAATTTGTTTTGAATAGTAAATTAGTAAACTGGGAGATCTATCACTATTTATAAGTTTATTTTATGAGAAATGGGATGAAATTGGATAGGATATAAAACAGCCTTATAAATAGGATGCGGAAATGAAAAGGTTTTGATTGCTTTGTCATAATAAGATTATTTGTACTTTATAATTATTGGTTGGTAGAATTAGGGGTAAACTGCATTTTTAAAAAAAAATTATTTATTTTTCTATGTAAAGTGGAATTTTTCTCTTCCTTAACAAATATATGTTCAGGTCAGTTATTTAAAAGTTCTATTAAATTTGTTTTTAAGTTTTCAGTTTTCTAAATATTATTATAAATCATTACTATAGTAATATAATTTTACCATGTAATATTACATTTTTTAATTATGTATAAATTTTTTTTATGTATTATTCAATATGCAACTGTGTCTTGCAATTTTTTGTGTTTGATTTTTGTTGCCAAATAATTTTTTACGTAGCCTGTCAATTTTTTTTTATAATGTATATTGTTTGCATTAATAGTCTTGTTGCCTTAATTTTGGTAATATCATTTTAATGAAATTAGTTTCAGGGTTTATTCAGTATTTATTAGTTCAGTATTATTGGCTTCAGTACCACTTGGATTTAAAAATCTAAAAATTTCATGTTTTACAACTTGTGCTAATTTGTCCCATAAACTGTTATAACTGAGATATATGTATCTTGCTGTTATTTTTTCCAAAAATTAAAAATAAAAAAAAAAAATTCAACATGGCAGGTAGTAACAGGCCAAAATGATATCACAGAGACGAGAAAGCCGTAGTGACTAGCCTGTGATTTCCTATGAAGCTTGAAGCCCACAATCTGAGCAAGGGCTAAAGCTTTTAATTTTCTTATCACTTACTAAACTTTTTTGCTTCAAATTATATCTTTGAAAGCAGAGCAATGGAAAATTGATGTATAGTTATTGTGCATGGCTGTTGTGTAATTTTATAAAGATTTATTCATTAATATCTGAAGACTTACCATTTATTTCTCTGGTATTAATGAGCTTTTAAAGTAAATTTTCTTCATTAATTATTCTGTAAGTCTGGAGTTTGAATTATAATGTGAATGAAATATTTCCTTAATTGCTCCATAAACACTTTACCTACAGCACATGAAAACTAACAATGAAATGTAAAATGTTTTATTCATATATATTTTTTTATTTGATAAAATTTTCATTTTTCTAAAGATTTAAAATAAATGATTACCAGACAAAAATATTTTCAAATATAATGCTACTGAATAATATATCAATTTAACACATTAGTTCAAAGTATAACTTTTAACAGCAAAATACAATATATCTATGAAACTTAAGATGCTGACCTTTTTTTTAT